>CM031859.1:108831424-108856825 GCA_018697195.1 Certhia americana
TTTTTTTTCCCAAGAGCTAATGAGCGCGATGCTTTTGGGCAGGATCCCATCAGTTGCTTTGCCCGGCCGGGGAGGGAAATCGCTTGTGCTTTCGTTCCCCTCTTTGATCCCAGCCAGTATGTAAAAGAATTGCAATTACACTCAAACAGCACCTTTTACCCCACAGCGTCCAAATTCAAATACAAACCTGAAGATCAGCTTCTGTCTTATTGTGGGGGGTTTTTTGGTTGGTTGGTTTTTGGGTTTGTTTTGTGTGTGTGTGTGTGTGTGTGTGTGTTTTGTTTGTTTGTTTGGGGTTTTTTGTTTTTTTTTTTTTTTTTTTTTTTTTTAAGGTCCCGGAGAAACTAAACTTCTCGGGTGGGCGCTCTGTTTTTTCCCTGATCTTCCCTCTGCGATCTCCCTTTTGTCGGTTGTATGGGCTGAAGTCCCCTGGGTGGCAGCCCGAGCTACTCATTCATCATCATAACAACCGTTTAGTGTAAAATTAACAACAACTTAACTACTACAGCAATAAACATGGTCCTGCATTACCACAGATTGATGAGGATTACTTAGTTACAATCAGCTGGGGCACAGACAGGAGAGGAGAAATGCTGCCAAATCAATAGCTTTCCCAAAGTTTAAAACTTAATCTCCTCCCTTTAGTGTTGCTGATGCTCGGGGGCTTGTTTGTGGCTGGGTTGGGAGGAGAAAAAGGGAAGGAGGGGAATTTCCTTCCCCCATCCCCCCGGAAAGTTGGCACTTAGTATTTGCTTTGTGGGAAGATAAGGACAAAGTCCTCTGCGTGCATCCGTTCATACACCTGATTTCTTCAGCTTTTATCTTGAAAAGGATCCGATTGGTTGATTATCTAAATATGTTTTGCTTTTAATTCCTTCACTGTTTAAATTCGCAGCTTAACCTTCTAAAAGGCGGCAGCGGACCCCTAAACGAGCTGCCAATCGATCCCAAAACAACAATGCATGAGAAAGAGGGAGCTCTCAAGCAGATCGGTCCTCGCTCCCACTAACTCAATGTGCTGGTTATCTGGCTCGTTCCCCGTGTAAACTCGGAAGCGTTCATCGCAAGAAACAAAAGGACAAAGCGAAAACAGCTAAGTGCACCTAGAGCTGCATCCAAACAAAAGAAGAAAAAGCCTAAACAAACCCAAGGTTTTCCATTTCTTCCTGAGCCAAGTAATCCCTTTGATTACATCTAATACCTGCCAAAACCCAGATGGTATGCCCACCCATCGCACAGTGTGATAATGCCACATTGTGAAATCTACCCATTAATATTAATTGTCAGCTAGAGAATCTGTCTGAACTACTAAAGCTCGAGGTTGTCTTGAGAAAGCAGGGCATGATTTAGCAGGGATTTAAAGATAATTCTTATTCTTTCGTTCTCTATCTCGCATACGTAGAATGTTAAACAACGGGCCTAGAATGAGATTGCAATTTCTGCCTCTCTCAAATCTGATCTTAAACCAGTGTGTACTTGGGGTCTCCACCTGGTGACCAAAATATTACCTTAAATTGCTGTGGGTGTGCAGGCTCCAGATAGGTACGCCCTGCTGCCCTGACTGAATCCCGACTCCTTGCTCAAGACAGTAGTGTCCTACAGAGCACATGTGACTTTTCTTCTTTCTTTCCATTGTTTCCCAAAGACCCTTGCCAAAATGGACTTGGTACTCCTTGAAAATGACTAAATAAGTCTTTCGGAAACATTTTTTTTCTTTTTTTTTCTTTTTTTTTTTTTTTTGTGGACGCTGCAAACTCCGTGGTTGAACATGATGGGGAAAGAGAATATGAGTGTAGAAAGAGGTGACAGTGCTGCAGTGAAGCTGCCCTTCTCAAATTTTGAGGAACTACATCTGGGGTTGGTACATAAAGGTCCTTGAATCCTCTGAAAAGAGAGA
This sequence comes from Certhia americana, assembly GCA_018697195.1. Taxonomy (NCBI): domain Eukaryota; kingdom Metazoa; phylum Chordata; class Aves; order Passeriformes; family Certhiidae; genus Certhia; species Certhia americana. The sequence goes on from CM031859.1 coordinate 108,833,322, forward strand.
AAGAGAAGTGTGAATGAGAGGAGGTAGGATGAATGTGTATGTTCCTCATCCTGTTAGCTCTTGCCAACTTCTCTGAAGCCTTGTTTTCAGAATAATAGTAATCATTACTGGTTACAATGCCTGGCTCTTGTCATTCATCTGTAGGCCTGAAAACCGGTTTTAAACTGATTGTGGCTCTGTTGACATGCAAAAAAGCAATCACAGGGTCCTGCTGTGCCCCACAGAGGCATGTACTGGTCTGGACAGCACTGAACTGTCCAGGAAAGCGATCGTTTTTGATATGTGTTGCTCTCAAAACGGCAGCAGCTCATGGCCTGTCACTAGATATGGCCAATTTTACATGGATGAGGGGTGAGCTTTAAATGTTGGGCCTGAAGACACAAACATTTGTGTTTTAATCCCTAGACACGCTGCTTTGTTACTAATCTCTACCATAGATACTCTGAGTGGCTCAATGTAGGCTGGCACTTCTAAAATAGAGTGAAAAACCTATGCAAACGAGACCGTGGCAAAGCTACCTAGGCCTGGAAATTCAGGTTCCAAGGTCTGCTATTCCATCCTTCCCTCATTCCTTTACATCTGGCTATTCTGCAGCAATTTAGGCAATAAGACTCTTTGAAATGGGAACAGTCAGGCATATAAATATATGAATATGTAAATCAGATTTGTATTATCAGGGGTTCATATCAGTACAGGCGTGCATGAAGATGTGCTGCTTTCTTTGTCGTTTTTCTTCCCACCAAAATTCTTTGTGGCTCCTTTCTCTCCTTGCGGAGGGACCTGGATCTCTCGGGATTTTACCAGAAGAACTTTTTAGTAATTTTTTGACCTTGGAAGGGAACGAACTGCGCTTACCCAGAACCACCCTGAAAGCACCCTTGGCCTGGGCTTTAGAGAATGCCTGAAAATCTGCAAATGGCTTTCCCAAGCAGCTGCCACCACCCCCTCCAGCAGCTCTTGTGTCACAGGCAGCCAGCCTGGGCCTGCTCTGGTTACTTTCGCATCCTCTCCCCGGGATCAGCTGAGCGGCACCAGGAAGAGAGAGATGTGAAATAAAAAGTGGAACAAAGGACCCTTTTCCTGCCACTGCTGAAGCTGATGGCCAGTGTCCTGCTGACTTCAGCAACACCACTGTTGATAAGAATAGGCCTGTTCTAAGCTCAGTGTTGTGCCTGCAGCTTGCACGGACTTCTCTTGTGTTACAATGGGCGTGCACATGCACGGTGAGGGGAAATGTACAGTTTTTTGGCAATTGAAAGTTTAATCAAAAGGCCACTTTTCCCATCTGTTATTCTTGGGCCCAGCCTCCCGAGGGTCAGCTTGATAACATTTCATGCTGCTTCTAATCAATTTTATACCAGGAAGCAGTGTGAGAGCTGTCTACCAGAGTGCTGGAGTGGCATGGAGCTCAGCACTGGGAACATAGCTGGAAAAATATGTTGGGGATTTTGGGGCATAAACAAATGTTTCCTAATCTGGACTGCAACTCTGTCAGGCATGTACCAACAAGCAGATGTCGATTGGAGCTGAAAACCAGCAGGTTCTACTACAGTGTAACCTGTAAATCCACATCTTGACAGGCATGTTGTGGTACGCAGAGCTGTAGTCTCTGAGAAATAAGGTAACACAGGAATCAGATCATGGAATCAAACAGGGTGATTATCACTGCCTTTTTTGCTTTGTATAGACAGAGCAAGTATGTAGTAGTTTGTACTCATTATATTCTATATGACTGTTTAGATCACATTTGATTTTTTGGAGGTGGCAGCCTTGGAGGTTTAAATCATTTTGAAGACACAGGCTGGTTTTTATTGTTTCTCTGCTATGTCCATTCCATCCTGTGATTGTCTCTTCCACGACTGGACAAACACAGATAGGCATATATAACTCCTGGGGGCTCTGTTCCTTGCTCCACACACCTTGTAGGCAACCACAAGGGAACCACATGTAAGAGGAAGAAGAACTAAGAGTACAGGGGTCAGAGCTGGAGCAAGACTTCTCAGCAGAGCTGGCAAGACTGAATTTTGCTGCTTCAGCTGTGAGAGCTTGGGATCAGGCTCGGTGACCTTGGAGCTGTCAGAGTTTAGAAGGTGGGGAAAGACTGCAGCTGCCTGAAGGGAGCTGCTTTTCCAACCTGGGCTGCAGCAGTAACCCTGGTTTCGGGGGACTTGACAGACCCTGACTGTTTTTTGTTGTAGTCAGCTGCTGCTCCTGTCCCTTGAAATACAGGAACCTTTATGTATGTGGAAGAACCTTAAAATATCAGGAAGACTCTGCAGCAGTACAGTTGAACCTGGTGCTCGTGCTCTGCTGTGTGCTTTTGGCAATGTGAAACTTCGATTTTCAGGGACTTCTTGCATGTTTGTAGGCAGAAAATGCCAACAGCCCAGCTCTGTGGGCTGCTCTGACCTCTGCTTTTCAAGCAGATTATCCCTACGTGTTTCTCAGTAGCACCTGTGGACTTGTGAGCCAAAGAAACCCAATTAAAATAACACCACATAGTTTGCATTGCATGCAGCTGTGGCTCTTCCTGTGCCCAGGGCTGGTGCTTCTGACCAGCAGTTGTTACTTTGTGTGGACAGGTTTCCCTCAGCACAGGCAGAGCACTAGGGGGTGGTTACTGCCTGCATCGGCACTGTGGGACCTGCAGGATGCTGAGTGCCTGACTTGATCCTAAAGGAATGAGCTTCTTGAGGAGAAAATAGTGGGCAGTTTGGGATGAAGTGCGCCCTGTTTTATCTATTTCAAAAATAAAGAGTCTAATCTCATTGGGACTAGGTGAAATATTAATTTTTATTTCAGCATGCAAACACTGCTCACACCGGTGTATCTGAGGAGCATTATCACTGTAGCCCACCCTTGAGGGCGGCTCTTTAGTGATGCAAATGGAGTTCTGATGGTTTGGGCTTTTCTCAGTGTAAGGAATCAAGCTGGGAGCAAGCATCGTCTTCCAGAATTTCAGCTGCTTCGGTGCCAAGGATTAGACCAAACTTAACCTTCATCAGCAGTTTAATCTAATGGTGTGGTTGTGCAGCTGATTTAAATCAGTGCTGCACTGGGTTGCTCTTCTCCGCCCTGCAGCTGCGTGCTCTGTTCTGCTGCTGCTGCTCCTCTCCCCTCGCTCGTTCCATGCACTTTGCTAAACCAGCAAAAAACCCTCTCGGCAAAAGGGAGCAAATATTTTTGTGTCAGCTTAGAGAGCCGACATGATGATGAGGTGGCAGGAGTGACTCTGTGAGTTGGGTGAGCTACCCTAGTAGACCACTTTTAACACAAGTGGTCTGGTGCCAATCCTGTGCATGGTGGTCCTCTCCAGCCTGCGAAATCTCAGCTTTCCGTATGGAGATTCCCAGAAGATTCCCTGTGACAGGCCTCCGGTGACTTGCCCAAATTGTAAAGACAGCCAGTGGCAGAGCTGAGATCCCAAACTAACAGCAGAGGAACAAAACCTTGTTCCTTTTGGAGTTCAAAACAGAGTTTTATTTTGATTAATAGAAGCTAAAAGGGAACTCGATGCACTTTAGAATAATGGTACATGGAAAGCAGCATCCTGGACTAAGATTGTTTTTTCAAAGCACCTTTTGTTCAGGTTAAGGTACAACAGAAATCCACAAAACGGAGCCTTTTAGGCAGTGGGAAAGGATGCAATTCTCCTGAACTTCCACTGGGCTCCTCTGCTGTTACAGTCAACAGAAGCACCAATTAAACGCTTCCTGGTCTGAACTGAGCTGGTTTCCAGTCGAGATTCCAGCCTGTGGACTCGGTATTGTTGCTGTCCAGAGGTCTGTATTACCAAAACTGACAGGTGTCACAGGGGTTATTCTGTTCTTAGCACTGTTTTGAATTTTAAAAAAAATCCTGAAATATTAAAAATATCTGAGAAGAAAAGGTGTTTGTAAGATACTGGAAATCCTATTACGTGGCACCGTTCTGTTTTCCAGGCTGTCCAGATGATAGGTTATGGATGATATTGAAGCTCAGAATCATACAATGACTATTGTGTTAGACTTATACAATGAATACAGCGCCACACAGTTGAACCAGGTTTCTTTCCTATTAATGTTTATTTTAGGTTGAAGTGAAACGAGACCTCAGTTTTATATATTCTCTCTATATAAATATTTCTCTACTTTTTCAAGTGCTCATGAAAAATGTGACAAGATGTCCACCGAGGTCACAAATGTAAGCATAAATAGCTGCAATTTAACATCAGTAGTTAGCAAACAAGATACCCTCGAGGTAAAGAGGCTGATAAAAAGAGGGCAGCGATGCATTAAAGATGCATTATTTGGGGGTCTATGGATATAATTTAGGCTTCACAACAAGGTCAGACTGATTTAATTCTCTCTGCAAAGGTCAGTCCAAGGCCTGGCTGTACTAACCCCTGTGCTCTCCATCTGTCTGCACTCCAAGCCAGACACTTTCAATAGGTGATTGTGTGCTCATGACTGGATGAGAACACATTGAAATTACCTCCAGGTCCAGGCCTCCGAACGCGTTTACTCGGAGCCACCGCCGACCCTGGAGTAGCTGGTACCTCTGGAACTTTGCACTCGGCTGCAGCTTTGAAGTGTTGAGGAGAACATCTGATATTGGTGTTTTCCCAGTGTTGTAAGTGCCCGTGAGTATTCGCCTTCATGAATGCGATACCACAGCGTCATAAACGCTTTATGCAGGTTTTTTCTGTGACCCTTGAAACGTGAGTTCTTTTCAGCACTGGCAAAAGTATAATAATATAAAATGAAAGACCCCAAACCGTTCCAGTAGTCACTTTCTCCAAAATGAGGAAAAATGAAGAAACTGGTGTTTGTGGACATCTTTATTTAATAGTCCAGGCTTTTAAAAAATCTTCCTCCATAAGCAAGGGATTCTTTAAAAATAATTGACAGGACAAAATAAATATATGATGTCCCGGTATCTGTTAGTCATTTTCTTGCTGCTTTTTTCACTTGATGCTAAACATTTCTGAATTCTCTTCTCATTTTAAGTAGGAAACAGGTTTATTAATCTGAATGCAGCAACTAGAGAAAATAAGGCCAGTGAATGATTTGAGTTTTCAGAAGAAATTTAGCTCACTGAAACCGTCACACACAGCAAACAGCACTTGATTTCATGAAAGAAAAAAAGAAGACACATAAGATTAGTGGAAGGTACACTTAATTTTAAGAATGTAAGAGACCTTATTTTTACCTGTTAGGAAATGAGGATATGAACAGATACTGCTTTTATTGTAGGCCAAAGCATAAAGGTAAAAAGTATAAAATGGCATGAAATAATTGATGTACTGTGCTAACAACCATACCAAACAAAAACCCCCTTCACAAAGTGCTCTTTGTCAGGTACTGTAAGTAAGTATTCCTTGGGTACAATACTTATGTACATCTGGTTTCAGTGTTTATTTCACATTTGTAAAGTAAACAGTTTCAAAAAGGAAAAAAAAATGTGTGAATCTGGTTAGGAACCAACAAAATTAAAATGAGAAATTCAGACCTTAGGATACAACTCTCTGCAAACTAGCTCATCCTGTGTTGCTCAAGCCTGCCTACTGTAAAGTCACCTAAAAAGAGAACTGCAAGAACAATAATACTGATCATAACAGAGTAAATTAAAGGCAGATTTTCAGATTTCTGCCTGTCTTCCTTAGGTTAAATAATGTCCCTGGTAAACAAATTCTGATCTTAAATGATAAAGAGTTTTTTTGTTCCAGGTATCTTACGAAATCACCTCTTGCTCTTGTGCACGATATGTGCCGATGAATCACAGATAGTATTTGGCTCTTGAGGCTGTTCCAGTGGCCCTGCTTTTCTAAGTTGGATGTTGGCAGAGAGAATCTGTGCAGAGATCACAATAAAATAAAAACAAAATTTAAAAAAAATAATAATAATTAAAAAAAAAAAAAAAAAAAAAAAAAAAGAGGTAACTTGCAGAATCCTTTTTTGGTTTTTTTTAGAACATGTGGTGCCTGACCTCTTGCCCCCATGCGCACACTCCCATTTCTGGCTCACCTTTTCACTTGGTCCAAGGGTTGCTGGAACACCTCTTCTGCTGGAAGGTGTGCAGGTGTGCTTGGATTAGCCAGGGGGAATTATTGGAGAGTGAGTGGCAGAGGAAGTCGCCCTCCTGTGATATAAACTCACAGCCTCTGTGAGTCCTGTCTCCTGCTCTCTAAAGGAGAGATGGGCTGTGAAATTGGGCTCTTTTCACTGAACAGGTATTTTTATAGTAGTTACTATTTGTGGTATTGTATTAGGAGTATTAAGGTATTCATTACACCAACTGTTTGCTTTAAAATACTTTGTGGGTGAGCTTTTATTGCTCAGGAATGGCGCCAGATGGACAGTCCTGAGGAGCAAAGTCCTCACACTATCTGCAGATCATGGCACAAGCAGTGGCACATTCAGTTCTTCCTCTTTTGTCTTCCTCCACCACCAGCCTGACAATTCAGGAGGAAAAGGGAACTCCAGAGAAACCAACATCAGGGTCACCTGTTGAGGTGACAGATTTGAGACACATTTGTTGTAACTCCGGGGTCTTTCCCAGAGGCTGCCTGGGATTTGGCTGTTTACAGCCTCTTAATACTTTCTTTCTAGAAGTTGGGGCAATTTTTGAAGCAGTTGCTGCCTATTGCATGAATCCACACTGAACGGGCTATACAATATTTCTATCTCCAGCACCTGAAGCTGTGATTTACCTTTTTGAATTGATTTTATCCCCTCAGTTAGGGAAGTGACACAATTTCCAACAGGAATTGAACTGGTAATGTCTGTCCTTGTGTCAAAAATGGAAGCCATTCACACAGAACAAAATAACCTGTTGTGCCTGGAAGTCCCTATCCTTTGTTTGCATCTCATTTGAAGCACTGCTTATCACTTTTCACCCTAAAATCTGTCTAGCTTCTTGCTTTCCTGAAAAACTGAGCCCAGGGTGGGCAGAAAAAGCTGCCAAGCCTGTCAGCTCTCTGGAGATGTGCTCATCTACCTGGCTTACACTGTTTTCCAGAAAGCCTTTGCAGAATCTGGATCTAGGCTAGGATGGCTGAGACTTACAGGGGCAACCCTGGCAAACCTTTAACATGATAATATTGACAACTTCCACCCCAGGGTGCTGTTCTGCTGTGGCAGCTTCTTCCTTGGGAAAGGACCACTCAAAGTACAGCGCTTCTTCTCATGCTTTGCTTGTGTTCTGCACACTCAGAAAGGAAAGCAAAAAGCAAATCTGAAAGTCTCATAAAAACATATGATTTTCCTCCTTGTAGCAGTGAATGCTGATCTGGCCCCACACTGCACTCTCAGGGGCTGCAGGAGTTTAAAGGTTCAGGCTCTCCTGGTCTCCAAGCACACATTTTGCTCTCTGAAACGGAAAAATCCTGTGCCACAAAAATGGGAGCTGCTTTTTGATTGTGCGCTTGTCGCATTTTTTCACGTGTGAGATGCGACATGCTCTGTCAAGCCACTGTATTCAAACTTCCCCTAATATATTTCATTTTTATTAGCGACAGAGGACAGGTGATTTGAATCTTAATCCTAGGGGGTGATGTGTGTGTGAGGTGTAGAACACCTAGGCGTGCGCTGTGGTGCAGCTATTGCAACCAGCTCACACACGCTTTGCATATCAATCTCGAGGCTTTTGCTGTGCCCAGCTTTTCTAGGGGCACTTTGTGGAAATTAAAATATGAGGGGTGCAGGCCACTTTACACCATTGTATTTCCCTTTCCTATTTTTTTAAGTTTTTGATTCCTCTTTTACCCTGACTGCGTATTTACACTCCTGCCAAGTTCCAAGGGAGCGGAAAAGCTGCTCCTCGTATTATTATTATTAAGTGATGCTTTCGACAAGTCAGGCTTTCAGAGAGGAGAAAGCATCAGGCAGGCAGGTGAAGACAATTTCTGCATTGCAGAGTTACTGTCTTACACATGCTCCTCCTTTGGGACGGAACTTAACAATTCACAGCTCTCTTGTCCTCATGCTCCTTGCAAAACTCACTCCAAGCCAAGATCTTCCAGTTTGCCTCCATTTGGTTGGAATGGCTCCCTGATCCCAAGAACTTTCTCCCCTCCAATCCACAGGTGGTAGAAGCAGTGTTTGGGGCAGAATAGCTGAGCTGCTGTTAGACAAGAAAGGGTACAAACAGTTTAAAAAAGTCCACGTTTCCAGGTGGATAAAGCTGGAGGAGAGCAAAGAAATCACCCTGGCTAAGCACAAAACAAAAAGCTGTTATTTTGTCCTCTCTGTTGTAGCAGTTGTGTGGAGCAGCAGCTGCCGGCACGGATGGTTTCCCTGAGTGCTCACAGGGAGTCCTGCTTCTGGCAGAGACCAGGGCAGACACTGCCCTGCTGCGGGGCCTTTCTCCTGGGACAGGCAGAGGCCTCCCGTGCTCGGAGCCGAGTTCACGGCCTTGCCCCCACAGCTCTGGGGAAGGTCACTGTGTTTGCAGGCGCTGGAGGAATGTGCTTTTGGCCCTGGCAAAGCTCAACACCAGAGGAAGCAGTCCCAAGTGCTTCCTCAGGTTTTCCCTGCAAAAAGGGGGCTGGGGGAGGAGAGAGGACAAAGACAAATTTCTCTTGTGATGGACATGAATGATGCAAAGCTCTGCGTGAAAGCTGGGTAACATAAACCCTTCCCTCTTCCCCTCCCACACAGGGACCCAGAACAAGTTGTGCACGCTGCTTTACCTGTATTTTGATGTCTCAAGGCACGCACAGACCTCAGGCTAGCCCCGTATCAGGGCAGCTGCATCAAACTTTTAATCCCTGAAATTAAAAAGGCCATCTTACCTAATAGGGGAAAAAAAAAAATACCTTGGGACATTTGCAGAGAGTTAAAACAAGCAGCGTGTAACAGTGTGGACAAAGTCCTGACCTGAAGCACTGTGAATTGCACCAATGCCTTTGGTATAGCTACAAGTTTATAGTGTTCTGGAGTGTTGTTTATGTTACTATAAAAAAAGGTGAGAAAATATATTCAGTTACTTTCTGCTTCTCCCCATTGAGCAGATGGCAATTCATAGCTCAAACTGTTTTTTAAGCCATTTCACATTTTACTAATAAGTACAATATGCTTTTCAACAACAAGCAGTGCTCAGGCACTTCTGCAGAGGTTATGGGGTTGCTCAGGTAGCTCAGAAATCAGAGATTTTAGGAATCCTGTTGCATTGTAGTGGCAAAGATTTTCCGGTCGCGTCTCACGTGGTAGAAAACACAAGCTGAAACCCCTCCCACTTTTTGCTTCAAATTATTTCTAATTTTGCAGGCCACAAATAATAGCGCGCTTACCTGAACCATCTCAGTCTGAACTTGTTTCTACCAACTATGTTCTTGGTAGAAGAAACCACACTTTTTAAGGAGCTGAATATTCTTTGCATTTTAAGTGTATAATAATAGGTGGAGATGGCCATTGGGAAAAGCGAGAAAACATTGAGCAGTTCTGTTCCAGGAAGTTTTGGTGCTTTAGAATGAAAGCTGTCAATATTGCACACACTGGAAAAGTCTCACCATTACATCTGTGGTTTTCGCAAAACCCGTTAAATTATATGAGTGCAGAAATAAGGAAGAGTGGGTTTTATTATTAATTGACACTCATTTTTAGCTGGCGTGTGGTGGCAGGTCCTCCAAACAAACCCGAGGAACAGATTAGAGCTGAAAGTTTTGGAAATGTTCTAAATCTCTGTAGTATTGCAGAGAGGAAGTGTAATATTAAACTGACAAATTGAATATATCTATTTTTTTTCAATGTAATTCACAGTTTCTTCCTATTATTTTTTACTACCCAGGGAGATAAAGCAAAACAAATTCCTCAAAACAGAGAGGAATATATTTCCAGATACCTTTTCCTATTAAGTAATATATCTCTCTCACACATATGTACTGTCAAATATCTATCCATTCCTTTTCCACACCGCGTCTCCAGCCAGAAGTGTCGGCTATGCAAATATTGCAGAACCGACTCTTAACATATGTGCTGTGTGCCTGGCTACAGCTACACGGGAAACTCTAGGTAATAATTAGAGTCTGCATATATTATCTTGCAATTATAATTTTACATAATCGGTTATGTAATCTCGAGGCTGGTATGCGGTGAGAAACTGTGGTTACGTCAGAATTCTTCGGAAGAAAAATAAAATTATTGATTGTAAGTGCGTGTCCTAGCGAGGCAGGAGAGCGGAGGGATGGTGCAGCACGGAGCGTCTCGGCGGTGGAAGCCAACGCTGGCTTCTCGCTGAGGGAGGACTCGCCCCCCCAGGAGCCAGCAGGGGCATTCCGGCGCTTCCAGGGGCATCCCGGGGGGGAGCGGGGAAGGGGGCTAGAAAACGGAGCAGAAGTGGGAAGGTGACAGAGTGGCGGGCGCTGATTTATTGTAGAAGCCTGTGCTCGTTCCCAGCTACTGAAACGCTCCCGGAGAGGAGCGGGATGCGGAGCTGGGGCCGCGGGCTCGGGTCCGCTGCGAGCCGCGGATCGAGCCGAGCCCGTCCGCCCCTTCCTTCGGGGGCTACGGCAGCGACATCCCGGCAGACCAGCCGGTCTGAGCGGCTGCCACCGCCCGAAAGCGCCTGGGGGGTGCGGGTGAAGCCCCCGGAAAAAAAAAAAAAAATGACTCAGGCACGCAGGGAAAGCAACGGAGTGATAAATAAACCACGAAGTGAATCAGATGAAATTGCCAGGCGCTTGCTCCCGATAAACAGCAAGCTTTATAATATCCAGGTGTTGGGGAAGGCTGTTGTCTTATAGTTTATAAATCCCTGCTGGTGGGAGGGAGGGTGAGAATCTTTGGAGGTGAATGAAATATCAAATCACGAGGCTGTATGTAGATTTATGATTGCATAAGAGGCTCAATCATTTCCATATATTGAAATGTGCTGTCCTTTCCACGACTGCCCAGCCCTTGGAGGGCGAGAGACGCTCGATTCCGCCTTGATCAATGCTGACTGTGAAGCAAGGAGGAGGAGAAGGGGGGGACCAGGCTGGCACCAGATGGAGCAGGGTCTAGGGAAAGGTCAAGGTTAGCTCAGGCTGCTATTGAATCGGTTGCAGCCTCACAGATAGATCTCTGCCTCCGAGGCACCCACTGGGGCTTCTCAGAATCAAATCTAATAGAAAAGGCAGTCACAGAATGAAATCGCTTCATCTGAATGCTAAAATTGTTATTAGGCTACATTAGAGAGATACCGGGCACATGATTACCAAAAAAGGAAGCATGCCTAGCAGTTTGCGACTGAAATAAAAGCTGTGAATATGTTGATACCATCGGCGATGTGCAAAGATAATAGATAACAGGAGAGAGGGGCAGGGAGAGACTGTGTGTGTGTAACGAACAGATTAACATATTGATGCGGATGTATGTATCCGTATGAAATTATCCCTGCGCGTCGCCGTGGCTGCGCCGGGGTGTGTTTGTACGTACGCAGAGAGGAACACTCGGATTCCTGAGTGTCCTGCAGCAGCCGTGGTCCTCAGCACTCCCAGGACATTTGTTAATCGATTTGGACCGCAGTTATGGGCTGAGAAGCGGGAGCCCACTCGGAGGAGAGGTTTGGTGGTGGCTCCTTGCAGGACCCCACCTGCAACCACCCTCAGCTCATGTTGCAGTGGCTGCTGTCACTTTGATTTTTGATTTTAAGTCCTCTTGGAAGCACAGGGCTCAGACATTGTTCAAGGCTGTTCATTTTCTGGCTCATCTCAGGCAAAACTCCAAGGTAATGTCATTAAGTGCACACACATGCACAGCCACCCCACATCCAGGACACAGGAGTGTGATGTGAGCACACACATACGTGTTTGGAGCAGCGGTGCTGTCAGATGGCTTACAGAGATCAAAGTGAGGCTCTGCCCAGTTACCAGCTCCTCCAAGCTACCAGTTCCTTAACCTACAGCACAGCCATATCTTAAAGAAGGATTTAGTCTTGTAAAATAAATGCTGGCTACACTAGATTAAACATGATGACTGCACTCTAAGGGTTAATAAATTTAGAATTAACAGATCATCCCAGCTTGATACAGCTACTATAGATGATTTAATATGCAGCCTAAGCAGGTTGACAGTCAGCTCACAGATGCAGATAAGATCAAACAGTCTCTTGATTCAATAGATTGAATGGTTGTACTGAGTGTCTGGAAGGTGAGTGACAGTACGTATATGGCAGGGGTTCTGGTAAAGAAGGGCTTCGATTCCCCACTGCTGTGCACTGCACTGGTTTTCCTTTTCTAGCAGTCAACCTTTTTCAGCAATCAAACCCGGAGTTAACATGAAAAAAAAAAATGTCTCAAATATAGTTCAGGAGAGTTATTTGAAGTTTGCAGTAATGAAAAGCTCCACACTTTAATGGTAATCACCATTACTATCGCTGGTCTGCACTTCAGATTCCTTTTCCACGGACAAGGCCATTGCCACCCACTCCATCCCACAGGGAGTCTCAGCTATCCACAGGCTCTGTCTGTCTGTCCACACCAGTCCCCTTCACTGGCAGACCTCAATCCACAGGAAGGAGCTATTTTGGAGGCCAAACAAGGACACCTTGCCCCAGACAGCCCCTGGGACTTAGTGAGTGCGGCCTTATCCTACTGTGATTGGCTGTCCAAAGGCTTTGGCTGCAGGAAACCTCAATGGATTCAGAGTGACAAAGACAATTCCCCCGGAATGGAGCTTCTTTCTCAGCTCTTTTGCTTTTCTGGTTTAAAAGTTAATGTCTGTAGTAACTCTTCTGTGGTTTATGTTTTCCCTTTTTGCTCTCCTGTCCTATTTAAACGGGAATGTAAAACAGTCCTCATGGAGGCTGGTGAGCAATGGGATGACAATGTGGTCTCTAACAATTTTATTATTTGATCAAGAGTAAAAGCTCCACCTGAACCATTAGATTTTACAATATGAATATGTTTCCAGGCAATTTTAAAAACTCATATTATGCATTCAATAGACCGTCACAGGTCTGAATTGTGTCTTATTGTATTATATGGGGCCACCACCATGCTGATAGGGATATTTGTGCTAGAGTTACTGCACATCTGAATGCTTATAAATTAGCTGTATGGTTTACTTCGGTGGGGTTTTAAAAATATTCACATGGTTTTGATGAATGCCCTGCAGAAGTTTGGTGTGATGAGCAGTGCTGCTTTGAATCTGCCAGCAGAGCAGACCCAGAACCCACCTGAGATGTGTTTCTTTGTGATTTTTAGAAATGGGCTCATGTACTTTTGCAAATGCTTACCTGTGAATCATAGTTTCATTTTAATTTAGAAGCTAGTGGTGCCCTTTCCATCCCTCAAATGCTGAGTTAGAAAAGAGAGGGCCTGGGATGTGTGCTTTGGATACAGCTCCACATGGGAGTGTCCATGGATTTTCCTGAGCAGGTCTGCAATGCCACTCAGGGATGAACCAGTCTTTTCCCCTACTCCACACCTAGAAGCACCTCTCAAGTGAGCTACGAAAACCTTCATCTTCTAATTAGAGACAAGCGGCAGCAAACTGCCAGCACTTCTCAGGGCGAAGGAAGAGCACTCCAATATCCCTGGCAGAAGAAATGCCCAAGCAGAAGAGCCCAGGAGCGCACTGAAGCAGGCCGTGTGGAGGCTGTCAGGATTTGGGGAGCCGGCGGGGCTCGGAGGAGCGCTGTCCCCCGCCGGGCCGGGGGGACTCGGGTCCCCCGGATGCCCCCGCGGCGGCGGTGCCGCTTCCCAAGGCGGAACCAGCGAAACCAGTTATCTGGCAGCAATTTGCATATTGATGGTACCTCCTGCCGTTCTCCCTGATTGCTTCACAGGAAGGAAAGGTAACAGGAAAATACAGAACCCCCTCTCAAAAATGGCAAAGAGGTTTCTACGTGTACGGGGGCTTTGATGGAAGGGTAAAGCCTGGTAAAGCCCATGGCAGGGAATTTGTTTGCCGAACTGATTTCTGTCTTAGGATTTGGAAGCAGTTGTGTGTTTCTTTTCTCGTTTTTTTTTAAGTTGTGAGGCCGAAAATGTGAGGCCCGTGCTAGAGACGAGAACTGATCACTTCAGGGAAAAATAATTAGCCTCGTCATTTTCACTGAATGTGTAAGTCTAAGGAGGAGGCAATCCCTGGAGATGGGGAAAGGCGTTGAATAGACACTTTGAAAGTACAGTGTCATGGTGTTTTTCAGTGCCGCTCATAAGCAATGTACAGATGTGCAGTAATGGCATTGAATAGAAGAGCTAATAGAGAATAGTTTCACTTTTATTGGCTCTGTGTACAGCGGCTGCCAAAGACACACCTATTGTGAGGCATTTTTGGCCTTCCTCCTAGGAGCAGCCACGGCTGTGTCCTTGCACATCCCCAAATGCTCAGATTCCTTCATTTCTGGGCAGCACCAAGCAGGGTGCCAGGAGCCCATAGCTCATCTCACCACCGTGCTGCAGGGCTGTTCAGCACTGTTCAGGAGGAGATGGCAGCACATCCCATTGCTCCAGCCACATCTAGACCAAACTTCTACCTGCTGCTTGTGGGGAATAGCACTTCCAGACTGGTGCTCTGTACGGCCTGGATTTACCCTGTGGATATCTATAGCACCCAAACGTCTGAGGGAGGTGTGTGTCAGCACAGACAGTGCATGGAGCTCTCTCTCCATGTGTTTACATCTACTTCTCTCTCTCCAGGCTCTCAGATGCTGTGAGACTAAATACGATAGGGCAAGTTACAGTCTAAACTGTGAATACATTAATTTCAGTATGGTAATATCAAACATTGTACTTATTTCTGATTTCTGTATTTAATTTCCCTTGCTTTTTTAAATGCTGGGGAATAGTTGCTCAGTGAACAATAGCATTAGTACAATAACTCCCCCCAACCCCAGCATTCATACTTAATGCACATCAGCTTTCTATGTAATGCCATACAATATACTTGCATGTTATTTTAATTGAGTGAAATCTTATTCATACTGGTGGGGGGAGGCATTCTTTTCACTGCAGCCAGGATTCATACTGCACTGACAGAATTATGTGTGCTGACAATAACAAATGGTGGCAAAACTATCCAAACTGCTCAAAGAAGTGGGCTCTTATCACAGGGTATTCACCACCACTCCTGCTCCCCCTCAGCACTGTGTCTTTCTGTGCAGCTTTGGGCTATTAAATAATTTATTCTTCTGACTACTGAGTTGCATTAAAATATTATTGTAAGCATTTTAACAATTAAGCTGAAATTTTGCGTAGAATAAATATGGCAAAGGAGAAAATCCACAGTAAAGCTGTCCTTATTTTTAAGCACAGAGAAAGGACTCTGCTCTCTCAACTATTAACTATTTTTCATCTAGATCCTCACGCAAACTATGTCATGTTCTGCAAAGCAGGCACATTTCTTCTTGGCTGAAGCTAAAAGCTAAACCTAAATGTCACCTGAAATAGTAATATAAAATGAATATAGAGAATGATGATTGTGTATGTTAAATTTCAGTTCAATGCATTCTAAGTGACTAAAAGTTGAAGCTCTAAAAAGCAATGTGAGTTATTTACAGAAGATGTTAAGACACCAATCTAACAGCGTGCTTGAGTACATGCTTACTTTAAGCGTGTTAAGTACAGCTGATGTGCCCAAAGATAAATATGTGCCTAAGAATTTTGCAGTACCCAAGGCCAAGTAGATTCCTCTGGCAGGGGTTATATCAAGCAGACTTAGAGGAGGAAAATCCTTTTTTATTGTACTGTCCTTTCTACCATCCCTCACACCAAGTGTGCTAGGAAGGAGAGACTGTTCAATAGCAGATAAGTAAACAACTGAATCTTTCTTCATCCTGTGTAACAAAACTAATTTCTCAATAGAAACAATTTCTTTTTTATTGCTGATGTTGGGTTTCACAGATTAGTGAGTTATTTTTTTGTTATTCTACTTTCTAAAATTTATTTGAGATATAACTAGATTTATATTTCAAGACAAAATGTTTGCCTTTCCTTGTCTGCCACATCCAGAATAGGGCTTTCCAAGTTTCTTCATCGTGAGAGTTTGATCCCCTTGGAGCTAATCTTGCACAGAAGTGCACTTATCAGCTCAAATCAGAAAAGGAATTTAAGAAGCTGTTTGTATCAATGACCTGTCTTCCTACTGCTCATAGGCTTGGACAGTGACTTGCTTAGATGCATGGCTTGGGATCTCAGCAGTGTCTCAAAAGGACCAACGTGTGCCATCATGGGTTCCTGTGAGGCAAGGCAGATGTGAGGATTTGGATGTGTGGAACATCTTGTCCGAGATGTGAGAAGCACCTGGCTTCTCACCGTGCTTTGTTTTGGAATGGCTCACACAGGACACAACCCTGCAGTGTGAGAGCCCCAGGCTGCAGCCAGGCTTGGCCAAAACTCTTCTTGAAACAGGTCGAGATGCTGCTCTTGAATTCAACTCCTTAACTTTGTGGGGAGGTGGGCACGGAAACAGTGGGGTCCAGCTCTGTAAGAACAATCCATTCACAGCTCATGGCTCATCTTTCTGGCCCTGGGCTGGGCTTTCTTTGCTGTAAGGTCAAGGAAAATCTCAAGTCTGCATCTAAACTAAACATGCACTCTTTGTCTTAGTGTGATTTGAGGTGATAAAAACTGATTTTTGGAAGTCTAAAGCTAGAGAAAAGTAGGGAGCATTTATCAGCAAAATTCTTTGTAACACAAACCAATATTTAAACTCAGGCTCAATATTCAAAGCTGAGCGTCTCATCCCTTTCTAAGTGATACCAGCTCACAGGTAGGACTCATTTCCACACATTTCTTGGGGGAAGATAAAGCCCAGGTAGACTAAAAGATTCCGAGAAACTGTTAACAAAGATATTTATTTATGTTCTCTTTATTTTACACATTTAGGACCCTCTTTGGATATAACTGAAGTGTCATTTCTTGTTCCTGGCTTCTTCTCAGTGTATAGAAACATGCAGGTGGGTCAGGGTGGCAGTGTGCCCCATGAAATCCTCAGGGTAGCTGTAGCTTTACCTTGGGTTTCTATACATATTCCATTGAGTATGGAGCTTCAGAAGAGCTAGAAGTACCAAATTCATACCCTAGATGTCAGTAAAAGAAAAAAACATTAAAACCCATTAAAAATCACTTTATAAAAGTCTGTGAATCAAGCAATGGGTTAGCCAATTATTCATAAGATTATTCCCTATATGGACTGACAGCTGAAGTCCCAAGTTTCAACTCAATCAAATTTACACAGCCCAAGTTATAACCTCTTCAGGATGAGGATTGTAACGGGAGCACTGACAGACCATAACTACTGTGCCTCTTTAGTAACAAAAGCTCAGCTACCTCACTCGTGCCGTGGCTGCTGGTGCTTCAATAATTAAGACTGTATGGATTTGCATTATAGGTCAGGTTCTGGGAGGTTTTAGATGCACATAGTTTATATCATGTTGGCTTGAAATGTAGCATAGAAATGCTGAGGGGCAGGCTACGTGTTTACTTATAAAAAGATGTATAAATATCAAACCTACAATATGACAACCAGGTAAGTAGTGCAAACTAAACCCAGTTTGGCTGAAATCAAGCATTTGATTAAAAATGAGATTTTTAGTAATGCCTTCCTCAGCCTGCCCATACACAAACCAAGCTCTTTGTGTGCTTTAGGGGAGGGTTTTTGTCTCTTCAAAGTCTGTTCCCTGAGCACTTTGTGCCATTTATTTTATAGTCAACCCCAGAAATCCCAGTCAGGGTTCAGGGCTCCATTGTACTAGGTGCAGTACAAGCAGAGGCAGGCTGAAATCCCAGGCCTTGCTGAAAGCCATGGAAAAAAAGTCTCCCCAAGTTCAGGGTTTTATTCCAGGTCCTGCCTAGGGCGAGCCGATAACGAAATCTTTCTGTCACCTGGCGCTCAGATGTCTGTGATCCTGCACGGACTCGCTGCTGTGTGTGCTGTGCTTGCTAGTAAGAGCTTGCAAAATCAGAGTTTATTTTGAGCCTTTATTAAAAAAGGAAAAAAAAAAAAAAAAAGGGAGAAAAGGCAAAGCAGCGCGCCCAAGTTTCTCCTGCGGGAATTCTAATGCACATACTATTTCTAGAACGTGCAAGTCCTCTGCTCATTCACGGGAGTCAGCCTGGTGTGATAAGAGTTCCACCCACGTTGCCTCCGCCTGATTGAGACTATCAAGACGGTGTCGGAAAGCACCCCGTGCGATCTGCCGTTATATAATGCAGCCCAGCTCCAGGGAACTGGCAGAGTTTTGGAATTTGTGCTTGGTCCTAATGTTCTGTAATGTTGGCAAGTGAGATTCCTGCTCTGAGTGAGTGACAGTTGGAGCTTCGAAGCAGGAACATTTGCCCACCAAAGTTGCTGAACTCACCCACTGCCAAGTCTGTCACTAAATTAGCAGATAGGCAGGGACAGCAGTATGTGGCATGAACTGTGCCACGCTCCTTTGCACTTTCAGGTCCCAGTCCTGGGTGCCTGCCTATGAGATGGAGGAAGGCCATGCTTCTCAATGTTAGTTTTATGTCCCTTTCTACAGCAACCTCTAAGAATCTCAGGTGCTTGAATGTAGGGAGGACCATGCTGTTTCTCAAGCAAAGAGCTGAGGTATGAGGAAAGGGACTGATAGATTTTGGCAGATTTAAATATTAGACTAGTTTTTACAGCACGGATGTTCTCACCTGGGCACTCTGTCCTGCTGCTGCAGGTTACTGTCATTGCTGTGGGACAGGGATGGGTGCCCAGCTCTGCTCTCAGCTGCTCCAGGGCATGAGCTGGTGTCTCAGGGCTCTGGTTCACATGGGACAGCCTGAGGTGGGATGGGCACTCAGCTAATGAGAGAGACCCTTCTCTAAGTGCCTTCTTGTAGGCAGCCTGAAACCCACCACGGCTCTGATTTCAGCGTGTATCTCAGAATTTGCTGAGGTGTGGGGCCACATTTCCTCCAGCTGACTTTGCTCTGGGTCTAGGAGTCCCTGATAACATGGCCAGGGTGACAGGAGCCACAAACTCTACAGCATGACTGCGAGGTATCCCCTGCAGCTTGGGCAAAGAACGGCTGTGGAGGAGCAGGAGGTGACACAAGTTTGTGTCAATCCACAGAACACGATTACTGTGCTGGTCTGGGTTTGTTTTCACCTGCCCTTCCAATCTGCCAGGGTTTCTAGGTGTTACCAGTCAGCATTTGGGTATTTCTCACTATGTTCACCTGCCACTTGCACTGGGTTTGTTAGTACAACCCAGCAAGGGACACGACACCAGCATGCCGGAGGGACAGGGAGGGCTGCAGATGCTCGGCGTGTCTTGGAGGTGCTGTGAGGGTGGAAGCTGAGATGCAAGAGATGCAGTTTGCGGGGTGCAGCAGGGCAGTGACGGGGTGCGTCGCCCTTACTCCACAGCTCTCCTGAGGCGCTCCCAGCCCCAGCCGTGCTCTCTGGCCCTGTCTTTGCCGCCGGTGCCGGGGCCAGCTCGGAGGCAGCTCAGCCCCCGGACGCGCCGGGGCTGACCCTGCTGCCATCATCAGCCTCTCCGGCAGCGCCGGGGGCCATCATCCGAACCCCCCCCCCCTCTTTTCCTCGGGGTGTCCGAGCGCTGGACACTGGCGGGGGGGACACCCGTCGGGGGGTGCCGTGTCTCCGGCAGGGCTCAGCCCGGTCCTGCGGCCGGGGGCGGCCCCGCATCCCTCCCCATAGCGCCCGGCGCTGGGCTGAGGCTGGACGGAGCAAACTCCCTCGCAAGAGCTGTTTGTTGACCACATTCACGTTCAGAGCCCTGAAGCTAAAAGCACTTTACACCATAAAATAAAAGCACTGTCTTTTTTTCTAAAAGGTTACGTCTGGAGGCCACGCTGCTCATACTTCATACAGAAAACTACTGAAAGGGCTATGAAATCCTCTATGATTTACACTCCCTCTCAGTGCATTAGGATATAGATCTACTCGACTCTAAAAATACTGTGGAGTTTCTAACCGACGTGAATATATGTGCATTATTTCAGAAAGTCTGTTAGAAAACTTGTCAACACATTATAAAGCATAAACCAGGACTTGGCCATTAAATACAGAGATCAGAGACAAAATGTATACGGCAGGAAGTACCGAGAAAAGTCCCTCCATTCAAAAAAAAAGTCTATTAGCCAAAAGTTTACACACAATATACACCAAAAGGTTTAGAGCGAGACCGTGGACCGCAATTACAAGGCATAAATGGAATCAGTAGGGGCTTTACAGTCCCCAGTGCAGTTAACTGGGCTGCCAGAAAATAATTTTAATATTGTCATAATTTATTACCCACCGAAAGCCACATCAAGGATTGTAAATACAGTCACTTTGTGTCCACGACTGCTCGTTAAACAGCCTCGTTCCCTTCCCCTAAAAATACAATGAAATAAAAACCCACCTGCATTATTAATCTGCGGTCATGCCGTGTTAAAAATGTCTTCTCACTCCTTTTCTTTCTTGAGGTTTGTTATCTCCAATCACATGACAATGCGAACCGCTGGGGGGGGGGGGTACAGGAGCGAGGGGGAGCCAGCACTATTGCGATCAAATTCTAATATTAATAATTATCCAGCCAGGATGAAATATTATTTTTAAGGCAGCGAGTTTCCATTAAAATCGAGGCATTTTTACGGTGCTGGAATTAAGGGCATGCTGATGGTAAGAACATCCTCGCTGCCATTCATGAAAGCATCTGTAAAATTAGCTCCTGACTGTAGGTTTTGAGATGCGGTCTGGGAAGTCACCTCTGGAATCTCAAACACGGCACGATAATGAAACAGATTTAGTTGTCACCAAGCGCTTAATTTGCTATGATTTTTTAAAAAAGAAAATCAATGAAACGATGCCTGTGATTGGGAATAAGCACAGGTAGGTGTTCTTGATGCAGGTTGGCTTTAGAGAGCATAATGAATTGTAATTCAGAGGAGTGTTAACTGCGAACCGCAGAACCTTTCAGGGGTAATAAAGTCATTACTTTTTACATTGCAGCCACCTTCCAAAGCTTTATACGCGCTATTAGATATAAATCAAGTCCCATACATATATCTACATCTCCGCTACAGACACACACGCCCGTGTTTCGCGCAGGGACATGTGCACGCCTGGCACAGCCAGCCCTGCGAACGGCGTGAGCCCAGGAGCCGCCGCTGTTGTCACCTGCGGCCGGGTCCCCTCGCCACGTCCCGCATCTGCTCCCGCACCCTGCCCCGGCAGCCGCGGGGCGCATCCCCGTGCCGATGGATAAAGGAGGGGAGCGGGGGCCGAGGGGGGGCCGAGCGGCGGCGGGCGGAGCCGGGGGGCGGCTGGCGGGAAGCTGAAACCATCCCACAGCGGAGCGGCTCGGCCCCGTTCCCTGACAGCTCCGCCGGTGCGCGCTGGGGCTCGCCCCGCCAACAGGTCCCCGCCGAGCCCCGGCCCCCGCCGGTCCCTCGCTCCCCCGGGCGGCCGCGGCTCTGCCCGGCAAAGTCTCCTGTACGGCGGCGGGCAGCTTCTCGTCCCCCCGGGCTCCCGCCCGGCGCTCCGTTCCGGCTGTCCGCCGCCGTCCCGGGCACGATTACCCCCTCGCACTCCCTTCGCAGCCGCACTTTGCTCCGCACACCCGTTCGCTTCCAGAGCTTCTTTCTACCGCAACCTGATCCCTCCCCGTGCCGGCAGCGTCCGCCTCGCTCCGGGTTCTTTCGGCGAAGTTGCAGCCGCCGCCGCCGCCACCGCATCCTCCCAACTCCAGTCACTTCTCGATGCCTCCTGCCGCCTCTCCTCCCGCCCCCCCTCTCCCGCTCTCCCCCGTTGCCAGCCCGCTGCCCTCGCCGCCGGCTGCCCCGCGTTTCGCTTTCGTTCAGAGCCCGTGGCTGCGGGCGGGCTCGGAGCGCCGCCGGGGGAGGAAGGGGGGCTCCGGGGCTGGCGGGGACGAGCAGCCCGCGGGGAAAGCCGCGAGGTCCCGCTGCCCTCCGCGCCCAGCTCCTGCGGCTTCTCCTCCCGTGCCTGCCGCTTCCTCGCCCGCCCAACTCCGCTCGCTGCTCCCCCGCCCGCCCCGGGGCAAGGGCCGCCGCTCGCCGCCGCCGAAGTTTCCCGCGGCCCGGCCCGAGCCCCCGCCGCCCCCCAGCTCCCCGTGGGGCCGCCGCTGCCGTCCCCCGGGGACGGGCCGCAGCTCCCGGGAGGAGGGGACTCAGCGGCTTCGAGGAGGATGGGGGGGGCGAGCGGGGAAGCCGGGAGCCGGATGCCCCCCCCCCCTTTGCTTTTTGGGTGGTCTCCGGTCCTACCTGGCTTCCCCCAGCTCCCCCACCTCCTCGGCACAGCCCGCGGCCAGCCTGCCCCGCAGCCCTCTCTGCCCGGCTCTGGCTTCACCGATGTGTTTGCTTTTCCAGCGGGGGTGTGCGTGCGAGAGCTGCCGCTGCCTGCCTGCCTGCTCGCTTTCTCCCGCTCCTTTTCCTCCCTTCTCTCTCCCCGTGTGCGTGTCTAATTTCCCCCCCTCGCCCCTTTCCCGGGTCCCCTCTTGCACCCGCTCCTCCGCGGCCACTCGCGGCTCCGGCCGCCGCCCCCTCCGCCCCCGGCCCCCCGGCTCCATTCGGCAGCGTGCGCCGGGCGGCCGGTGCCCCCCCCCCCGCCGCGCCCCCTCCCCTCTCCCCCCTGCGATCACTGTCCATTGGCTTGTCCTGCTCTCTTTTTCATGTCCAGCCCCTGATGAGTGTCCATTGGTGTTGCCTTCGCCTTCCCTCCTCCCCTCTCCCCGGCTTGCCCTGCCCATGTTTTGTATGTCTCTGTCCATCCAGGCTCCTGACGTTCAAGTTCGCAGGGACGTCACGTCCGCACTTGAACTTGCAGCTCAGGGGGGCTTTTGCCATTTTTTTCATCTCTCTCTCTCCTTCTCTCTCTCCCTCTCTCTCTCTCCCTCTCTCTCTTTTTTTTTTTCCTTGCACAAAAAAAAAAAAAAAAAAAAAAAAAAAAAAAAAAAAGCCATGACTGCTATCCCACAATTCATCTTCCCTGCGCCATCTTTGTATTATTTCTAATTTATTTTGGATGTCAAAAGACATTGATGAAGATATTTTCTCTGGAGTCTCCTTCCTCTCTAACCCGTCTCTCCCGATGTGAACCGAGCGACTCACAAGCCACCGAAGCCACCAACCCACCATGTCGCGCCGCAAGCAAGGCAAACCCCAGCACTTAAGCAAACGGGAATTTTCACGTAAGTAACCCGGAGAGCAATTTATTTAATTTCTCCTTCACGGATTTATTTTTTAATTCGAGCAAGAGCAGAGAAAGAAAAATTTAAAAGTGAGAACGAGTGAGCGAGTCGGGGAAAAAAAAAAACTCAGCGCCGGCTCGGGATTCTCAGCATTCCGGTTAATTTCTCCCTCTCTAATTTAATCACCTTGATGACTTTTCTTCTCTTTCTGCCCGTGCCCCTCGCCCGCCGGCGCGCACTCCGCTGCCCCGCTCCGCGCTCGCCTCCCTCTCTCCGCGCTCTTTGGCGGCAAGGGCGGCAGCCCTCGCCCGGCACCGGGAGAGGCGCGGGCGAGGTGCGGGGCTGCCGGGGGCACAACCGGCCGAAAGTGGGAAGAAATTCCTGCGGGAGCGGCGGGCTGGACGCCGGACACGGCGGTGGTCGGGC
>CM031859.1:108857225-108872038 GCA_018697195.1 Certhia americana
CGTGCGGGGCTCCGCCGCCCCGACCTCGCCCCGCGCCCGCCCCGCCGCCGCTCCGGCTGGGGCTGGGGCGGGGGACGGCACCGGGCGGCGAGGGAGCCGAGCCGAGCCGCGCCGCGCCGGCTGGGATTCCCTCCTCGCCCTCGCCTCGCGTTCTCCCGCTCGCTTACTATTTTTTGGAAGATTTTCAAAAAAAAAAAAAAAAAAGTGGAAGTGGATTTTGATTGGGAAAAATCTCGTGTCTGAATGTTTACAAGCACCGCGTGTGCGGGGAGCCTCCTGCCAACAAACACAGGCGAGAGCGAGCCCGGGCTGAGCACACACGCGCGCACACACACACGCACACACACACTCGCACCCTCACACCCGCGAACGGCCCTTTCTCGCCGCCGCATTTCAACCCCAAACCAAATCCGCTCTCCCTGGGAGAGAAAAAACAAACCCCGAGCCCCACCACACCGTTCGCAACAAAAACTCTCCGGCTCCCTCCGTCCCTCCCTCCAGCCGCCACCACACACACCAGGGCTAGATGCAAGATAAGCGGGAGCGCTCTTTGCACAACAAAAGGCAACTCGAGCTGGAAAGGTTTGGGGCGAGGGGGGTGGGAAGGAAGGGAGGAAAAAAAAAAAAAAATCCCCTTTTCCTCGGGGTGAGCCTGGGGGAAGGGGAAACGCTGCATGCTTTTCCTCACTCCTTTTCCCCCCTTTTCTTTATTTCTTCCTTTCTCTCTCCCATTACTCCCGGCGGGTTTTGTTCCCTCCCAGCGATGGCAGAAACCCCAGGGCCATTTCTTCCTGCCAACCATCCCCGGCTCCCTCGGCCCTTCCCTAAACCCCCCAAACTTTCCGCCGTGATTTCTCTTCCCCCACGGCCGCCCAGACATTGCAGCCAGGTTCGCACATGGAGCGAAGGAAGCAGCGCTGGCTCTTTGCAGGCAGCAGCTCCGCCGCGGGCAGGGCCGGCCGGGGGCTCTGCCTGCCCAAAGTTTGCCCTAAAACCCTGGGGGTGTCGGGGACTCAGCCCCTCCCCCCCGCCCCCACTCGTTTTTCCGCTCTTTTCCCCGCTACTTTTCGGGGAGCCTTTTTTTTTAAATTTTAAATTTTTATTTTTTAAATTTTTTTTTTATTGCCTGGCTGGGGATGGGGTGCAGCATCACTGGCTTATGGGGATGGGGGGCCCCCCTGGAAATGGGGTGCGGGGGGTGCTCTTCCCGGGCAGCCGTGGAAGTGGGGTGCGGGGAACGGGGATCGCGGCGGGACCGGAGGAGGGGGTGGAGGGGCTCCGACTCGGCCCCCGGGGCAGCGGCGACGGGCGGGATCCCCGCGGCTGCTTGTCGCCGAGAAACCCGCGGGCCGGAGCGCACAGCCCGCACGGGCGGGGCGGGAGCGGCGGCCGGGACGGGCCCGGGGGTCCCTCCGGCGAGAGCCGCCCCGGCGGTGGGGAGGGGGGTGTGGGTGGGCCGGGAGCTGGGGGGGGGAGAAAGGGAGGCCGGGCCGGGGGAGCGGCGCGCCGGGGATGCGGCGGCGGGGCCGCGGCCGGGGCGGCGGAGGCGGCGGGCGGGCTCCGTGCCCGCTTCGGTCGCTAGGAGGCACAGCGAGATCAAACAACCGGGCAGCCCCGCGAACTTGAACCTGGCCGGCTCCTCCGTTGCCTCCCGGCCGGCGGGAGGGGGAGGGCGCCCAGCTCCCTCCCCTCCACCCCCCCACGCCCCCCCTCCTTCTTTTTCTTTGTTCTTAATTTTGCGCGGAGTTTGCTTGCTCCGGGAGGCAGCGGGGGATGCTCGCCTTCCCCCTCCCCGGGTTTCCCCTCCCTCCCCGTAACGTGTTGGCGGTTCCCATTGTACCCCCAAGTCTCCCTTTCCTTGCACCGCACGATCCGAAGACACAAACTTGGGATTAAACAAGCCTTCTCCATCCTTCCCACGGTGCGGTGCGGGGAAATGCCCCGGCAGCGCATCCGCATTGCCCAACGGGCATTTCTCCTCACCGTACTGTGGCACCCCCCCCTCCCCGCCCCATCACCCCCGGTACCTCCTTTCTCCCGGCACTCCAAAATCCATCCCGCTTTTGCCGGTGCGGTTGTTTTGGTGGCTGGGAACAGGGGGAAGAAGGGGGGAGTAGGAGGGCGAAGGGGGAAAGCTGAAAAGACATGTTGGTGGAAGGGCAATTTGCATGAAAAATAGAGACGGATGATTAGGAACCCAGGCAGGGAATTTTGATTGCCCCAGAATTAAAAGATGCATCCTGCAAATCGGAGGCAAGACCAGGTGAATTGTATTCTGGTGTTTTCTTTGTAATCCCGGTATTTTATATTATGTTCTGAAAGTAGCAGTAATAATAAAAACCATTTTTTTTTTTTTTTTTGCTGGCTGTGCCTCCATCAGGAGCCAAATGTTTTGCAGCGAACACAGTGCCAGCCGTATTTCATACATTAGTATATAATTCTTGTTAATTAGCAATAATTTACGTTAAGAGCATAGAAAATGTTGAGGTTACAGGTTTTATATCTGTACATTTGATCATCTTGTTATTTTCAAGAACTTTGCCTCCTATAAAATTAATTAGGTGAAATGTGGAGGTGTAATCAGCAACCTCTGAATTACCACTTCATTTCCTGGTTTTGATTGTAAATCAGCCCAGACCGTTCAGACTTTTAGCAAAGTCTATTTTTGTTCAGTGCCACTTTTAACTGTCTGGTGTCGAAGCAGCGGGTTACCTTCCTCTGCTAAATAATAGTGACAGCGTCAGAAAGGAATCAGGCCGCGGGAAAACATTATAATTGAGTAATGATTATGCAGAGCTCCTCGCTAAGCCAGTTGTAAGGGGAACACGGGTGGTTTTGTGTCTTTTTTGCTGCGGGAGAGTTGGTGAGCTCGAAGTTAGATTCGCAAAATACCTTTGTCTGCGGCGTGCAGCGAGCTACCGGTGGAATTAGTCCTGCAATAATTTACTCCCTCGCTCCGAACGCAAGGAACGGCTTGGGGAGAAAAGCGCCATGCCCGGCAATCCCGCAGAAACACCCTGCTCCTCCTCTGCCGGCTTCCCGAGGAGTGTGAGATGCACGTTGTGCCTCCTCTCCTGTCGGTCTGTAAGTTTAGAAGAAAGCCCCAGCGATTAAGACATTGTTTTTATTAATACGAATGTAACCTTCATATTCCTGTGGTTGACCTTACGTTAAATTAGAAGTAGTACTAGAGGCAAGAAATGATGGACTGGATCCCTGTGTCCTACTTGGAGCTGAGGTACGGCGAGGTAGTGTGCTCTTTCAATATTATTTTACGCAGCACAACTGGGAGCTACTCCAGATCTTCCTCCTCAATATTCAGCCTAGGTAGGGTTGAAATAAATTTAACCTGAGTTCACTGGATTTTTGCACTTTATCAAAATCAGTTCCAATATTGTGCAGTCAAATTAAAATCTATTTTTTGATTCTCTGTGGCTTTAAGTTCATTAAATGTGAAATTGGCAGCCAGCTAAAGAAGGTCAGGCTGATTAACTGTTTAGGAGTTGTATTCTGTCTCACTTGCATTACCTGGCATTGTTGTGAGGTGGGTTGTATTTGTAGTACCCTCTCCTCCTGCTCGCTGCTGTTAGCGTGCGTGTTGTGTTGCGCAGACGGAGGAACACCAACACGCTGCTGGTATTTATTTTTTTCCCCTCGTGAAAGGCAATGGTGGTGGAGACTGCACAGAGATTGCCAAGGTATTTCTCTGCAAATTTAACATTTAAAAAAAAAAAAAAAAAAGCCAACAGAAAAGAGAGCCGAGTCTGCCTCGTTAAAGCATCCACTGACGATTCTGTGAGCAGAAATAGCCTCATAATGAAGCTTTTTGGAGCTCATTCAGAAAATTTGTCAACTTTGACAACATTAGGCAAGGTATTTTGAGTTTAAAGAAGGCGCTTCTCACTGTTGCGAGGAAATGTGGCAGTTGCTTGGCCAGGCTGATTTTTTAGATGCTGAAGGCCACCTTCATGAACTAACATGTTCAAGATAATTTAGGCATTCCCTTATTTCAGGATTAAAAAACGCAAAATGACTGATTGCCTTATTTCCTTAAGTATTAAAAAATATCCCATCCAGCTAATATCTCTGAGTGGACTTGGTGGTGAATTTGCTGTTTATTTGGATCCTGAGGAGTAACTCAGGAGAGGTGACTGAGTGAGAGGTGCCTCCCCCAGCCCCGCAGGCATTTCTGCTGCACTTGCTTTTTATCATTTCGGTTTTCTCCCATACATATATTTATTTATTTGCCTCGTTCCCTCCCCCTCCCCCCCCATGTATAACTACTGCCTTTAGGATTTTTTTAAATTGAAAGCTGCAAACGGGCCGATGGGGACAGTGACACAAATCCATGCGTTTACGTCTGCACGTGCGTTCTGAGGGCTGCATGTGCCCCGCGTGTCGGTGCCTGGGTGTGCGTGCCCGTGCAGGCTGGCTCTCCCCCTCTTCTCTTTTACACACATGCACACGTTACCTGCGTGGCCTGGACAGGGAGGGAATGTGCCGTGTCTGTGTGTGTTTCAATACAGCTTTCAATGCCTTCTGTCTGCACTGTGTTTCTGAATTTTAGAAAGTGGGTCTGGCTGCTGGAAGATACACACCCATGTGTGTGAGAGTGTGTGCAGTGCTTTTAGCTTTGAATTCATGTACATAAATAATACATTCAGCAGTAAAACACCATATTCCCTTCTTGCTGTAGTACCACAAGAGTTTTGCAGTGTATTCTTTCAGCCTATCCATTTAATTTTAGCACCAAATTGTTCGAAGGAGTCAGAAATGTGCCCTTGTGTAGAACACAGAGACAGTTGCGGTGCTTGCCCTCCAAGTTCTGCATGCTACAGCTGCTCCTGCAAGATCTCTTCCTTGTAACTGATGAATCCCTGTCCTCGGTGCCGTGCTGACAGCCGTGTGGCATGGGTTTGGTTGGGGGGGGAGCAGGCAGACTCCAGAGCAGGGTGTAATATTCATGAAGAGGGGGCTCGGCGCATTCCTCCCCCCTGCCTGGTGCCTTTCCTGAGAGCTCTAACCATTCTCCTTTTGTTTCTCAAACTGCAGCCGAACCTCTTGAAGCCATTCTCACTGATGATGAACCTGAACATGGCACATTGGGAGCTCCGGAAGGGGACCACGACCTCCTCACTTGTGGCCAGTGTCAGATGAACTTTCCGTTGGGGGACATTCTTATTTTTATTGAGCACAAACGGAAACAATGCAATGGCAGTCTCTGCCTAGAGAAGGCTGTGGATAAGCCACCTTCACCCTCACCAAGTGAGCTGAAAAAAGCATCCAATCCTGTGGAGGTTGGCATCCAGGTTACGCCAGAGGATGACGATTGTTTATCAACGTCATCTAGAGGAATTTGCCCTAAACAGGAACATATAGCAGGTAAATTAAAGCAAGGAGAAGTGTTTGCGAGTTTATTTCTGTTTCAGTTGCAACGTAGCATGTTGGCAGGCATGCACTGCCGCGTCTGTGTGTTCTGCTTGCCGTGAGGGCTGGGGTGTCCGTGCCCTTCCTGCCTCGGTTAGCGGTGTTTCCAGGTGCCTGCGCAGCGGCAGGAGCAACAGGCACGTGCTGTGCCAGCCGGTGTTTCTGGCCGTATTGTTTGAGGCCGCTCTCGTGATTTGCCTGCATTGTAGTCACCGTCTCCCGGTGTCTCGCCTGCTGGAGTGCTGCGGGAGGAGGGTTCCGAGGCTGCCGCACGAGAAAGCGAGGAGCTTTTTGAGTCTTTGGCAAAGTCAGGGGTGAAAGAGTTAACCGAGCATCCGCCAGCCTTGGTTCCATATTGGCTGTCAGCGTATGGACTGTAATTAAACACAGCCCCATGGCAAAGTGACACCACCGACCTTGACTTTAAGATGCCATTTTCGACTGGCCAGGCCAGAGTAGAGAGGGCAGTTGCTGAAGCGCACAGACATGCTTATTCGAAAAGTTTAAGGGCATGTTGGAAATTTCAAAAGGTTGGTTTGACAGGAAAGGCTGCTCTCTGCAGCCTGCCTCCTCAGCCAAATGATAAATGCTTCGCTGTGCTCTCTCTTGTCTCTGATGTGGTTTTGACAGATGTATCTTGATTTTGTTTGCGGTTTACACAACCACATGTCAGCCGTACAAATGTCCAAGGCAGAGTTCTGTTTTGTGCAACAAACAATATGAAATGTAATTTAAAAAAAGAAAAAAGGGTAAATAATTCCATTTCATAGCATAATTCATATTTTTTTTAAAATAGAAAGCCATTGGCCGTGCAGATCTTTTCACAGATGAGGTTAAAAAAATAAAAGCGTGCCATACGAAAGAAAATCCCAGAGCCCTGGGAGTGTGACAAGGCACACTCTGCTTTTAAAACTGTACTAGTAAACAAAAGTACTGCCCATTCGCAGTGAGCGTTTCAGATAGCTTCAAACCACGCCAATACTGCCAGTCAAAAAAGGCGAGACTGCAGCATATCAACCCCAGTGAATGCCTGAACCAATTTCAAACTCCCCCTCCAGTGATGTTTGGGATGTGGCACTGCTGGTACCTCTCCTTGGGGAGCCCACAGGACCGCTTGGGGTTGTTGGAGGCGCAGTACATCATCACATGATGTGCTGGAGCTTGTCTTGGGCTTGCTTTGGCCACAAAGTTAAACCATAATAGGGCAGTAGGAGCTGGGAGGTTCAGCAGGATCCTCCCGCAGCCTTCTCTGGCCGCCAAACTGTACTGGAGAGCTGCAGTTTTGGAGGTTTTGTGGTGACAGCAGATCCGTATCGGTGCATGAGTGTCTGCGTGCGCATGTGCCTGTGTGCAGAGCCGTGTGCGTGCACACGCAGACATCATGTGAACAAGTATGTGCTGTTTCTGCAGAGTAATCGGTCTTTCCTTGAAACGTGAATATCTCTACATTTAGGAGGAAACAGAGGCTCAGCTGCTTCTAAGCTACGTTTTGAATGAGACTTAAACCCCCCCAGTAATTCCCCATATTGTACTTCCCAGACACGGATGTTAAAGGTGAGGTTTCTTTCCCAGAGTGGTAGAGGGCACTGCCCATTTCCATGTGCTGCCTGCGATCAGACGGAAAGTGAGCAGGAGTGTAGGGCATGATTAATGAAGCAGAAGCCTGGCGGAAGGGATTTGTAGTCTTCCAAGCTCTGGAGCCATACTAAATCACCAAATATGGAGGAGCGGTGGTATGATGTAACGCTGTATTTACGTACGGCGCCGCTCTGCTCAAAAGACAAAACACAGTATCTGTCAAGCAGGAATTAAACATGCTGTCGTCCCTGTGGTCCCAGATAGGTCCCTGGGCTGGTGGGATGGCCACGCCAAAGAGTTCTGCACGAGGGGAACTTCTTCCTTGCTCTGGCACTCATTTGGCACGGGAGGCTCAGCGAGCCAAGTCTTGCTTTCGCGTGGCGCAGGTGACGCGAAGCGAGGAGGATTTGGGCTCGTGCGCCGTCACGGGGCCGTTAATTCAGAAAGGGCCGTGGTTTTAACTGACTGTAAATGCTTCGCTGAGCGGAGGCGGTGGCTGAGGACAGGGGCACCGTGGCAGGGCCTGATCCTGCTCGCTTGTACACGTAGGTGGGCTCGAGTGGGAGCAGGCTTGGAGGGTCCACAGCGTCAGCTGTGAGTGTGCCCTGCGTGGAGATGGAGTTGTGGTTGTCAGGACCTTCCTGCCCCAGGATTTCTGGCTGTGATGACCAGCCATGCCTGTACAGTCCAAGAATGCAGGTTCTCTGCACCTCCCTGTCTGGGCTGGAGCGGAGCAACGCTGGGGGTCCCTTGGTTCTTCCTGTTGGTTGGAAGTGCAGCCTGGCTTTGGGAAAGGGAGAAGGTGCACCAGGAGTTATGGGGTCTTGCACTGTTCCTCCTCTTCGTGTTTTCATCTTCCTTTTCAGTTGGATGAGTTCAGCTCCCTCGTGTCACAAAGGTGGTGATAGCTGGAGTGACCCATTGCTTGTAGCCAGTAGTTTAAGGAGTCTGGCAGTAAAATTTCCAGTGAAGGTCCTGGAGCCTAGGAAGGCCCCTGCGAAGAACCTCAAACTCTTCCAATTCAGCTATTTATCTCTGATTTCTGTGCAAGAATGCAAAATGTGAGACTGGAGTGTGTAATTAAGAAAAAAAATAAAGATGGAGGCTGCCTTTGGAAGAATGCACAGAAGTTGGGGAAGTGATTCTTTCTGCTAAGAGACAATAAAATACATACTTTGTAGCAATATAAAAATGTTTCAAATTAGTTATGAGGCCGGAAGAGGTGTTTCAGGTTAGCCCTGGATACAGAGGTGCTGTGGGTGAGCTCTGGGTGCAGTTTTTTCCCTGCCTGCAGTTCTGTAGTCAGTAAGCTGGGGTGTTATAGTGAAAGAGAATCTTAAGTAATGGTTAAAGATCTACAGGCAGGAAGGAGGCAGCAACTCATTCAAATGCAGAGAAAAATGATGTCTGTTTTAACCGTTGTTAAGCTGCTCTTTGTTTTCCAGAGACAGGGATGAGGACAGGAGCTTATATGTGTGTGTGCAACCTGTGCAGCAGCTGTGGGATCCGTATAGGTACAGGCACGTGTCTGTACCTGGCTCTTCCATGTGGGTGTCTGCCTGTGCACAGCTCTGCCTTGCTATAAAATTTTGAGTGATGCTGATCCAGCACTGGAGCTGAAATGCCATAAATTTAACTGAAAATTAATAGGATATGTTGTGTGGGTCCAACGAGGCAGCTTTCATCAATATGTATGTCAAAGCCTCACCACCAGATACCGGCAGCCCGTGATTTGCAGTGAGGGTGATGGCAGGGCTTTAGTTATCCGCTCTCGTATTTTACAATAGGGGGAAATATTAACTGAAGTATCTGGAGATCAGTGAATGTAAAATCGCTGTTCGCTTATTGAAAAGGCTGAGGGAATATTTATCGCCCGGTTTCGGTGGTTTGTTTGTATAAATCTGAGGGAATTAATGAAAGGTTGGGGTTTGGGTGAAAGAAGGATCTTAAATGTTACTTGGATGCAGTTGTGGGGGAACACTTTGGAGTGCTGCTGCAAATTCCCCTGTATAATGCCGAGTGTGGATCCATGGGTGCTCTATTTACTGTACAAAGAGAGAAGGAGGAGGGGAGGTCATTTTTACTGCTCGAATCCTATATTCTCAAGCTGCTTGTGACATTCAAATAAAACACGTGGGAAAATAATGTAAGAAAACCTTCTGTCTCCTGCTGTCGGGGGAAGGTGAACGTCATTTGGTACTAAATTTCAGACTGAGTATATTTGATTATTACAGTTCTCTGGAAGTAATGTCTTTAAGCAGAAATTTTCTTGGGCTGTTATTAGTAGTTGCCATTATAATTCTGTAGGTTGTGATTGTTGACTCCTTGTTTTGTTTTGTTCCGGAGACAAAAAATACTGCTGTCTGCACTGAATAGTTAGCATTGCATCTGGACAATAAGATGAAAGCTTAAAGATAGGGGAGGGGAAGAAGGAATATGGAAAGATTTTGAAGTCAAAGTCTGCTTTCCCCATACAAAGAAACAGAGAGAGCAGGCTGGGTAAAATATTGCAGGCAGGAAAAAATAGTGAGGGTGCTATCCAAAGGCTCCCGCTCCCGAGATTTGGAGCGTTGCGTACAAGCTGTATTTGTAAATAAGACAGAGAAAGGTTGTGAACCGGCAGCTTGGCTGTTTTGTCAAAGTACAATGTCAGAGAAACTCTTTCTAAGACAAATTGTAAATAGAAGTGTCACGATGATTGCATGATTGAGCTCTAGAAGTGTCTTGCAATTGTTGGCATTGTCAGAAGACTTTTGAAAGCTTAATTAAAGGCGGTGGCCTGTGCGGCTGTGAAATTTACTTCTCGGGGGGGAAAAATGTAAAAAATGTAGGGGATCAAAAAGTTGCTGTAACGCTGCTTGTGCAGGGATACAGAGAAGAGTCAATAGTTTCTCTGCTTTCCCCATTGCCTTTTATAAATAACGTTTTTTGAAGAAGCAAGCACGTGACACCAATATCATCCTTTGTATGAGGTAAAGATTGTGTTAGTTTTCCTATTCCCTGCTGTTCCAGACAGATAATGTAAAAATGGCTCTTTATTGGAAACACAAATACGAGTTCACTTGAAGCACAGAAGCAGGGTAGAAAGTTTTCCTCTGCCTCTGCCTTCCAGGGGAGCATCATAGTGTTGTGATGCCCTGAATATTTCTGGTGGGTTTTTTGTTTCCTGCAAATCAGATTTTCTGAGAGGATGAGAAACATGTTTTGTGTTCCTTCTCCTGTTGCATGGGACACTGAATTGTGGAGCTGTCCACGAGCAGAAGCATGACAGCATCCGAAATGCTGGTGGTTCGAGAGGCAGCTTGGCACACATTAAGCTCCATATAGATCTTGAAAGGTGCATCACGTGCTGAAAGCTTTGAAAATCATGCGCGTAATAAACGCAAGGCTCTGCGCGGAGAGTCCCAGCAAGGAATGCTGGGTGACAGAAACTGAGGCAGGGAGTAAATTAAACACCTTCTAATTAGCCCGGTGGGAGAAGTAACGTCTTCCCTAAACATTCCCATAATTTGGTAATGCCTCTTTTAAAGAGGAGGAGGCCGATTAGCATCACCCCGTTTTGTATACTCAACCCTCAGCCCACAAGCTCTTTCTCATTTCATTCAAATAATAAAGACGATTAAAGAGGCTTGCGAGGCACTGTCAGGCAACGGGAGTGGAGCTTCCAGTTGTTTGCCTGCACGCATCCTCATTACGGAAATTTTTTCGGACAAAATTCCCTTCATGCTTCGGTCTGTTTTTATATCCACTAGTACCAGCTTTGTGCAATAAAAGGCATTTAGCATCAAGCTGGACATGGCCTGGCACAGTGCCACTTGTGTTTTGTTGTGGTTTTTTTTTTTTTTTTAGCTAATCGCTGAGGATCTCTCGTTACCTTTCTGCTTGTTGTGATTTTGTTCAGGTCATGATGCTGCCAGGGATGTCGCGAGTCCAAGGAAGTTGTCTTCTCCCAGTGGCAGGCATTTGAACGCGCTCAGTTTTATGTGTCGGCTGCTGGGGTACTGCACAAGTCCATAAAACACGTCAGGTCCGTGTATTTCAATACATTAAGACGAACGTTCATAGTGGTAGCATGGCCCTAAAATTAACCATCGGGTGGAATTTTTTATGTTTTTTGCTTTTTCCCTTAGGCTAATGAACATAATTTTGTCTCACTGTGTACAGAGACAGTAGCTCCAGCCTGACGCCTGGTGACGTCGGGCATAGCAGGTTTGGGCCCATGTAGGTAGACACCAGTACATGGATTGTTGTGATTTATGGCATACTTTTAAGAATAACAGGCACATTAATGGACCCACAAACCACCCAAGCAGTTGGGATGATCTGATAATGAATTTCCATGAAACACAGTTCGCTCTGGAGGGCCCCCATCTTGGGTGTGCTTTGCTCTGCCAAATGTGGATCAAACTCTTGCAGGAACTGGACCAATGACTGTGGACCCCTACGGATGAGCAGACCAAGTGCTCACATTATTCAAACCTTCCTGTGTTAATGCCAAATGCATTTTAAAGCCCATAAACATCCTCCCCATCTCTCTAATCAGGTTTAGTATGCAACGCATCCCGCACGGGGTTCAGCCAGTTTGTTTTCCAACCTTTATTGGCCAGCTGCACTCGCTGTGCATCTTTAAAATATTTCAGCGAGGTTTTTTTTGCTCTTCTGTCGCCGAGGCTGGTAACTTGGTGGCTCATTCTTCATTCGGAGGTGGCATTGCCTGGGGTTGGTGAGGGAAAGGTTTGCAGTGTGGGGTGTGGCGAGGTCAGTCCCGATCCCAGCAGGGAATTTGTGTTCTTCATTTGCCTTTACAATCGGAGCACAGCTACTGTACCTTGGAGCAGCTCTCAGGTGTGAGCTCAGATGGGCGCATGTAAATGTCCTGTCAGATGCAACACAGGAATATTAATGTTTCCTCAGCACCACGCTATAATAAAGCTGTACACAGCCAGCTTAATATGCAGCCGGGCTGGGGAATTGTATAAAACTTCGAAAGCCCAGTGTGAATGACAGCGGTGGAAAAAAAATACTCAATATGCCGCTGTTTGCATTCTTGTTTGGCTTTGATCTAAAGCAAAATGAAAACATCCTCTTCTCTCCCTCCTCGTTCTGAATAGGTGTCCTTCATCTGCAAAATTGGATAGTAAGTAAGAAAAGAAGACAAAGTACGGGGCACGGTGTGGAATTATTTGAAGCACATTAACTTCAGTCCGCTGGGGGATGTAATTTTTTCAAGTATTAGCAAACATTTTTTTTAATATACTTGGGATTGTTGGCAGTGCTTTTCATTCTTTTTTTAGCATCTGTGTCTGGTTGAAACAAAGAAAACAGAGCCACCACAAACAAGGGCTGGAGCCCCTTTTGCCCCCTGGCTTGGGCACAGCCCGGGCTGTACATCCTCCTCACAGAGGTTTCATTTGCGTCTTCTTGTGTGTTTGAATCTTCAGCTCCATCCAAAGGTGTCTGTTTTTCAGTGTGGTTATGTTCGAGGATTTTTAATAATGTGCTCATTTAACTGAATCAACAGCTGTCAGGAGCGGTTGTAGTAAATCCACAAAATGCACAAAGAAAAATACATACGTTCCCTGAAACAAAACACTTGAAACAAATTGGCTGCCAAAAAAAGCTGCTGAATTCTGGGTTTGCAGACAGTGCACCAAAGTGTTTCTTTCTTCTCTCTGCTTTCCCCGGAGACCTCTCCTCGCTTGCCTGCTGCAGTTCTACTGGAACTTTTTACCTGAACAGGTTGCTGTTAAAAAAAAAAAAAAATCCCATCACTTCCCCATCTGGTGGGTACAGAGCTCAGCTACAGCTCCGACTTTTGTGTTTCACACTAAATAGCTGAGACACCAAGAGTGGGGCAAGAGCAAAACCCAAATAACTGCATTGCCGACAAGGCAGGGAAGCTCAGTATCCCTGGGAAATAGCTGTCAGGAGCCAGGCTTCCTCTCTGTCCTTCCAGGTAGGCGTTGTCAGGGTGCTTCAGAGGGTGCAGGATTCCCACTGGAGTGGGTGTGCTGGTGGAGGGAGATGCGGGGAGCTTTGGTCAGTCAGAACCAAGGACTTCCTGCTTCCACCCTGCCCTGCTTTGCCTAAATGCTGAACAATTACACCTACAATTTGATCTTAGCTGCAGATAGAAAAACCTCTGCCTAAATAAACAATGGAATTACTGCTGAACAACAAAGGCTCAAAGAAGAGCCCTGCCTTTAGTGGTGTTATTATTGTTGTTGTGGATAATAATATTATTATTACTATTGTTATTATTACTGCTATTACTACAGCTATTACCTTTTTAAAATTACGCATCACAGTTCCTTGTTCCTTTAGGAAGTAAGAAGTTTAATTTTGTATTTATTGCTTGCTTAATTGATTTATCAGGTAGGGAAATGTAAAATGCAAAAATAAAAATGTGTTGTGTTGTATTCCCCCCCCCCAGTATTCGCAACAATTAATTTGTCACCCAGCATTACTTTGCTTCAGCGTTACAGCTGGGGTTTTTTTCAGCCATTGAATGAATCATCTGGGTTTTGTTGCATTTTAGCTACTGAGTTTATTCTTTCTGGAGTAAGAGAATAGATCAGCAAAACTGTCGTTCTTCAGCCAGGGCATCACAAGTGCACGCAGCATTTACTGTGTGAGGGTGGCCGGGGGCTTTTCCCTGTGTTTCTCTATTACTGATGCTGATTTTTATGGTTAGGGAAGAGTTGTTGTGCAATGAGAAACAGTAGTCCGTAAGCCTTGTTCTCTTTGAGGAGATAGAACACAGTGGGATGCATTTGGAAAAAGAGATAGAGGCTGTATTATTTTGTAATAAACTATAAACTGTCCTATGTTAAATTTGTGTTACGTTAGAAAGAATCAATAAGGAAAAATTAAATTCTGATAAAGATACTCTTGGATCTTAGAAAATAACTGCTGTCCTTTTAACTAAAACATTTGAGGAGCTTCAAAGAGTATGTATTTCTTCTGATCTTGGAGCTGTGTGACTGGTAGCAGGGAAAAAAAAATCTTATTCTACATACAAGTGGATTGCTTAACAAGTCAGCACAGACACATACTTGTTTGTACCATAGAGATAAAAATTCCTGTATAAAAATAATTCAGTTGCTGACAGCAGGCATTGTGCTGGGGCTGCCTCTTTTGTGTTGGCCGGGGGTCAGGGACCACGGCTCCCACTTTCTGCCGGGGGGGAGGCTGTCACGATCGCTTGCTGGAGCCTGGAAATAAGTTAATTGCTTTATTTTAGGGAATGCTCAGAGCCCAGTAGTGTGGTTTTTATGTCTCTGGAAACAGAGAAAGAAGTGGGGGGAAAAAATCTTGTAAGGGGGGGCATGACTTGAAGGCAGTTTAGGAGATGTGGTCGGCGGCCCGGCAGTAGTTTCTAAACTTTTGTTTTGAATCTAATTCTGATTTATGCTGTCACATCCCAAACTAGCCTTCCCTGGACTCTTTGTGTGAAGTAATGTTGGTGTTGGGGGACACAATTGCTTAAAACTGGGGACTTGTGGCCAATCCAGATGTTTGTTGTGGTGGTTGTTGCATGGCACCAGGTCCTATTGTGCCCAATAAATGTTAAAAATGCAGGGCATTAGCACAGCTCTGGGCATCATCTGTTTTGCTCTGCAGGGGCG
Source organism: Certhia americana (assembly GCA_018697195.1). Lineage (NCBI taxonomy): Eukaryota > Metazoa > Chordata > Aves > Passeriformes > Certhiidae > Certhia > Certhia americana. The sequence continues at coordinate 108,871,859 of CM031859.1, forward strand.
CAGGTAGGATAAGCCATGAGGTTGGAAAAGGCTGGTGCAGTGAGAATGTCAATTATTTGAACATTCATCCATCTTTCAAAGTCGGGGTGCTGGAGAGGCAGCCAGTGCTTCCCCCCCAGCCTCCTCCCGGGATGGCTGGCAGAAACGTCTCCCCTGCTCTGCACCCTTTGGGATGGCTGG
>CM031859.1:108872048-108911015 GCA_018697195.1 Certhia americana
ACCCTTTGGGATGGCTGGATCAGGCCCCGGTGGGGCTGGCAGGAGCGGAGCCAAGTTTGGGAGCGGCCGGAGGCGCTGAGCGGTGTCCCCACAAACTCGGCTGGCGCGGCCGCTGCAGCTCCGCTCCTCGGGAGCACAGCGACTGTCTCGGTGGCAGGCTCCGGTGCCGAGATCTTTTCATCCCTCCCTTTTAAATGCGGAGAGTCCCTAAAATTAATGCTGCCGCACTTTGATGAAAATAATGTTTTTATAATACGTTTGCTGTTTACATGGAAGATGTGACTTGAGGGGAAAAAGGCTTTTTTGGAGGGTGGTGGAAATCTTGTTAATCTGCTCTCGGAGAGCGGCACACAATACTGCCTATGAGCAAGTCTGTGCTGCTTTTGATAAATTACCATGTTTAGAGATAGGTTTGGCTCTTAAGGGCTTAGTTTTCTGAACAAAGTCCATAACAATGTTTTCTGCCTCTGTTTGTCTCCAGCCCCTTTGGCTTGACTTGGAGCCCTGTGTTTAGTTGAAGCTCTGTCTGGAAGATATAACAATTTTGCATTAAAAAAATAAGGAAATCACAGGAAGAAAAACCCTTTTGCTTTTTGGATGAATCTTACTGATAATTTGCTAAAGCTCATTTGAATTTTAAGCACTTCTTTAATCTTCAAAGGCTAAATTGCTTTATGAATATGCATGGTGTGGGCAGACTTTAGTTCATTACCTAGTTGTAAATTCTAATGACCATTAGGTCCTTGCAGTAATTGCGAATTGTTTTGCATTTTTGATTGGCCTATTAACATGTGCATTCGGCACACATCAGGCCAGCCTGTCAGGCTGCTGAAGGAGAAAAAAAAGGTGAAAATTGTTTTATAGCACCAAGATTCTTAGATTTTCAATCTTGGAAAATTGATGATGTAAAAAAATTAAAGCGGTGTTTTTTCTTCTCAAGATTGAAAGTTCACCAAGAGATTTGACATATTTAATTTACATGATGACTTTGCACTCCTTCATTAATGCAATTTGCATATGAAGCTGTTGTTAATCACTTTTGATCATGTTTTGTGTATTAGCTGCCTCAGTGGCTCTTCTCCCTCAGATGCTCCAGTAGAAAGCAGCAAAATGATGCATCTTCTTGCCAAGTTTCCTTTAGTGAATTGAGGAATTAGGAGTCTAACCTTGAGTAATTAAATATGTTCTATCAGTTCTCTTTTAATGTTAAGTACACTTGGTTGGAAGTGTAGAAGGAAATTGTTCCCATTTGGGGGAGACATTCCTTTAAAAAATAATTCTACATGCATAGATAGAAAAGAATTATTTTCTATGCTCTGGAGATGCCGGGGCCGGAGGGAGAGGCGACAGCAGGGCAGGATGTGGCAGTGCCTGGACCCTTCTCTGCATGACCAGTGTTGAAAGCACGTGCCCCAGGCCCCATCCTGTGCTGCCCGTGGGTGCAGAGCTGCTGCTGGCATTGGGGTGGTGGCCCTGCCTTTGGGGGATGCTGCATAAAGGGCAGGGAGCGCCCTGTTTGTAGCAGCAAATTGTGCTGCTGGCGCTGCTCCCCTTCCACTCCAGTCTCTCAGTTGCCTCATCACAAGGAAGGGTCTTTTTCTCCTGCCTGTCCGGGCAAGGCCTTAATCATCCAACCCTGGGAGGGGAAACTGGGAGCAGCCTGGCTGGAAGCCTGCCCAGCTCTCATAACCTGCCTGGGCATCTGCGCCCGGCCAGCGCCGGAGGCCGTCTGCCACCCCTCCTGCTTGGCTGGGGCTTGGCCTGGTCCCTGTCCCCTGTCCCTCACGCTGGCAGCACCACAATTCCCGGCTGTGGGATCAGGCTGTTGCCATTGCTTCATCCCTTCGTCTGTCCAGCCTTGGTAATTGATGCTCAGCTTTGGTTGGAGAGTTTATCACTGGGTAAGAAGATGAATCGGAGGGGTGAAACAGATACCCTGATTAAAGGAACTGCTTAATGAAAGAAAATAAACAGAGAGGGAAAAGGACCGTTCTGGAAAGGAACAGAAGTACAATTTTAACCTCAGAGGAGACCTGCGGCTGCCCTTCCATGACTTCCACCCATACCACGCTAAAAGCGTGGTGCAGTTCAAAGTTGTTAATATTCAGCTGGGAAACAGTATCCAGAACACAAATAAATTATTAAGTGCATGAACTTTTTCGGCAGTAAGATGAACTGATGGGGTCCATCTGCGAGATCCAGGGGCTTTTTATTTGTGTGTGTCGAACGATTCTGCCCTCTCCGACTTCATAGCCTTTGGTCCCTGGCCAAGTGCATGCATAATTGATTCCACACGCGCTATCATTTTCTTGATGTAATTGCTTTAGTAAGATACGTTGAAATCTAATGGATAATTTACTATATGAAAATGACAAAATACTAAACGTTCATGTTTTGTGCTGGGCGTGGAGAGGAGAGTGCCCAGGTGACCTGCGTGGTGAGGGGAAACCCACGTGGACCATCTCCTAGGAGCAAAGATGGAGGTAAATCGCTGGAGAAGTTCAGAGCAAGCTCTGGGGTTAATTGCAGTTTTACAACACAGGTGAAAGCAAAACAGTGGTGTTTGTTTGGAAATTTTTTGATTTTTTTCTGGAGCAATGACATACTTGCTTTTCTAATTGCCAGAAAGTGAACTCAGAAAAAAGTTCTCTGCAGTAGGCAAGGGGTGAGTATTTTTAGAAATCAGTGTGTCTTGGACTTGCTGCCCTGTGCTACAGAAGGTCCTAACACTGGTGCCTTGCCTGGCAAAAAGATCTCTTCTGGCTGCTTAGATAATGCACCAAATTAACATCAATGCATCAGTTGTGCTGGATATATTTTTAGAGATTTCAGAAGTGTATAAGTATCAAATCCACCTATAATTCCATCTCCATCCAAAGGGAAATATTCCACTTGAAAATTTGACATCGCATTGGTCTTCAAGAAATGATTTGTTAATCTACTTTCCTTTCTCCTTTGCTTTCCAGTCCTGGAATATTTTGTATTCCTTTCCGTAATTTTTTAAAATAGGCTTTTGAGGTGGTGTAGACACAAAAACATTTTCTCATTTGCTTTCCCCCCCTGCCATGATGTTTTCAATGTACTAAAAGAGGAAAAAATATCCAAGGCAAACCCACATAACTGTAGCAAAACTGTTTCTGAGCAAGTCATAATAATGAACAACACATGATCTGAAATGTGATCAGCAAACATATACTTATGCCAAGGAATTTTTGCCATTCACATACCAAGGTTCTGTAAATCAGTAAACCACGGCAGAGGAGCCCCCAGCACGGCGAGGGGAGGAGCAGGAGCCAGGAGCAGGAGCAGGACTAGGACTGTCTTGTTCACAGAGCAGGGAATGGGAACAAGTTTTCTCTCTTCCATCTTCCTCATATCCCTCTCAGTCCACACACCAAAATGTACAGCCTTTAAAGAGAGAAAGTGCAGCTTGAGCTATCCTCAAAAGCAAAAGCAGACAAATAAGTAGCAAAGGAATGAAATTTCATCACAACGTGTTTTATGGGATTCTTTTTTTCCTTCCCCCACCTCCCCATCTTACACAGAACCAAAATGTAAATTACTTTCTGGTCCTAATTGGATTTAATTATTTCTTTAGGAAAGGATGGGTGGGAGGGGGTGGGAATGGCACACAGCTGTCCTAACAAAACAAAGGAGCCAGAAAACCCTCACTTTCCCCCATGTTGGCTAATAAACGGTGCAGAGGATCCTAGTGCTGGCAAGCAAATGGAGCCTTCTGTAGACCTGGGGAAGGGGTAAGCGCTGTCGGCAGCCGGGAGCATTAGGAAGAGGCCAGGCTAGCTGTTAGGAAGTGCCTTTAAATGATGATTTGTGGTTTCCTATTAATTTCTGTAACTGCCCTGTGTTTTAGAGCACCCAGCCTGGGTGCTCCCAGCCCTTGCCTTAACCTAAACCACGTTGCCCTGATGCCTCAGCCCTGTGGTGAGACCCACCCTCAGTACTGGGCTGTGGATCTCTCCGGCACCACTCACCTGGGAAGCACCAGTCCCTGTGGCACTGCTGGCAGGGATTGGAAGTGGATTTGGGTGCCCTGCACTTGGTGGGGTGTTCTCTGTGCCCCCCAGCTGGGGTTTGGGGCACTTGGGTGCCAGCAGTGGGGTCTGGGCAAGCTGATGCTGCTCTGTGGGTCGGTGGCACATCTTCCAAGAGCTTTACAAGCTTTAATGAATGTGACCACTAACGTGATTTATAGTGCGATTCATTATTGGTATTGGAGGGACTGTATTCTTATTTTGTCATTTGCTGTTAAAATTAATACACTCCATGCTGGCTATAAAAGTGTATTTGCATTTAATTGCAAGTCAGAATGAATTAGTGGATATGATTTAAACCTGAACTCACTCCCTAAAAAGAAATCTTCAGTGGGGAAGGAAAAATCTCTCTGCTGGATTTCTTTGGTGGATGTAGGGATGGAGACAGGAGTCGGGGGAGAGGAGGGGGCAGGCGGGGGCCTGGCTCTTTTTTTTTTTTTAAATTCTTGAGGTTGCTTTCAGCAAAAAATGCCTTTGCCAGGAGGGGCTTAGGCAAAGTGGTCAAGCACATCTGCTCCTGGGAAGGTAGGGAAGAAAAGAGGTTACTAGTAATAGGGCAGCAGCACAAAGGGAAAATTGTACACTGGAAGCATTAGTCTCCTCGGCGGTGGTGTGGCCAGACTGGTTTAGCAGACAGGATGATAGATTGCTTTGTCAAGGGTCCCAGGGTGTGCCCTGAACTTGAAGCACTTTGTTTATCTTGAATAGAAAGGGAAAAGCACAGACATAATCGATGTCTAGTTTTTTAGGAGGGAGGAAGAGGTAGAGGAGGGAGCGAGGGGGTGGTGGTGGGGGGAGGCCCTGGCTGTGGCTCTCCATTAACAGATGAACTTGGCTGAGGTCCAGAGTTTGATGAGAGAGTGTCACAGCTCTGGAGCCGGCCAGCCTTTTCAATAATTTTCTTTTTTTTTAATACCTGCTGACTGTACATCAAATGCTCCCAGGTCTTTTGGCTAAAGGCAAGAAAGGGGGGGGGGGCGGGGCGGGGAAGACACAGCTCCATTTTTTCCCTCTGAACCAGTTGAGACCAGTCCCTTGGCCACGCACGCAGGTTCTATCATCTTTCCTGGCTCACTGTTGGGGAAAAAAAAGAGTTGTCGCCGTGCCAGTAACCTGAGGGCCCAGGACAGGAAAAAAAAAAAAGGGGGTTGCTGTTCTGAGAGGCAAACTAAACTCCAGAGTGTGAGAGCAGGAGGGGCATGCGTGTGTCTGGGAGATTTCAGAGATAGCAGGAGTTAAATTGAGGGGTGAAAAGCATCTGCAAGGCAATGGGGAGAGCCTTGCTGGGGAGAGCAAACCCTGGGGCCAGATTCAGTGCAGGTCTACAGCTTGAGCATGACAGCAACCTTTTCATGGTGGCTCCCACCCATTCAAATAACATTATGAGAAGCAACATCAAATTGATCTCCTGGTGCAGACCTGCACTGGGTGTGAAGGTGGCTGCACTTTCAGCCTTTATGCAGCCCTCACAAAACATTGCCAGGCCATGCTTGATCTCAAGGGGCTTTGTTGGCTGGTGAGAATATAGACAAAATGCCGTGGTGGTGATAATAAAGACAAAATCCTAGTAATTCCATGGTGGTGAGATTAAAGAGAGAATCTGAGATCTTTACTGGGTTACCGTTGTTTTTACTTAAAGTTCCTTGCTTTGCAAGAGGTGGATTTGATGGACTTGTAGTACATGAGGCTGCTGGGATGCTCCAGGTTGTTGCTTCTTCCCAAGAGTGTCTGGCTGGGGTTGTGGGTGGCCCCTGAATGCCTGTGACTTGGAAACACAATCTGAATTCATGGTTGTTTTGTGTATTTTTATTTTTTTGTTGTTTCCAATTATGCCGTTTCTGACAGTTGTTCGGCTACTTACCAGTCTTGGCAGGAGGCTGAGCCTGTAACATCCTGACATTTTTGCTTTTTAACAGGCCAGTCTCATCGTGCTGGAACAAACAGCAGCTTAACTGTGTTTCACTCTGGCTGATTTGAATAACGTGTACTCTGGTCAAACAAGAAACTCCTCAAAGGAAGAGCTCGACGCCTTGTTTCCCGTCATGCTGATGGACGGTGGATTTCAAAATGCTCAGAAAGGGCATAGCTGGGAGAACACGGGCTCCCCCCACTGCAAAGGGCAGTGTTCTCAGAGGTGTCAAGGGTAGGTTGGAGTGGGCTGGGTCGCCTGCCTGTCCTCTGTCCCTTCGGTGCGTTCCCAGCATCATTCCTTGCTGGGAATTACCAGGTTTGCTTGGCACTAGAGGCTTTATTTCACATAGCTGTTCCTCTTGGAAAGTGGACACATGTAGGGATGGCTCTGTTAGTTAAAGCTTTGCCTGACCGCTTTGCTCCATGTGGGCACCCAGGTCAGCGAGTCCTGGGTTTTGAGGAGGCTGGGAATATCATATACTGCCATAGTTCCAGTCTCCTTTCATTCCCCTTACCCTAGCAGCTAGTGATGTGCGGTGCACTGAGCTCTGCTCTGTGGGAGGAAAGTACAAAGGCTGGGAAGAGGCTGTGGGATATGGCTCCATGAGGCTGAATGCCAGGGCTCTGGGTCTGGAAGTATCCTTCCTTACGCTGGTTCTTCCCTCGCTCCTCATGCTGTGTGTCAGGCTGTAACTGGTTTGACGGTGAGCTTCCCAGCGACTTGGCACCCTTGGCTTTTTCCCAGGCGTTTGCCTACGCACGTGCGCAGCTCCCGTGTGTGCAATGCCTGCACAGGACTCCCTGTTATCTGCTGATCGAGGTGTTTACCTCTGCAGCATCCATTAGCCTCAGAGATGTTAATGAATACACCCTCACACTGCCAGGGCGAGAGAGGCAAGTGCTGTGGTGCAGGTGGGGTGGCTCGCCCCGGGTAGGGCCCAAGAACTGCAACAGAGCGGGAATGAGAGCCCAGCCTCACTGCTCTTCCTCCCTGCTGGTGGCTGGGCAAAGCTGGGAAGAGAGGGTAAGATGTGGTTGCATCTTCAAACCAACCTGCTCTTTACCAAGACGGTGGTAGGGAGTCCATCTCACTTTACCTCCGGCCCTGGGGAGATGCAGCCCCATGGTCTGGGGAGCACGTGCTTGGCTGCGGCCGTGCAGTGCCACGTCCCCTGGGTGAGGTTCACCTGTACATCTGCAGGGAGGCAGCGGGGTCTGCAGGGGCTCCCTGTGTTTGGGCAGAAGGCATTGGTAGCAAAGGTGGGTTGTATGTCCAGGAGACAAGGCGGTGACCTTTGGGTCAAGTACCTGTGTCTGGAGAGCCCACAATAAATATTGTACGGTGGGAACAATGGGGCTGTAACAGAGCTGCGCCCGAAGAGGCTCCGGCCGAGCAGCCGGCTGGCTGAGAGGCTGCCGGGGGAACGGTGTAGTATTTCTACTTCAAACTGATTGAAACGTCGACTAAAAATCAATGTTGTTGACTAGGGATAATTTACAGTTTTCTCAGCGCTAAGTAGCCGCACACGTAAGGATGCGCTCCGGGATGAGCGCCGAGTGGTCCGGGCATGGTGCTGAATCAGATGCATTATAGGTCAGCTCTTTATTTGTTTCATCACGACTTTTACACAGTTGTCATGTAATTTATGGCTGCTTTCACGTTGTCAAACATTTTCATTGCGGCTGCTTCTTAACACACTCCTGACACAAACACGGCTGCTTTAAAGACACTGTATTGTTTCATAATCTGAGAGGAGGACTATAAAACATCAAATTACACTATCTTCAGGCTAATCTAAATGCACTACAGATTGAAATCAGAGCTCATTTGTCCTTGATGCAAATTATTAAGTTCTAATTATAAATATCCATTTAATTACCCCATACATTTTTATTCTGCAGACCTTCTCAGCAATTCTGTCTGAGATACAGTAGATGTATAGGAGAAAATCTGCAGTAATTAATGTGCATTTCCTAAATAATAAAGAACAAACACGAGCCACTTTGTTCATGGATGACATATCCGCACACATTTTTAGCTATCCGTGTCACGGCGGCAGACGCTGAATGCTAATTCAAAAATAAATGGAAAAGACAAAAATTAAAAGTTTGGGGGTTTATTTCCCTCCTTTCCTCTCCTGTGGGGAAAGAGCTGGGTCTTTCAGTGCCTTGTGCCCCTCCTGGGAGAGGGATGAAGGTGGCTCTGGGAAACACAGCATCATGATCCTGAAACTGCCTTGGACTGGAAGCCCCACAAATCCAGATGCTTCTTGCAGTTAAACAAACTGAGGGAGCCACTATCTGCTGCTCCAGCCTCTCCAACTTCTCAGTTTCGTGCCCAATAGCAGCTGGGCAGGTTACAAAAGCTCCTCTCCTGCAGTAGTAGGGGATGCTTGTGGTCCCCTCCCTGCTTCTGTCCTCAAGCAAAACCCAAGGGCAAGGATAGACACAGAGGAAGCGTTTGTGGGGGCAGATCCTGCTCAGAGTTACCCCAGGGGTAAATCCTAAGTGGCTTCCCTGCAGCCAGGAGAGTCTCTTGGTAGGCACAGCGGTGTAAAGAAGCTTGGGCTCAACCCATTATGGTTATTTATGTTCAGATTAACACAGGGCTTTGTCTACCAGCCACTGGAGTCTAGGATAAAAGCTTGGAGAAGGTGGCGGGCATGGAGTCATGCCTGAATACAAGTGATGTCTGTCAAAAATCACCAGAGGAGCATGTGTGTGTGAATGCATGTACCCACATTCACACACATGGGGTGGAAGTCTGACTGCATGGCAGTTAATGTGAGCATTGCCACAGGCTTCATTGCACTCCCTATTTATATCCATATTTGCATCTGCTTTCTGGGTGATAGAGTAGGCTTTCTGGAAGGGATACTTGTGTGCTATCAGTAATTATAAACAGAAATTAGCTTTGAATTTTCTCAGACATATATTCCCTTAAAGCTCCATTCATTTAATCAGTTAAGAAGATGAGGGGCTGCAGCAGTGTCCTTAATTCCCAAATAACTTTGTCCTTATTTATTATAATCGTTTTATCTCAAACTTTGTCCTAGAGTCACGGGGCACTAAGAAGAAAATCGTGAAAGTGTTGGTAGGAGCCTAAGGACCTTTATATAAAGAAACCAAACAAAACCCAAGCCTGATTTCCTAAATCGAAAAATAATTACCTTGGCTTCTCTAGCAGCAGTGCATTTTTTGGAAAGATCAGCTTGTCTTTTTTTTTTTTTTTTTTCCCCTTTCTCTTCGGGGTGTTTTTGTTTCTTTTTTTGTTTTTTTGTTTTTTTTTTTTTTCCCCAGCATCACAATTACTGTACTGCTTTGAAACATGCTTTTTATCATGATTCTTCTGCAGCACAGTCACTGTACAGATGATACTGCTTGAGATCTTGTATCTTGCCATCTCTATTGTGCAGGAACTTAAACTGCAGCCTAACCTGGCAGTTGGATGGTGAGTGAGCCACGCTGCAGGCTTGTGAGTGCTTTAATTCCCACATGATCTGCTTTTACCTGAGCAGCTGAATGTATATCTCTGCTCACATTGTTATTGTCTGGTGCAGAAAGTAAACTATGTATCCCACCACCCACACTGCCTTTTCACAGCTTGATAGCATTTTCCTGTAGTTATTATTATTATTAATATTATTATTATATCCTCCAACTGCATCAGTTGTTATATTGCTGATGTCTGGTGGGGTGCTCTGGCTAGGACTCACTAATGGGGTCACCCATGTCAGGGTTTGATGTATGGATTATGCTTACTGTTGCATGCTTTGTTTGTGAGTGAGGCTGTGGCAGTGGGGCAGGTGATGAATGAAAATACTGCACTGCTTCATGCTCGTCCCTGTGGTTCCAAGTCTCCAATACAATAAAGATCCTCTTTGGATGCAGAGGGATTTATGTGCCTGTAGTGGACTTGGAGCTGAACTTGAAGGTGTCATAGTTCTGTACTTCATGGTATTTTTGGTTAAATTTTGGGTTGTCTGTGACCTGGAGAAATGCTTGGAATTCGTTGTGAAAACCTTGGAGATGCATGAACCATCCAGTTAAATAATTTGCCTGGCTGAAATACTGGTGTGTTTTTCGTCTTTGGGCCTCCATGAGTCAGCTGGGTGACATTCATTGCCAAAACACAAATGGCCACAGAGAATCACAGAATGGTTTGGGTTGGAAGGGACTTCAAAACTCATCTGGTTCCAATCCCCTGCTGCTGGCAGGGTCACCTTCCACTAGACCAGGTTTCTCAGGGCCTGATACAACCTGGCCTTCAACACTTCCAGGTATGGTGAATGCTCATGTGCTGTCAGGGACCCCAGTGATTAGTGCCTTCAGAGGATGCCTTACCTTCCAAGATGCAAGTAAAGCATTAATTCTCTTAGAAGTTGGGTTTGCTGTAGTGCCTTTGCATCTGGGCTGTGGAGTTTGGAGTCAGGGCATGGTAAGGATAGCCTTCACCCTTGGGGCAGCTGGCTTGTCACTATGGCAGAAGGATGCTTGGAGCTTCCCACTGTTCTCTCCCATAGGTCTCACTTTCCCTTTTTCCCCCCTGTGCGTCCACTTAAATGGACAACTGTGGTCTGTACACAGGTTCTTCTTACTTATTTTATCTCCTGAAAGACTCCAACAAGCTTTTACCCACCGAGTCTATAGAGAAAACGGCCAGGCAATTTTTGTTTCAATTTAGGCGTCTCTCCGGAGCGCTAGTTCCAGAGACTGATCAATAGGTTTTATTGTAGACCTCACTGTCTCTAAAAGCACCGTGACCTTATCCTGTCTAAAAATAGCATTTGCTCTTGCTGCCTGCAGAACCTTGACCTGTGACAACCCATTTGGAGCATAACTGACACGTGCAGTCAGCTGTGCATCCAAGACCCTTACACGCCCCAGGAGAAAGCTCCCCGTGCTCCTTGTAGCCCTTGTTGAGAAGAAGGAGAGAGGGAGGGGTGTGGGGGCAGATGAGGTGCCCTACTCCCTCAGGAATCCCAAAGTGGATGAGGGTTGGTCTTTTCCAGGTCCTGAGTGAGCTCTGCTCTAGCCTGTGGGCAGTGGGAAGTGAGCACCTCTGAGCATCCATCCTCTTCTTTTGTGAAGAGCCTTGAATGCAAACCCAAATAGGCAGTCACACCAGCACCTTGTGCCACATCCCTGGGTGAGCTCCTCCTGGGCTTTGCAAGTGCTGCTCTGGAAAACGTGCTCTCCTTTGTTTATAAGCTGCTCTTCTTACATTTGGACAAAAGAAGGTCACCTGAGTTACACCATTTCCTGGTCAAATGGGTGTGCTTAAGGCAGTTCTCAAGGGCAGAGTGAGGGGGGGAGAGCTCAGCCTGGATTTTGGTGACCTCTTGATGTGGCTCAGGGGCTTAAAATGTCCTCCAGGTACTTCCTGCCTCTGGCAAGGTCAGGCAGACAAGAGCCCTGTCGTACACCTGTGTCCTTCACCAGAAAGGGCTTGTTTGGTGTTTTCTGTGCAAATGAAGGGATATGGAAGAAGAGGAGCCTGCAGAGACCCTGGCACCCCTCCCTCCCACTGTGGCCGGCTGCCCAGCAAGGGTTAACCATCCTCCCCGGTGAGCAAGGTCTGGTGCAGAGCCTCTGGGAGATGAAAAGGGAAGCAGCTATGATTGCAGAGCTGTAAAAGGTGGCATTTTGTTCTCCCCGCTAACAAAAGCCAGGACTATTGTTGCCTCTGAGCTTGAAAGAGAGGTCACCGGTGGTATTAGTGCAGCTAATCACAGGAGAGGCCGGGTGGGCTCGGGGCGCTGCTGGGACCGGCCAGCGCGGGCTGTTCCCAGGCACGGGTTCCTCTTTGGTTACACAAAATGTCCGCTCCCGCTCCCCTCATGTGCAGGCTATTATTAGCCGGTGTCACTCGGTTATCTGAGAGTGGCGCTTTTAGCTGCCATCTAAGTGCTTGACACTTGGGTTTACAGCAGATTAAATTAATTTTTAGGCTGGTTTGGCTTTACTGGGTGTAGACAAAGGGAGCAGCTGCTGTGGAAATGTAATCTGGCACTGGTAAGGGTGGACAGCACTAGCTGGTCTTCCCTTTTGCCTGTGCTTGGAGGTTTTTAGCGTGTAGGGGACAATTTTGGTACCTAAAACACCATCCCTTGGAGCATGGGCAGCTGCATCCCCAGCTCAGTGCCGGGCCATGTCCCTATTAGTCAAAGCATGTTGAGATGGAGAGCGTTTGGATGTGACCAGCTGGCAAGCGCAGGCACCAAACTGGTGCTTATCTTGTGTCTGTCCAAATGCTGTAGCGCAGAGCTCATACAAATATTATTTACTTATTGATGAGTCTGTTGGTGCAATCCATTTCTTTTGCTCCTGGGTATGTTTTTGTCTTACTTATTTTTGGCTAAAAAGCAGCAGGCCTTCCAAGAAGATTCTGCACAAGTTTTTTCTCCCCTAAAAGCAGATCAGGTCAAGAAATTAGTCAGAGATGGAACTGACTTAATCACCAGTTGTTGCTGTGGGTGACTGGCATAAGGGATGGTCATTTCAAGTGGAGGTGGTGGGAAAGGAGTTTGAAACAGGGTCAGTGTCAGAGACCAAGTTTTTCTGAGCCAGCTCTGGATGGAAAAGTCTAGTTGAAGACAGCTCCCTGAGGTCTTCAACTGCTGCTTGAAGGGCATTCTTAGGCATTGGATCTAATATCACTCTATCTTTAAAGTTAGATTGAGAAGGATCAAAGACACCTCTCAAGATCAAGATGCAGCTGGCCCTGCTCCAAAACTGCTCCCTCAATAACCTTCCTCAAGAAGAGAAGGGTAGCGGCAGGCCAGGAGTTGGCAAGGTTATTTGTGTCAGGGGATATTTTTCTCTTTAGCCGGCTGATGAGGTTCCAGGGTGGCTGGTGCCTTGTGCTCCTGACGTGAGGCATCAGACCAGTGATCACCCCAAAAACCTGAGGGGGTGGGATTTGTGGGGCAGGGGAGCAAGGTTAGCCCAGAGCTGGGGTGAACAGCCGCTACACATGGAAATAGCAGATGTTAAAAATGGTAATGGCTGGGATAAAACTCAGCCTCTGTCTTAAATTCATTGCTGTCTTTTCTTGTGGCTTTGGGGTCAACGATTGGCATGAGCAAGTTACATTTTCCCTGTGGTAGCTCAGCATTGACCGGTATGCAGCTCAGGCAGGCTGGCCTTCTTTCCCCTGAATCCTCATCACCGTTCTTCCCATTTATTTGCCTCCTGGCATGGGAGAGTCTCTGTAGCTGTGGTTTTCGTGCAGGGTGCATCTCAGGGGAGCATGCACAGGTGCTGTATGGGCGTCGCTGTGGAAGGAGGTGTGGGCTCAGAGGCTCCAGAGCTGAGCTTTGCATGTGTAAAGGGCAAAGCAGAAACACCTCTGGGATTTCTCTGCCCAGCCTGGCTTTTGGGTTTGATCCATATGAGACTGATAATCATATTAAATTGGCCACTTTTCAAAATGAGGTCAGGGCAGTGGTGGGAGAAGGTGCAGAGCCATGGTGAGGGTGCTGTGCAAGCCTTGGCGTGGGAGGCTGGTTGCCCCTTGCAGCCCTTGGCATGTTGAAGACCTCCTTGAGCAACCCTGAGGCACATAAAGTGAGTCTGGCCAAGTTTTGGTCCTGGTGCTTTCCCTTGTTCCCTGGGGGGCATTGGGAGAGTCACAAATAATTCAGCTTGGTGTGGTGCAGGGGGAGGATTTGATCTCGATTTCAGCCTGTAGTAGTGTGTTCACCTGAAAAATGAGAACCATTTTTGTGTGGGTTAAATATTTGCTGGAATACTGGGTGAATTTAGGTACAGCTTTGGCTGGCCAAAAAAAAGAGGAATTAAAAAAAATTGGAAAACTCTTGGTCATTGAACCAAATCTAAAAGATTTTTATTTTTATTTTATTTCATTTCCATTCTGGTTTTCCCCTCTGAATTTTCTCTTTGAAAATCAAATGTAAAATCTGGTTTACATCCTGCACTAATTAGGAAAATGGATCTCCTATGAAGGGGATTAAATTTGACATATTAATAAGACTGCACAACGATTTGACATCCTCCATTGAAAGAGTGTTACCTGCTCATCTTGTGTTTATTTAGAGTTTTGTTCAGTGTTGTGGCAAGGTGGAAGTTTCATATGGGTTTCTGGGCCCGTCTGTAAGTAGACCTCTCCTATATGCTTTGCCAGTAGAAGTTCTGCTACAAGTGGATAATGTGTTTTAATCATCCCAACAGACCAGCCAGCGGTAGCATTGCTTTGAAATGTGTGTTGTTGGGATGGAAAGCCCTCCTTGACTGTGGTTATTTTGGGAGTTAGGAGGTGGATTTTATGGAGTGCTGACTGTGCTGCTTTCCATCTTGATGGGGATGTCCATCTTGATGGGTGTTCGTCTGGCCTTGGGGAAGGTGGTGGCTGCTGCTCTTGCTAAGAAGCTCTTGGAAACCCAACCCGGTCTTCTGTTCCATAACTCTCAAATTCAAATTTGTTGTTGGGGCTGCAGTATGTCAACCCAGTCAAATTCGAATCATGTTTGCATAATTCACACCTCACGTCTGATGGGAGAAAAAGTGTTTCCTTAAATTAACAAAAGACTGTAATTATTTTCTTCTACATGTTGAAATTGGAGAGAAAGGCATCTCCTTGAATTTTATTCTTTCTATAATTTGTTTTTGCTGTTGTTTCAGAATGATTTAGTCATGTACTTATTAGGAACTGGCAGCATCTGCTAATTTTCAGAGCCATCACAATGATGGCAACATAAAAAGTTGAGGCCAGAAGTGAGGCCAACACCTTATTTGCAAGCAGTCACATTTATTTTGGTGCTAAGGCTGCTCTGTTAGCAGAGGAATATGGTGTTCAGCATAATAAAGAGTATGAAAATTTGGCCCTGAGCAATCACTTCTGCTTCGTTGGGGTCAGATTGCGGAGCCTTTACTCATCATGGTAAGTATTTATTAACCTTCGGAGAACAATGGCTGTAATGAGATTACCGGGGTAAGTGCTTATCCAGTCGGGAAGGAAGTTTTGGAGCCTGGGCCCAGTGGTATTTTAGGAGAGATAAGGATAAGGAGGGCTCTTTGCTCTGTAGGTCGCTTTCCTACCTGTACCTGGCAGGGCTGGAGGGCAGCCCAGACTGGCCAGCAGTTAATGCCTTTTGACGTGGTGGTTTCACTCTGTGTTGTCTTTTCCGGATTAGCTGTGCTGAGAGGGAGAAAAAGCAGAAAAAAAGTCAGTGTTTGAGTGACGTGGACAAAGTAATTGACTATCAGTATCAAGAATTACTGCACAACCATGAGGGGACAAGTCAGAACATACCTTGACAAAACCCTGCAACAAAGGGCTGCTCGAACACACCCTTCAGTCTCGGGAGCTGTAAATTGAGCTTCAGTTCCAGGGAAATACTTTTAGGCTTTGTGTGCGTTTTTGTATCTGCTTGCAGTGCTTCAGTGCCATTCAGGAGGTGACTGAAGTCCCCCAAAAGAAGCAACAAGCACCGTGCTCAGCCAAGCACCAAGATCAGTTGTTCATGTTGGTTCTTCGCAAAGTGGCTTTAGTCTTCACAGATCACAGGGGATTTCTCTGATTCCCACTTCATTTTTCCATCCAGCTCTGTGTACTTCTCAAAAAAAATTGGGGAGGTGAAACAGCTTCTCAGTCATATTTTAGTCGCTGTTTTTCTTACAAGGGAGAAACAAAGAGGGCGACCTTGTACATTGCTGTGTGAGTGCAATGATCGTTCCATGAGCAGCTCCACACCCATTTCTTCCTACAGGTTAGAGACACATTTTTGGCACTGGACACGGTAAGCGTTCCAACATGTTTTTAATCTGCGGCTCTCACGTCTTTAAAGGTCTGGTGTCGTGGCTCTGGTTGCGTGCATGTATTTCAAGGTATCTGAGTAGTGCAAAATGTGGGTAAAATACCGTGACATGAATTTAATCTGTCGGTAGGAGTTTGCTCTGTGTTTGTTCTGACTGTCCTTCGGTGGCACTTGCTATGTCCTCAGCTTTTTGCTTGTGACATTAGATGACTCTTCTGGATTTCCTGGTGTCTGGCAAAAGATTAGTGACAATACACTGTTGATACTTTCCGCATTTCTTCCTAAATTCTGAAAACCTGTCGACTGCTTCTGCTGGGCATGCAAAGTGAAAAGCCTTGGATTGTTCATTTTCTACCCAGCATGCACCTAGGTGTTGAAACACAGAGCCAAAATTTTGTTGAATTGTGTTTTTGATCAGACTCTGGATTCTGATTTCATTTCTTCCCCATTCCTTCCCAAAATGCAGACTGTGCCAATTGATTTCCCCCCTTCTTCTCTGAATGTTACTGCCACAGTCTGAATGCAACCAACCTCGTGATTTCTCAGATGGTTTTTCTTAGCGGCAGAGCTGTAGGAGCAAATGTCTGGGGAGGACCTTCCAGGTCACTGGGTACAGTCTGTGGCCTTCAACATCCAGAGATGCTGAAATGGCTTCATGTGGCCTCGTTTTTTGTTTTACTCAAACACGCTGAGATGAGAAAAGTGCCCGGGGTGGAGGCAGCGGGCAAGGAGGAGGGAAGAGGAGATGGATGATTCCTCTCTTGTTGTGGGAAGATTCAGCAGTTGCCCTTGGTCCTTTCACCTCCGCGGGGCCATGTGAGGGTTACAGCATTTGAGACGTTTCCCAAAGTGTCAGTGTTCAGAGCGCCATTAGGAAAAGATGAGATGAATGACCAAAATGTAGGGGCAAAACAAATTAGGCAGTTCAAAAGCTGCAAACAAGTCATTTGTGGGGAGTAACGAAGGCTTGCGGTTGTGAGGCTGTCCCTTCTCCAGCCCATTGCCACTGTGTTTATAAATGAGGGGAACAAAACAGGAGCCCTTGTTAGGCCTCCGTGACATTAAGGGTGCATTTAGCCACAGAGTGTAATGCTGGCTGCTGTAAAATCAGATGGATGTTCGAGCTATGCTGCAGCTTGTGTGGAGATGACAGTGAGGCTGTGCCTTTGGGACTGGGTCAGACCTTGCTCAAGTATCGTGTTTCCCGTTCCGCAGAGAGGGACTGTTCAGCTCCATAGGGCCAAGCCAGGTTTCTCCCCATTTGTAGCTCTCTTGTTCTGCCTCTTGGGACATTGCTCCAGCCTAATATCCACTGACTTCTGCTCCCTCAGGGATAGACCCGACACGTCCCCTTTTAGGCAGTGGTGCCTCCTGTCCTCTGTAACTCCATCTGTGGGGTCCCTGAATGGGGACCTGCTGTAATGTCCCTGAATGGGACATGCTGAAACCCTCCTGTTATCCTTGCACACTAGGAAACCTAACTGGCCTGGTGTAGGTGCTCCTAAGTGAGCACTATTATATTACCCCACGTAAATGTCACATTAATGGAGCATTATAACCAAAAGATGCTCGTAGATCACTCTAAACCATTTTAGGCATCTGTTATGCTTCCGTCATCTGCTCTTCATCCATTTGTTTGTGTTTGGGATAGGAAGGACGCTGCCAGGAAAGCCTGGAGGGGACCTGGGGGAAGGTGAGAGTGGGCTGGAATCATGAGCAGCCCACCTTATGTGTGGAAGCTACCCTGGGGTGAAGCCCAGCTCCAGCAGACTGTTGGCCACGCTGGAAGAGGCGTCACAAGCTGCGGCCTGGCTTCGAAGGGGTGTTGATAGAAAGTGCTGACTTATCTGAGCTGGCTCAACGCCTCCTGAAAGTCCGGTGTAGGCACGGGGGAGCCCGAGCGTCGGCGCAGCAGAAAGCCCATGGTGCCTCGTCTGTGACGGCTTTCTAGATCACACCATGTAACACAGCCCAACAAAGGGCTTTTAAATCCTAGTCAAGACGACAGACAATAGAAGGTCAGAGTTTAAAAGAGAAAGTGTGCCTCAGACTGATGTAATTCCCCTACTCCCCCCTTTTCTTAGTGTGAATCCTTTGATATTTGAGCAGGGAAATCCTCTTTATCGGGAAACTCCACCTCCTCTTATCTCATAGTCTCTCGAAAATACTATCTGCTCTCCCGCCTTTCAGCCTCCCAACACAGTTTGTCATGGAAGCCTCCTCACATGGGCAACACAGCCCTCCCGTTCCTCTCACCAGGTATGCACAGCAGGATGTGGGACTCCACACCGGGATTTGCTGTAAGTCAACACCTTCTGGCTAATGATTCCTGTGGGGATCCATGCTTGCCTGTCCTGGTCAGGATCCTGGGAGTGTATGCTAAAGATGAGGCAACCTCAACCTGTCGTGACATTGCCCTCCTAGCAGTCGGTTTGCAAGGCTTAGGTGGAGGAGCCTGCCCATGTTTACTGTTCAGCCCAGCAAACAAAGGTGTCCCTCACCTCCTTGTACTGTGGAGCAATCTTTTTTCAAAAAAGATAGCATCATGTTGAGTCAGGCCAGAGATCTGGTGTCCTCTTTCTGGCCTGTATGGAGTGGGAACCCTTGGAAGCAGCAGTAGACACAAAGCAGGCAGGGAATTTCCTATTCCCTGCTCTGCTCCCTTGTCTTTCCTCTCCAGCATTGTGGGTTGGGCTGGAGCATCCCCAACTCTTCCCTCAAGGTTGTGCCCATCCCTTCTGGTTACTTGCATGTATTTTGCCTAAACTGGGACTTGGGAGGTTGCACTACATTGCTGATTGCATCAGATAAGTTGTGTTTCTTAAGCTCGTTGCAATGGACTCTAGTAAGTCTTGTTAGGACTCAATTTGCTCTAATAAACAATTGCAAAGCTGGGGAAAGGAAACGTCCCTGTGTGTGCACTCAAAACCACTGGGGATCTTGGCAGGGCTGCCACAGCTCTGGAGACCAAAGAGCTTCTGTCCCTCTCCTTCCCTATGGAAAATCTGATTGTGGCTCTGACCTGAGCTGTTGGTAATCAGAGGACCAGGCACTTCTTTCACTCAAGCAGATTTTCACCTGCTGTGACTTTGTGGATGTCGGTAGGTGTATTCTCTATGTGTGCTCACGTGAGGCAGGCAGAGGTGCCCAGCACATCTTTGTGTGTGGAGGACAGTCCAGCTGGTGTCAGTGACTGCTGGGGTGATGTTCTGTTCTTTCCACATCCAGAACAGTCAGTGAATCACCTGTAGTCACACCTAGGGCAACACTTGAGGTGTAAATCAGATAGAGCCTACCAGACCAATTTATACCAGCAGCTGTTCTAATCCTGAAGACTCATCTCTGAAGTTGTACAGGATTGGCCACTTAGTTTTTTCTCCTTAAGACATTAAAAGTGACTTTTCCAGTACGTTGGATTTAGGCATTCACATTGCTCTCTCCCCTCCCATTGTCCCTAAACTGCACAGGTCTGGGGGGGAGAATTAATTCACAGGACTTCTCAGCAACATTTTACAATCTTCTTAGTCAACTATGCTCCTGCATTTCCAACTTCTTATAGCCTGGAAAAGAGCCTGGCTGCAAGAAAGTCGTGTCCATGAAATGGTGCAAAGTGGAAGGAAATTATGTCAGTAACTGTTCAGTTTATGTAGATTGTAATTCTTGCAGCCTTCAGTTCTATCCCAGATTAGCACTCCCTTAGCTTAAAATAACAAAAAGGGAACTGTCAAAATCAGAGCAAAAATGTTGGCGTGATGAAACATGTTAACAGGTAGCCATTAGCACTTTATGTCTGCATGAATAGTGGCTGTAGGTGTTTTTTATTGGTAACAAAGCAGGGAGAATGGGCAGAAAATGGCATTTGTTTTCAAACTGGTTTGTTGCTTTAATTGCAGTGTTATATTGTCATTACTTCGTGGTCATAGTATGGGCTGGGATGGGGGGTGGCCTTGGGACACAGCTGAGTTTCAAGTTTTTTTGCCAGAGAAGGAGGAAAGGACCAGATAATCTGGACAGATTATCTGTTACTCTTATTGTTGTTACTCTTATTTTGCTCTTAAAATGTGTTTGAGATACCTAGCTCTGGAAGAAGAGTGAGGGGATGGCTGTGGTGTGGACTGAAACATGAGTGTAACACCCAGGGCTGGTCAGTCCAGGTGTGTGGGATGTTTCTGCTGCTGAACCGTGGAGAAGTCACCACACTGAGAGAAGCTCTGGGTTGTGCTGGTGCTTTTGCTGGTTGACATTTGACTGATCATTCATGGTCATTCCCGAGCATCAGCATCCAGATGTTGCTTAGGGGAATGGTAGACGTTTATTGGAAGAACTAAAACAAAAAACAAAGGAAAAAAAGAAATAGGAAAAAAAAAAGGGGGAGGTGTTTCTGTGTAGACACAGGAAATATTTGCCCCAGAAATTAAGGTAAGTCCTTTTTGGGCTTTTTGATAGTGCTGAGTACTGTGGGGGAGAGGCCATTGGCTCCATCCCACAGCAGCAGCACATGCCAGTTCTGATGGCTGGAAGTGACTTTGGGTCACTTCTGTGTGGTCTTCCTGACTCACCCTTGAGCCCCATCACAACCCTGCTTCTCTCTGTTTCCACCCTCTTTCACCATCCAGTTGGTGTTTCCTCTGGTGTGTGGAGCTCTTTGGCATCCAGCTTCTGCCAGTGTGAAGGTCCTTGGGGAACAAAAAAAGGATTAAAAAAGAAAGATGGGTGTTCTTGCTGTCTCCTATGGACCCTTCCTGTTGCATCCCTTGAGAAACACGCCTTGTGAATGTTTTGTTGGTGTCTCAGCAACTGGCAGCCCTTCTTGTTAGTGGAAATGTCAGCCCCTGGCTCATTGCTGACTATGGGGCTGAGTCTCCATGTCTCACGGCTGGCAAGGAGCTGGCCTGGGGCAAAGCCTCTCTTCCACCTGCCTCTCTCTGCCTGCTCTTGGGCCCATATCTTGACAAACATGAGTTGCCTCCTATTGTTTATTTATACTAGGTTTTTTGGGGAGACAGCCTGTCGGCAGTCGGTATCTTAGATTGGTTCTCCATGGATGAGCTTAGTAGTGGCTCAGCTACTTTTGCTGTTGATTTTGAGTTTGTTGTGAGGTTTTGCTCATGGGTGTGTATGTGGTCTTGGGTTCTGCTGTGGGGAGAGACATTGGTGCCCCCTGTGTTGCCTGAAAGCCTTGAAAATCTCAGCCCTGGGTGCAAAATGTGCCTTTTGAGTATCAACACTTCCTTCCTTCCCAGAGAAAACAGAATAGTGCTGGCAGTTGTAGCACAGTGCCTTGTTCTTTTCTTACGGGAGCTCTGGATTAATGGTAAAAACATGGTCTGGAGCTGTTCTACAGCCTTCAAAAAATCTGTTTGTTTGTTTTTCCCCTCGGCTGTGGTGCTGTGGGCACGAGGATGCTTCCCACCTTTCTGCCATATGTTCTTGGATTCTTGCAAGACGGTAGCAGGGTTTGCACCTGGACAGCTGAAGGCCATGGATGGCTCTGTGGGACCCACACTGCTCTCCCTCCCTCCCACGCAAGCTAAACCGATATTTTCCTCAATGCTGAACTTTACAACGTTTTCCTCCATATGCACTTCAGTAGGTTTTAACTTTTTTGTCTTGAATCCAAGGAGCTTTAATCAACATAAATGCTTGCAGTCGGTATAGGTTGCCGCATTTAATAAAGGGTGAGCTTTACCCCCACTCCCACTCCCTTTCTTCTTTCTTCTCTTCTTTCTTTTCATCCCTTATTTTGCATTCTGCCGCGCACGATGAGTGTTTAATCCCTGCCCTTCTGTCTGTTGAGATATTATGTTTTTTTAATAGTGCTTGTTTATGACTAAGGTCAAAGACAGTATTTCAGAACAAAAATTAGAGTTAGTTCATAATTGAGTACATATGTATGTTACTGTTTATTTTTATAGTTTGCTAATTTATTTTTAAACAGCTCGGTTGAGCCAACATGTTTATAGGTCTGTTTATCACATGTCTTGCCAGTCGGAGTGCTAAAAGACACATGTTTTTCAATAGCACAGATCCGAAGTGAAATTAGATAATACCGCCAGGTAGCAATTTAATTATACATTAATTGAATGTTTAGGTTGAAATGTAGTTTTGTAAAGGCTATAATGGAATACATTTATAAGTGTCTGAGTATAAATCTTGGCATTTAAAATGTTATTCAAGCCTGCTGGCAGGGAAATGAAACTCCATTGAGTGTTTTTGAGGGAGAAATGGGGTGTTTCACTATGAGTACTGTGCTTGCCATAGCTCAGGGTTTGGGCTCTGTCCTGGCTGTTGGGAGCCTCTGTGCTGTGTGTGCCCCTTTCTGTGGGGGAGCTACCTGGTTAGGAGGATGCTTGGTCTGATCCAGAAGGATGGGATAAGGAAACAACAACCCCTTTGAATCCTGATGGGGAGATAAAGAAATGAGTCCCAGTGGAGAGGTAAGGGGTGAGCTGGTAATTGTCAGGAGAATCCCATGTTAGCCAACCTGGAGAAAGTGTTTGTCCAGCTGGAACCAAGTCCTTGTGGTTGTGCACTGAGTAATTTCCCAGGTTTGCCAGCTGCTGTACTGGATTGTACCTGTGAATTCTAGCCATGGGCTGCCTTCCCTGTCCGGGGAGTTGCTAAACAGCCCTGGAAAGGCAGCTCAGGGGAAGCTCCACTGAAGAGCAGAAGCTGTGAATGAGCAACGCTCTCCAGCCCGGATGAGGATTTAATCCTCAGCGTAAACATGTACAAATAACGTATTGTCAGGAGAGGGAAAGGGAAAATTCCTTTGGTTTGACGGTGCCCAAGAATAGCTGGCTTGGTTGGGAGAAGATGGGAGGAATTGCTCTGGCACTCTTTGGTTTTCCTTACACCATTGCCTTCTGCATGCACCCATTTCCAAGCAAAATGCTAAAATCATGGCATTCCTAGTGGGAGTAGGGCTGAGCTTTTTGCAGATCTCTTCTAGGATCCTGGGAGCTGAGTGAGGTTTCAAAAGAAAAAAGTAACATAAATGAAAAGGAGCAGGATTTTTATTGAGGCTCAGGGATAGATAAGGAGTAACCAGAGGAGACTCATTTGTACAACATTCTTGTGCCATGGTGGGCAATCTCCTTTTGGGTGCCTGCATGCTGGGAGGGGTGGAGAAAGAGGGGGGAATATGCAAGACCTAAACACACAGGCAGTGGGAAGTGTTTGGAATTGAGCTGGTGGTGAGCAGGCCCCTGGCATTTCTCAGGCTTTTGTATTGCATGCAAGCCAGGAAAAATGCTTCAGGCTCAGCACAGGGATCTTTCCATCTGGTTTGTGCACTCACTTGTGTGTGTGAACTTCAATCCTCTCCTTCCTGGTGTTTATCTGGGTTGGGATGGTCAGCTGAGGAGTGGGTTTTTTCCCCTGGTCTTGAAGGGTTGACATGTGCTTTCAGAAAGCCCCTTGCCAAAGCACGAGTAACATTGCTTTACTTTATTATTTGAAATCTGAGTTCTCAAGTCGAGGTGCCTCCAGTGAATCTGGCATTTTTGGCAGTCATGGCTGGTGTTTTGGCAAAAGTTCCAGTTTCTTCTCCATTTTTTGGGTCAAAGGAGGATTTCCTGTGTGTCTTGATGGACCTTCGTGGTGGGGTTTGGCCTCATGGGACAGGTTCTGCTGAAAAACAACACAAAGTTGGACAGGCTTTGATGAACATACTAAAATATTTAACTGTGTTACTAGCATTTGCTTTCTTTCCCTCTTACTTTCCCCACCAGTCTATAAAGTGATGATTCTTTAAGGGCCTGATATGCATTTGAACATGGGGTGGCTATTTGTCCTATCCTTTGGTAACTTGTGACTAACTGACTTCAAAAGGCTCTTATCAGTGGGGTTTTCTCATCTTCTCTCCTTTAACTGAAAATAAGTGGCTGTTTTATATTTTTCCATTTTATTAAGGCTCACCTCTGGCTTAAGACCAACTAGGGAAAAATTGTGCGGGGGAAAAAAAAGAAGAAAAAAAAAAATTGGTCCAAATCAGAGGACTTTCAACAAAAGTCACAACATAAAACTGAAGTTAGAGGGGCCTCCACCAGGTGATTACCGTAATGCTGAGTGCTTATTGCTGGGCTCAAGGTTTCTAAACGCTTGGGAATGATTCCAGATTGTTTGGGCTTGGGAACAAAACCTCTCCGTGATGCTGCAGCCAGGGTGGAAGGGATCCAGGGAGCGTTGGGAAGCAGCACAGCACCATCCCTGTGATGAGGGCTGGTTTTAATGACTAAAGCTAACAGAGCATCCCATGGCAATGCAGTAGGAGTGTTTGCAGGCTCAGTTCAAAATGCTTATTTAAAAACAATCAGTCATGGCCTAAAAGCTGCCTTATTTTAGGAAGGAGGCTGAGATGTCAGACTGCTCTATTAAGGATGCTGAAGTGGTACCTGTTTTAGCATCATATTGCAGTCTTTTTGGGTTGGAGGGCATCTTCTTCAGTCCTGGTTCTGTTGCAAACAAAACCAAAGCTGGCTTTGTCTCAGGTGGCAGAGTTGGTGTAGTGGAGAACAACTGCAGACACTCTTTTTTGGGGTTTAGCTGGCCTAGGCCTTGAGAGTTGAGTGCAGGAGTCGATACATAAGCTCTGCTGATGGTCTTCTGTTACGTTTGCTTTGGGATCTGTGTTTTTTAAGGTCTTGTTTTCCCTGAGTCTTTGAGGGTAGGCCACTTAAAGGACTCACAGAGCTGTATTTTCTTTACAGTAATGAGGCATCATGACATACCAGTTGTGGGAAATCTGATAGACTTGGGAGACCCTAGGAGGGTAGAAAATTACTTAATTTACTTTGTGTGCAATAGTCTTAATTTTCAACTATTTGAACAACTGATTGCTGGGGCAATCATCAGATCTTCAGAGTTAAGATGTTTCCTGCTGGAACTGAGCATTAGCTAAATCAGTGATGGCAAAACGGAGCGATTGCACATGTCCATCTGAGGGTAAAGAGAGAAATTAAATCCCTGAACCTGAGCTCCAGTGCTTTCTTCTTTTGTGGGAAGGGTGAGGCAGGTGATGCTCACCTGGTCTGGTGGTTAGTTACCCAGGTGGGAGCTGGGGCTGCATGGCTTTGGCGGTGGCTCTGGTTGGCTCTGGCCACGGCTCCAGCAGGAAGGAGCTGGGTCTGGTTTCCTTCTGGGCTCTCTGCTCAGTGATTCCCCTGGTATTTGCTCATTGTGAGTAAGAGTGATAAAATCTAGTGGTGGAATTACATTATGTCTTGGGTGCTTTCTTTCCAAATTAGTAATAATCCTACATGTCTTTGACCCATTTCACAGAGACAGAGGACTGGATTCTGCTGCCTGTTTTCTGTGAGCAGCTGGCTGAAGCAAACAGACCTTGAGTAAAGGGATTAGAAACCAGCCCTTCACTTGGGTGAGGTGTTGCAGTCCTTGTGCTGTAGAGAGTCCTTTCTTGAACAAGTTTTCCCCACAAGCTTTGCATAGGTACCTGCTCATAAAGAGACTGGTAGTTCAGCTCACTGGGGTGGGAATAGCAGCAGCAGAAGTGCAGAGCAAGGCAGCCACGGTGATGGCACCCATTTTATTCACCAAGATTGAGCTTGTACTGGAGCAAAAAGGACAGAGAACTCTTCATTTTGAAAACTCTATGCCACTGGAAAAAGTATTTGAAATTGTTCAGAAAGGCAAATGGGCATGGATGTTCAGAGGCCTTCCCATGCCTTCCCATGGCAGCAGAAAATGAAAAATTCAGTGTGAAAGTATTTTGTTATTAAAAGAACCCCAAACTGGACTATAAAATGCAATACTAATTTCTGAAGGCTGAGAGCTGCATTGTATGAGTGAGAATATTTAATTACAGTGGCAAAGTACAAACATTTCCTAGTGAGCACTCATTGTATTAATAATAATTAATTAATTCCCTGGCTAAAACATACATCCTGCTCCTGCTCTTCTTTAGTGGGCTGGGAATCCGAGCCCACTTTTTATTTTGCTGAAAACCGCCCAGCAAGTAGGGAGAGTAGAGGCTGGAGACTGTTTATATAAACAGAGGCTTTATGTTTCACTGTGGGGATGGTGATGCTGGGGTTGCACAGTTTTGGTTTAGCAGAGGAGGCGAGGGCTTTAAGCCGATCAGCTGATGCAGGGAGCCCGAGTATCTGACTGCTCCAGCGATAAGTGTCTGTACAAATATTTATACAATCCTGATAGTCTTTTGAATTGCATTATTACAGCACAAAAAGCTGTCGGATTTCCAGGCCTTCCGAGGCGTGCTTCTTACGAGGCTCGCGTTCGTTCTGCCAGTGGACACAGGTGAGCTCTGCTCCTGCTCGGAGCCGGCTGGATCTGTGCCACGGCCCCATCGGGAGCAGGGTAGGTGCTGAGCCCCCGCAACACCCAGCCCCAGCTGATAAGCCCTGTGAGAGCCTGGCTCTGTTAGTTCAGGCTTAACACTGAATTCATGCAATTCTGTGGCACAGGGCTGACTCGGAGCAGCCACGGTGTGAGACTGTGGGCTGAAGAAGCTCAGAGCAAAGGGCGATGGAGAGGCAAGCCCTGCGTTTGAGAGACACATTTCTATGCCAGGCTGCAAACTCCCACCTTATCCTGGAATGCTGCTTCTCTCCAGGGTCACTCACAGAGTGTCTGATCCCAGGTCTGCAGCTGATGGTTAGAGGCTTCCTATCAACACAAACGACACATCAGTCCCTATATAGGAAAACAGTTGTCACGCAGAAGGAGAGGTTAAGAGATTTGCATGGTTTATGTGCAGATGTAGATAGATTTGGATAGGTGTGGGGGAAAACTCCCCTTTTCTTCTGGAAGTTAGTCCAAATATCCACATAGGTAGATATCCAGGCAGTGCTGATGGTTTGATGGTGATTCACACTAGATTTGTGTTTTTTCTTAAAGCTCTCTTGGAGCCATGGGATTACAGGATCCTACTGGCGCTCTGGAATAGAATTTGACAACAGGACTTCAATTCCACTTCAGATTGGATATATGCAGGCAGGGTTCACACTGCTTGCTGCTATGAGGCTAAAGGGATTATTCCAGATCTACAAAACCAACAAGAGTTTGAGTCAGTGGAAGGAAAAGCTAGAGGCTTCACCCAAGTTACCAAAATCAATCGAGCGCTGTGGAAAGTGGAAAGTGGAAAGCAGTGGCTATCCTGGAGCAGGGTTGGAATACATCAGTAGGTGCCCCAGCCCTGGCAGAGAAAGCCCTGTGTTTTCACATGCTGATAGTGATTGCCTGTCCTGTTCCACTTACTTGTAGATTAGGAGTTTGGAAAATATTTGCAAGGTTGTGAAACCACAGTCTGGGGTTGCTGAGGGCCTCCTGGTGTCCTTCAGTATCACAGTTTGGGGATAGCCTTGGTTTTTAGGGAAGAGTGTGTGTCTTTTAACAGCTATAAGTGTCTCTCCAGAGGTTCCAAAGGAGTGGGCTCTCTACTTGCAGTGCAGCATTTGTTTGTTTTTAGGGCATGTTTTTCCCCAAGGAAAGAAGAGTATCAATCCCATGATCAAAGAAGCAAAGCAAAACGCTGCGGAATTTCTTCTTGACAGTATTTGAATACAAAAAAAAAGTAATATATAATTTTAGTATATGATTTATAAATGAGTCATGTGTGCCTCAGCTCTGGCCTTCTGGAGCAGTGTCAGGTTCAGCAGCCCGTGTCAGCCCATCACCTGTACAGGGAGAGCAGAGCCATGAGGCTGCTCCCTCCACATCCCTGGCTATGGTGAGCCCCTCTGCTGCTGCAGCACTCTGGCTTGGACAGGTGAGCTGCATGCAGGGGAAGGATCAAGTGACTTGGGGAGAGAAAAATCACCTCCTGATGCTTGTGTTAAGGAGTATAGCCAGGTTTTCCTTGGTGGCTGATTAATTCGCTGGGACTGCTGTGTGTCCTGCTCCTGCAGCTCCCAGGGCTGCAGCATCCCTGCTTGGCCAGTATCACTGGACAGCACAGCAATGTGGTTAGCCAGATAACAAGGGCATTAACCCTGTTTGTCTGCCTGTGTTCTAACAGGAATAGCCCCATTCCTGAAACTGTACCTGCAAACCTTATGTCTAAGTCATCTCACTTGGTTACTGCATTGCTGCTGAGCCTAGCTGCAGTGGCTGCGATGGGGTAGACCCCTCCCTTTGTGCAGTTATTTGAGCTCTTGTGGGGCAGTGCTGTGCTCAGAGAGGCTTTACCAGGATAAGAACAATTAGGGCTGGTTTTCTGAAAGTAGTAGGGTTGTGCTTAAAAATGCCTGTTGGGCTTAGAAGGGCTGCATGTGTTTCCCTGGCAGCCTCTCCTTTAGTTTCCAATGGGCATGTACTCTGCCACTGCAGCATCCCAACTTCAGAAGAGGCAGATGGAAACCGTAGGTGCTCAGGGCAACTTTAAGGCAGCATTGTGAATGTCACAACCCCAAAATGGAGTCTGTGTAGTGTATTGCTCGATGTGTAGTGTAGCTGGACATTTTGTTTGGTGTCTCACAGGCAGGATAGCTGGAGCAGGCAGGTTTTGTAGCAGTCACCCGTCCCCCTTGCTGTTTCCTCTAGTGCCTGTAGCTCCCTGGATGGACACAATGGCATGAGTCCAGAAGTGGCGCCTGTAGCAACACACCACTTTGGAGAGGGCTTTTAAAAAATCAGCTTTAGAGGAGATGGGAAAGTAAGTGCGGAATTGCTTCAAACAGCTTAAAAATGTGGGATGTGTGGCAGAAGGCACACGCACTGCAGGTGTTTGTGACCTGATCTGATCCTGATCACCCACATGTCCTGTTGAAGGGGGCAAGGAGCTGCAGGTGCTGTGGGTGCTGCATCAAGAGGACGGCATCTATGGCTCCCATTTTGTGTCATCCAAGGCTGTGGAAGCTCAGTGGTGGTATCTCTGTAAAGCTGAGAGCTTGAGCAGCAGCAAAACTGGAAAGCAGACAGGGTCCAGAGGCACACATCCTACTTCAAAAGTGAGGGCCCAGCAGTTTGCCTCAGGAGTGGGACTGTAACTTTGGCACTCTCTAAAGAGTACCAAAGTCAGCCCCTTATTTCTGTGGCTGGTCCCTGCAGACTATTCCATAGATAGCATCTTACAGCACCTGAACTTCTGCGGGGCAGAAATCAAAGCTGTGTGCACCTGCTTGCAAACATCCAGGTATTGACTAAACACTCTGAGCAGCCTTGGCTCTGGAATGGTAAATCTGTTTTAGCAAATGGCCTTTAGTCACAGCAAAGGCTTTTCTTCTGCATAGGTGGTGATCGGTGTGCAGGTGCAGGGAAGGACTGGAGCTGCCTCAGTTGCATCAATCTCTGCCTGGTGCAGGGGTTGCTGCGGGCTGGGGACAGCTGGGTGACAACCGATCTGGGATGTGCCGTTCAAGGGCTGATTATTATGACTTTGTGAGGATTTGTAACGTGTCTCTCTTTACTCCAAGCATCTTCTAGCAGTGACACGTGCCCGAGTGGACAAACAGACAGGTGGTGGGATGCTGCCCCACAAAAGCCCTCAGGGAGCCCGCAGCAAACCCTGCTGGCCGCACACCCAGCTGCTGCCCCACGCGTTGCCTCTGTGGGCAGATGTCGGCGTTGCTCAACGCCGGCAGGGCCCGAGTGTCTGTTTATTAACGGATAAGATGGTCAGGCCAGCACACGGCTCCCGAGCCGGCCTGTGCAACTCCTGTGGTTTCCAACCGTGCTTATCAAGGGAGGGGGCAGCCTGCCCAGCCAGGGTGTTCCCGCTAATCAGTATTTTCACATGGCAGTGGCAGGCAGATGTGCAGGGGGCAAATGCTCGGCCATCTCTCAACAGCTCCTCAGGGGAAGGAGTCACCTAAGGCGAGGGGCTGGGGAGGTGGGAAGAAACAAGTCGGTCAGAGCAAGTAAATATTCCCCAATACAGGGTAACACGGGGGGAATTCACAGACACACCCTTGGCCATGAATTTTCACCATCCCATCTAGAAGGAACCAACTCATTGCAGTATTGCCTAGCAATAAGTTCAGTTCCAGAAACCCTTCTCCAAGTCCCCTTAGAGGCTTCTGCTATTGTCTGCCCTGTGTCCCCGAGCCGCCGCGGGCAGCGCGCGAGAGTGTCGCGGGCTCAATTTAACGGCATCTCCCCTGCTTATCAGACTATATAATAAACATGGCTTTTAGGGGGGACTTTCTGGGGAGGGGTGCGAGGCAGGCGGTGAATGGAGAGGCCAGACACCATTGTCTGGCAAGAATGTGAGTCGCCCTGGGCTCGCCTTCCAAATTGTCCCAGCATCAATCCCCCCTCCTTTGCGGGATTTCCTTCTCCAGCCGGGGTTTTGTTTCGGAACAAGCGTTGGTCAAACAAGCTTTTGTTTGCGGTCAGTTGCTTGGCACACATACACCACTTCTGGTGGGGGACAATGAGGAAGCTGTTTCGGGGGCAGCTGCGGTGGGACTGAAAGGGAATACTGATGGAAAAAAGGGCGCGGGGAGGAAATAGCTGGGTGGAAATTAATTGGGAGGATCTTATGAAGTCTGGGTGCTCTGCAGCAGGGTTGGAGAGTGGTGGGGAGTCCTTCGATCTTGCTGCCTCATTCTGCTCACCGCCTCGTGTTGGTTTATGTGACTTCTTCCCCCCAGGATACTCCGCCTCAGAGCAGAAAGTTGGGCAAAATATTTGTGAGTGAGCATCTAAAAAGCTTTCTTTCAGGATGAAGTAAACTTACTTACAGCAATAATAGAGTTTAAAGGAATTGTATAAGTGAGACTGACTTCTTTGTCAGCAAAAATTGCAGTAAAACTGTTCATAGATGACATTACCTAAATGACATTACGTACGTATGTCCTTTCTTTCACATTTCCTGTAATCCTGTTATGGCATTGTCCCATTACCTCAGGCACTGTCATCTTTAAATGCTGTCAGATCTTAACTGGATGGCCAAGGACATCAGAAAAGGATCGAGGTGAAGCTGATGGCAATTTCAGACCTGTTGTATATATGGCCATCTCCCAGCCTGCCCCCGGATGAGGTGTTTTCTGATAACATGTTCAGGTAAAGTGATGACTCAAGGACTTGTACATCTTTTATAGAGCTGCTGCCCATCCCCATCACATCCAGCACCCTGTTTTGGGAAGTGCAGGGTGTCAGGCACAGACAGAGTGGTCAGGCACAGACAGAGTGTTGGAGGTGCTGGAGGTAGCAAGTATGAGCTGTGTGCTTGTTGGAAAGTTCTCCCATCCCCTGGAAAAGGAGGACCCAGAGGTCAGTGGATGTAATGAGCAACTCTTCTACTCCCTGTACCGCCTTCATGGCATTAATGACCATTTTAAAGCACATGGTGTTCCTTGTACTTCAGCGCAGCATCTTGGTGTTAATACTTTGAATATTATTGCTCTTACTGTGTTACTGCTAAAAAATTACATGATGCCAGTTTCTTTTACTCCAGCCACGAATGGACCTCTGTGGCTTTTCAAAAGCACTCTGAGACGTGGCAGCAAATGAGAGGATTGCTGCTTCTGCCACTCACCTGCTGAAATATTCAGCACTCTTAAGCCTGAGGAGTGGGGACCATTGGCTTGGAGGCAGTGCCTGTTTAAACTGGCAGCCCCTCTCACCAGGTTATAATAGTGATGGTGATAGCTGCCAGCTCTGGGGGCAGGAACTGTCATTTTGTTATCTCTGGGTGCAGTGCTGTGCTCCGAGGGGTTCTGGTCCCCTGTGGTGGCTGCTGGACCTGGCTGCAGTGCAAACAGCCCTGAACCTGAAGCGCTTGCTGCAGACAGAAGTGTGTGGTCAGGCATGCACAGATGGATCTGGTTGTCCATCTTTGGCCCTGTGGCCTGGTTTTCCCAAAAAGCAGAGCTTCTCTGTGTGCTGGCAGCAAAGGAAAGTGATGCCAGCACGTGGCCCCCAGATGGGTTGTCCTGGCTGTGAGGATGTAGAGGTGCTGCTGGCAGGTCACAGTGTGCACTGTGTCCTCCTGTGCACTTGAATGTACAGCAGCACATGTGAGATCCCACCCCCCTTGTGAACAGTCAGAAGAGGAAGACTCGTGGATGAAGAGCAGGAGAGTGGCTCATTCAGCCACACACATTTGGCCCAGCACAAAGGTTAGATAGCACCAAGGCCTTGTTTAGTCAGCCCCAGGGATGCTAGACAGCATGGCTTGGGTCCACA
Organism: Certhia americana; assembly: GCA_018697195.1. Lineage (NCBI taxonomy): Eukaryota > Metazoa > Chordata > Aves > Passeriformes > Certhiidae > Certhia > Certhia americana. The sequence continues at coordinate 108,903,901 of CM031859.1, forward strand.
AATTTTTCTGCTGAAAAATAACAGTGGAACGGACCCTGCAGCAAGGAAGGATATTATGATATGATCGTGTAGTCTGCATAGGGGGTTGTTTGCATGATCAGGTGAGGGTATGGGGTTTTTTTAAAGGCTAGTTTTGGTTCTTAAGTGCTGGCAGTTACAACATTTAATGGCATTTTCCTGTAGGAAAGTGCTTATATTGCTGAAAACTGGGGTTCTCTACCATTTGTTTTGTAAGCTTAAGAACTCTGGTTTTCATTTAGTTCTTTACCATCAGTGCCATCTTAATGCATCCTCCAAGGCCAGTCCTCACGTCTTATTCTCTGCTAGTCTGAGACTGTGAGTGGGCAAAAATGTCCATGCCAGGACTTCCCTCATGAGTGCAACAGCTCTGCCCCCTTCTCCTGCAGGATGTGCTGGAGCCATCTCATCTCTCCATGCCTCTCACAGCCCTGAGAAGGCTCTCCCTGGAAAGGTCTCAATCCACTGCTTCTTAACTGGACACAGTTTGTGAATTGTTGCCCATCTGGCTACTAAATTGATGGCTTTTTGGATGCTGGAGGACAACTTTTCTCTCCTTTCCAAATCTCTTAATAACTGAAGATTTGGGTGTAAAAGCACTAACTGCACACAGTTCACTGGGGTTTTTTTTTCAGTCATAGCTTGGATTTTTTTCCCCCTATGGGCACAGGAACCATTTATAGCCGAGGTGGGCAGAGTTTGCAACTTATTAATCTCTCCCTCGCATGTGGGTTGAAAAGAGACACCATGCCTTTATCAAAAGCCAGGCTAGCACAAAAGCCTATGCAAAATCATCATCAAATCCTATTAGAGGTGGAAAATATCTCTTAGATCATCTCATTCATTTCCCTGCCAATGCTAGACAGTTCCTGAGAGTTAATTTTCTAGCGTCTGCCGCCAACTCCCTGTGTGACTGTGGGTCTGTCATCTTGCCTTTGGGTTGTCACTGTAACTTCCACTCGTTTCCATGCATTTCCAAACAAGCCTTGTTTTGTTCAGTCATTACCTGTGTTGTTGTTTGCCCTGCATTTGGTGTTATCAGTGGTTTCCACTCTGGAGAGCATCACTAGACCTTGCTTGTGGCTGGGAGAGGCATCCCCATGGAATGGGGCGTGCTGGGTGCTAAGGGAAGCTCAGGAAGTGCTGTCCCCTGGGCAGGGGCTCCATCCTCTGCACCCACAGGCACTAGGAAAATGAAATCTCAAAAGAAGGTCTCACTCCTGCAGTTGTGGATCTGAGTTCAATGCAAGCGGGTTGTCCTCCATAAAGCAATTCCCTTCTCCCAAACCCTGCTGCTGCCCACCTTTGATAAACTCCCACCCGGAAGTTCTGGGCTGGCTGTTACATCCACTCAGCAGGGAGGAAAAATAATAATAATAATTCAACACTGGAGCTATTTATAGCATTAAGCAGATGCAGATTTCATCAGGGTTTGTTTCAGAGCAGGAAACGACATCTAGGAGCAGGGTAACCTTACTTGTAACTTCCCGGCAGCGCTGGCGGCCGTGATTGAATTCCCCGGCATGGTGAGGGTCTGGGCAGCCCTGCCAGCGCCAGAAAGGTCAGTCCAGCAACTGTCACCCGGAAAGCATCAAAAGCAGGAGCTGTCGATAGCGACCTGCATTTGCAGAAAATCTGAGGGCTTTCTAATTAACTGAGGATCTCTAAATTAGAGCGAAGCCACTCGACAAGCCCCCTCGTACGCCTTAAGTGTCAGGGCTCAGCTGATCGCCTGCATCTAACAAGCGGCTGATTTTTAACAGTGGCTCTGAGACTCAATCAGCTCCTAATGGCTCCGTTTCAAAACGTTTCAGTGCATTTTTCATCTCTTACTCTGGAATTTATGCTCTTTGTTCCCTGCTCAAATATTCTGGCGCTCTTCCTTAATTTCAGGCTTCTGCCTTGCGACAACTCCTCTGCCCTAACTAGGCAGCTCATTGCCTGCCTTTCCCCACATGCGATTCTCTGCCGTGGCCACTCGCTCTGCTTTCTAATCAGTAAGTTTCAGAAATTCCCTCTCTCTCTCCCCCCTGATGTATAGGTAGTGCTGCAGGGTCTGGGATTTCATAATTAGAAGGAGACCCATGTTTAAGCAGGTCCTGTTGTAATAGCAGCTGAAAAGTGGTTTTATTCCAGCTTTAAGATAGGAAGCCAGTTTGGAAATGCAACTGGTTTTGACTTTCCCCTTGCTGGTGTTCCATGCTGCCACAGATTTGGGTGGTGGTGCTCCTGATTTACACCATGGGCAATGAGATGGAACCCTCCTTTCAGCTGCATTCACAGCAGAGTTAGATTATGCACATTTAAACTGAGGGCTTCGAGCTGCTGGGAAAACGAATGGGGGATCTTTTCTGACACGTAACTCCTGCTGCCGGTAATGAGACCTGTGGCTGCATCCTTGGGAAGGCAGCAGGATAAACTCCCACATAAACAGTGATTGGGAACAGATAAATTCCATTCAGGAAGGTAGAGAGTTAATCAGCAATTCCTAAAGACTCCTCTGCATGTGTTTATGTTCCAACGGCTTATCCATATCTTGGCAATTATTCACATGAAATAGAATATAAATCCCACAGCCTAATTTTTCTTTGAAAAAATTTCCCCAGGTAATCAAATCCTGAAATGCATCTTCTATTCTGGTGGTTTTATCAGTAAATCAAATTTTTATCATTTATCAGCAAAAGTTAGATTTAAGCATCTTCACTGTAATGTTTGAAAGATGAACATTTGTTTCAGCGGGTACTGTGCCAATCAATAATCTTCCAGCTTGACTCAGCTATCAATTATTGCTGCAATTATTTGTCTAGTTGGATATTTAAAATGTCATCAGAAAGAGATGATTACATATTCCAGAAAGCAAGGCACTGTATAATCAGATGAACTGAATTCAGTTAAATGTAGTGTGGTACTAACCTGTCCTTCAAAGCTGAATTCTGCAGCCACGACTGAAACAACAGCTTTCTGCATTATTGTAAGGAAACGGATCTTAACCTTGGAACGGCGTGTGTTATTGGGGTCGGGTAATACTCGGCGAGAGGAGACCTTGCAAGCCTGGAAATTGAATCAGCCTTACTGACATAAAAGAGGGAGGTGGGGTTTTGGGTGGGTGGTTTGTTTTTTGGTCCTTTTTTTTTTTTGGAGGTGGGGAGGGCTGGTTTTGTTGGATTTCATCTGCAAATCTATAAATAAGGAAATCCACTCTTTATCTGCCTTTCTGGGAGTTTCAGCTCCCGAGCTCGGAGTGCCAAATTTCCGCGTGCCCTTTTTGCATTCCTTGACTTGATGTATGTGTGGTAAATACTCTCTGTGCCCTGAGAATGCAATAAAGCTGTAGCAATTCTTGCAAGTCTTACATCCTTCCAAACTCCAGATATTCGGAGTATTATATCATTTTCAACTTCAAGGATATCTCAACGATGGAGAGGAGACAGGATAAACTGGAGAAGACCGGACAACTTTACGACATCTTTTGGTCCTATTTGCAAAGCAGAGAGGGGAAAAGAATATATATAATTTATTGATTCTGCTAATACTTGCTTGTGCAAGTTATGAAACTAAACATTGTAGGATCTGGTTCAGCATTTGCTGTGCTTGCAACTCCGTGGTGACATTGAACTTGCTCAGGGACAGAATAAACCTTTGCCTTCCTGGCAGATGATTTGCAGGTAGAGGTGTCAGTTGGGGGAACCTGCAGTTCCCCTGACCCACTTTGTCAGGATGGCTTGCTGCTGGCTAAATATCATTCATTTGAAAGTGAGAGGAAAGCGAGCCAAAGGAGAAGGCTGGGAAAGAGGAGAGTCTGAAGAGGATCTGTTTTGGGAAGGAGATGGTGGAATAAGGCTTCCAAGGAGTTCCGCCAAGTCAGTGGCTGAGGAATGGAGATTTTCGGCTCCACTGACACCCATCCCGAGGCATGGGTAGGAGCTGGATGCCATGGGCTGGGGAAGGGGACTTTGGTGGTGTCTGGGTGATGAGAAGGGCCAGGAGGGGCTCTCGGGGACCATCATATCTCTTCAAAGTGATAGTTTAAATACATGTGGCTTTACAGAGCTGGACGCATCAAATAGAGACACTAAGATGGGAAAAATCAGCAAAAATAAAGCAAGGCCATCAGTGATAAGGGGACTCGATGGCCCAGCCATGCTCTGTCAGCAGTGTCCCTGCTGCTGGTTAGCAGCAGTGGGAAGGTGCCAGCCTCACTTTCTCCCTGGGATGGGGCTCAGTTGTTTGGAAGCACGCTTTGTCTCTCCAGGAGTGTCCCATGTGGCAAAGCGGCCGCAGCCTCCAGCAAGGTCCTGCAGCACTAATCAGGTCAGCAGGCATTACCTGGGAAAGCTGTATCCTGGCCTTGGTCTGGGAGTCTCTGTGTGTAAGAGATACTGAATGTTCAATGTGCATTGCAGAGCAGCATCCACGACTCAGCCTCACCTGTGCCAGGTGCTGGCTGCACGACTGAGCGGTGCCAAAACCATCATACAAACAGGGGGAAGCACCCCCTGCCCCACACCAATGGGGGTGACCCGAGGTGGCCTGCTAGAGCATCTCCTTTGTCTCCTTTGCAAGAAACTTTCTGAAATGTGCTCTGCCTTTCCCTCAGATGCTGCCAACCAGGGAGGAAAACAGTAGAAAGGGAAACAATCCATCGTGTAGGTGTATGAGTGAATGAAATGATTTGGAAGCTCTTTGTAGCTGTATAATTACAACACTGCGTTTAAAAAGTGAATTATTGACTTGATTGTCCCCAGCAGCCAGTGGGTAAATGCATAATTACGGACTGTTGGAGCCAGGTACCGTTTGCTGGATAATCAGGTGAGGCTGTGGAAAGGCTTTGATGCTCTTTGTGTCAGGGCTTAGGTGAGGCTTAGTCCTTGTTGGGTCCAAGTGGACCTTCTATCAGGGGGCACACCTGGTGCCAGGTAAATCCAGAGGAGCTGATTTAGTTAGTGCCACTCCAGTGATGCCACTTCTGTTTAAATGTGTCATCCCTATGCCTGTGCTTGGAAGAGGCAGTCAGGGACAGGCATGTGGGAAAGATCATGCATCACAGAAACAGAATGGTTTGGGTTGAAGGGACCTTATCCAGTTCCAACCCCTCTGCCATGGGCAGAATCACTTTCCACTGGACCAGTTTGCTCAATGCCCATCTAACCATGCCTTGGACACTGCCAGCAGTCACATCTGGGATGCTGGTTACTTCACTAAGGATGTTTTTAGACATGTGTGGAGGAACAGTGGTGAGTTCCTCCTGCAGGGCTGAAAACACCACACAGTTCACCCTTTAGGTCCCAGCACTGGTGTTTGTAGTTACTGGAGCTGCTTCCCATGTGGTGCTGAGGTCTGCATTGCCTCTCCTTCTCCACCCCAAAGTGTTAATGTATAGGCTGCATGTGTGCTCGTGCTCAGGTCGTCTTTGCCTGAGGGCTTTCTTCTAAAACTCAAATCAGAGCTGAATTTCAAGCACAGCATTGTTTTCCCACGACAGGTTTCTTCTGTTTCTCTCTAATCAAGGCACGACAGATTTCCACCCCCCCTTTAGGTTTTAGAAAAGCTCAAAATCAGTCGCAGGCTTGATACCTTACTTGCCAAGTTGGAGCTTGAAGCAGGTTTTCCTGGTGGCCAAATTGTCATTGCCTTGGAAATGGTGACAGACGCTGAGGTCACGCCGTGGGACCTCTAGCACCCCATTGAGGCTCCAACAAACTGTGTTTTGTTGCTTGTTGCTAATGAAGTATTTTCTGGGGTGGGATATAAGTGTGTGGACTTTGGTTCTGGTTAGAAGAATAAGTAATGATGAGGCTGCAACCAAATTGGTTACCCATGAAATACCTATTTCTTCTCCTGACAGGAACTGGTCTCCCTGGTCCCACCCTTTCCCACCCGCTCTTTCCTCAGGCCCAAAGAACTTCTGCTTTGTGGAAACTTGAGCAGTGCTGTAAAACCCAAGGAAAGTTTGACTTTGAGAGAAAATGGGGAATTCCTGGAGTTCCTAACTCCAGTCTAAATCTTTGACTGGCAAACCAATGTCAGCTGCTGTTTTAATATTGCCAGGTCTTGGGTTTCTTTTTAAAGTTTGAGGAGTCATGGAATTAATGTTTTGGCCTGGTTCTTCCTTAAAGAGGGTTTTTAAAAGAAGGTGTAATGAAAAAATAAGTGTTACTCATATTTGGTTTGGAAAGTGTTTTCCCAGTTTTATTAATATGATTTCAGTCTGAATTTGCAGGCAGAATAATTATTTTCAGGACTATAAATATCAATTTTGATATATCAATCAATATATCAAATTGATACATTGAATATCAATTTCAGGAATACCTTTTACCAATGAGTTGCAGTAAAGAAAACCTGGTAGAGATGGCAGATGGGACATTGAAAGTCCTGCAAACTAAAATTTCTTCTAGTTTTTTTGATGTTTTCATGACTAAGCTGGTCATCAAGCTAAGTCCCAAGATTCTGCACCAGGCCTTTGCATAAACATCATGGACTTGGTTTGCAGAATTTTTTTTCAAAGGCAGAACAGCCATAGTATTTACTGTTTTACAAGCAATACTACATCACTTCCTTCAGATTTTTGGGGATATTTTCCTTTTTCAGTGTTTCTGAATCTGGTTCCTTGCATGATAAAGAGAAAAGATTAGAGAGGAAAGTACCCTGTTGTACACAAATGCAGCTACTGCTGTTATTTAGCATTATTCCAGTTATTATGAGAGCAGCAGTGACAGTGCTGATGCTCCCAGTGCCAGCAGCTACTTAGGACCGGTTAATGAACAGACCAGGTTAATCACGTGCCTTTTACAATCCAGAGGATCAGCAGGAGGAATTAGTGCAAGAAGGAAAAAATAGTTTTGGACAGTTACAGTTTCCCTCGTGAACTGATGCTACCAGGAAAAGGTGAGTCACGCCAAAGCAGCTCTTCCTTGCTAAGGGAGAAGTGGCTGCTGCAGGAATGGAGCAGGACCCGCTTATCTCCGAGCCCTGCGATGCTTCCTGTGTCCCAACTGTTTCACTTCACTAGTTTGCAGTTGAGAGGAATTTCAACAGTATGGATTTCCAAAGGAGAGAGAGAGGAGGAAAAAAAAAAAAAAAAAAAAAAAAAAAAA
>CM031859.1:108911115-108921115 GCA_018697195.1 Certhia americana
CAAGTACAAGTGGTAACAATTAACTGAATTCCCCCCCCTTTAAATATCATAACAACTCCGAATTTATCAGTCCAAAAATCAAGCAGTCAGTTGACATTAAAGCTGAATAAAGAAGTTCCTGGGTTTGGCTCGGGCTGTTCCTCCCACGATTGTTTGGTGGTGAGCAGAAGAGAAGGGGATGCTTACTGCAGGTTGCATGTGTTTGAGTCAGTTTTAACTTCTGTCCTTGCTGTTTGGTAGAGAAAGGTGTTTATATGCCCTGTAAGTGCAGGTATCCTGGTGAAGGCTCCTTGGCTTTGCTTACACCTGCAGCTGTCTTGGGAAGGTGAGGAAGAGCACAGGAGCAAGGCTACCATGGCCTGTGGTGTTGGTTTGTGGAGGGTTGCTGCTGAGAGCAGGGCTGGGCCGTCCGGCAGCAAGGGCCACATCCGGGTCTGCTTGGAGATTTCTCTGGAATGGGGATTCCTCAAATCTGCAGCTGTGAATGAAATCCTTGTGCACACCATTGGCACATGCGCAGCCACTGCTTACACTGCCAGTTTGTTTGGGAAAACACTGGGAAAACTGGGGTGCCTCTAATGCTCCGTGTTTGTGTGCAGCTTGTACAGTGGTGTGGGCTAAAATACATCTTGTGTTTAATATCTTGTTCCTTAAGCAGGGGCTCCTTCCCCAAACAGCATCGTGTACCACGGGCCTGGTTAGGTGCACCCAGAGGATGCTGCGTGTGCTGTGTCCAGCGAGCAGCTTTCCTGGATCCAGCCCTGACTTTTGAGAAACTAAGGAAGCTCTTCCAAAGCACATTGGCACACACATGCAGATTATTCCATTACTCACTTGGCAGTGCCTGAACTTGCATGCTTAGCTCCAGAAAGGCTTTTTTTTTTAATTTTTTTTTTTTTCCTCCCAGCAGTGGCATCTAGCTGACGGCTTCTCCTCCCAGCTGGTCTTCTCCCCAGCATCTTGTCTGGCTTTGCTGCTGGTGGCTGTGGAGATGGCTGTGGATCTTGCTCGGAGCCAGCTCTATTGAGCCTGGAGGTGTTGGCTTGCTCCAACTCGGACTCAGAGCACGCCGGGTGTATCTGTGAGCACAGTACAGAAGCGCCAGCTTTTCCTTAATATAAAAAAAGCCCCTTAATGCTGAAAGCAGCCATCTCTTCATATTTTACTGAGTAATTGTGCCAACTGCCCTTAAAGGCACTCAAATGCCAATATCCATCCCGCTCATTTGTTAACATTTTGCGGATCAGAAGCTTAATCTGTCACTCGTGTGTCACTGGTTAAGTCACTTCTTCTGGGGGCATGGCAGGCAAGAGCTGTTCTGCTGCCTTTTTTTTTTTTTTTTTTTTTTTAAGCAGGAGTCAATAACTTGAGAAACACTGGACATTAGTGCTGTGGTGAAATGCTGTGCCTCATCACTAGTCTTTTGCCATCCAGGATATAGAGAAGGAAATAAAATGTAATGGTGGTTGATGCTTCACTGAGTGAGGCCAGTCAGGTGTCATCTTGGCCCCAGGTTTGTATTTGGGTCATGGTATCTCCATGTAATTCTCCTACAGGGGTAATTTCCAAAGTAGGAGGAAAATGAGCAGTAAAATTGACTGGGAGGGAAAATGTACACACAAAATGCGAATGGTAATTGGAAGCTATTTGTAAAGAGTTGATGAGCTGTCCAGGAAGGAGAGGGCAACTTTGGCCCCAGTCCAAAACTCACTTCACTCGCTTCAGTGGTGAGACGAGAACAGCAATTAGATATTAAAAAAATCAATATATGACAATTAAAAAAATGGAAAATGGATAGCAATCAATCGCAGTGAGAAACAATGGTGGGGAGAGAATGGGTCAGGAGAGCTGGAGATGCCGAGGCAAACTTGTGCCTGGCACCAGTGGGGAAAGCAGCAGAGAGAGAGCTTCTCAGGATTCTGGAAAAGAAGGAAGGGAAAAATGGAAGAAACAGTAAGGTAGAGATTTTTGAGAAATATTTCTGCTGTAGACCTGTAGAGCAGCCGTGTTATGTTTCTGTTTCATAGGTGGGTGATGATGTTTTCTTCTAGCTCATTGGTAGCCAGGGAGAGTTTTATAAAGAACAGATAAAAAAAAATAATTCTCCTTCAATGGAGAGAAATATTTTTAAATAAAAAGGCCCTGAAAAGTTGCATCCAAGGAACCCTGAAGAGTTGATATGTGACGCTGGTTTTAAAATGGCTTATGAACTGGGAAAATGCTGTCAAGAGCCTGGTCAGAGTAACGTGGGAGAGTTGGCAATACTTTGCTTATCTTTTCTGGGCAAAATAACAAGAACCAACGTAAGATTCAATTGATAAAGAATTAAAGGACAGAAATATAATTCGTGCCGCTTGGCCTAGATTGATGGAATATGGATCTTGTCAAATAAACCTGATTTCATTCTTCTAGATGACAACTTTGGTTGATAAATGTAGATGAAACAGACTGCACAGTGCTGTGACACTGTATGGGAAGACTGAGCACTGGGTGGTACTGCTAGCACAGGTGATGCAGAGCTGGCCAACAGGTTTGGGGATGTGGGGCTTTAGCTGGAGTGCTCAACAGGTGCTGGTGGGGGCCTCAGTGGTGCTTAGTGCTTTGTTGGTGATTTAGAAGTTAATATGCAATTCTGGTTGATAGGCACTGTGGGTAAAGCAAAGGCAGGTGAAGAGCAAGGGAGAGAGGTTAATGGGGTTGTCTGGAAAGATCAGCAGGAAGGAAATGCTGAGAAGATACTAAGAGGGTCCAGCCTCATGTGGTCCTCGGCTGGAAGAGTGGAATCAGGGCTGTGCTTACAGAGCTGGGTGCAGTACCCTGGAAGGCATCAGCTCTGTGGGAAGCTGAGAGGAAAATCAGGTCCTTCCCAGCATGACACCAGAATGAGAAGGTCTAGACTGGTCCTTGGGTAGTGGAGGGATGGCTTCAGGATGGAAAAATAACTGGATTTTGAAGTGTGCTTTGATTTCACAAAGAAATCATTGGGGTGTGAGAGGAGCCCACTGTGTATCTAGAGCTTTTCATCCACAAAACACCTCGCAATATGAATATGAAATATGAAGAGATTAGAGCTAGAGAAGTTCAGGTGGACCCCAGTGTCTGTCTGTGGGTGTGGTTGGCTGTGGGGAGTGACTGTGGTGGCAAGCAGTGGGTGCTCTCCCTGTCTGCTAAGCTGGTTTGATTAGATTTCACTGGGATTTTGTGCTCTGCCCTATGTTTTGTGGGGCTGGAGGGGGTCATGCTTTAGTGGAAGACACTGTGTTGGTCACAGAGTGTACCACAGGAGGGTCAGAGGGTGAGAGCTGGGGGTCCCTTTCAACCTCAGATTCCTGAATTGAGAAGTAGGCAAGGATGTGAGCTCCAGCCCTACTGCTGGTGGCCAAGGAGGGCTGGCTTAGTGGTGACTCCTGACTCTGGGAAATCAGCTGAAAGCCCCAGTGGCATCCCAATGGATGACCTGGCCCATCACATTGTCCTGGTGGATGGTGAGGCACAAAGAGCCCTATGGGACCCTCTCCAGCTCTGTCCTTGGCCAGCACCACCATCTGCATCTCCCTGCTGTGAGACCCACCTCGCTTGGCCTTGGTTTAGCTGGGAAGGCTGTGTGTACACAGGGGCTGGCCCACGCAGTAAGGAGACATCAGTGGATATGGATTTGGGTCTGACTCTTGAGGGGACCCAAATGGTGCCCCAAAAATCCCATGGTGATGGGATGGGAGCAAGGGAGTGCGAGTCCCTTCCAAACCCAGGGATTGCTGCGGCGGTCTAAGGACCTGTTTGTTGCTGTGGATTAGTGCCATAATTTTTGCAGTTTGGCAAGGCTGCATCAGACTGAAACGTATCTCTAGGTGGTGATATGGTCAGTCAATAGCCTTCATAATTAATCAAGCACTAATAGACAAATTAGAAATCATGTCTCTTCAGAGCAGGAGGTGGAGACAAATGGATGGTGGATTTTAACTGTTTCGCTCCTTTGTTTTATTGCCTGGTTTTACATTGCTGCCTTGAAAATGGTGGGTTGTTCAGGGAAGTTTTGTATGTAAACATGATTTTAAATGTAAATTATTATCTTGATTACCAAACACGGACAGTGAATTGAAAACTTGTTTTTCAGGCAAGCACATGAAGAATAATCTTACATTTTACACTCCACTAAGTCAATGTAGCCCTAATTTTGCCACGCAGGAAATCAATTCCAGTCTGTATAACAGTCGAAGATGTTATGAACAAAGTAATTTTGCAAATTATGGCAAGTAACACATTTATTGATGACTGTAGCTTAGGAATTTAGAATTTGTGAGCACTGTAATATAATAAGGCCACACTGGCAGGAGCTGAGTGAAATACAGATTATACGGTGAAACTGTAATGCATCATTTGCTATTAGTGGACTGGTAATAATTACCAGTTTCAAAGCAGCTTTTTCCATGTAATCTTTAGTCTCAGTCGTAACAGCCCTTCTCATTGACATTATGATTACACGAGCTGCCCTTATGATCTAGAATATCTAGTTGATGGGAATACTAAAATGTGGTAGCAAATGCTCGATGTTGTATCCTCATTATAAGATAAAATGCTATTTTCTCTGACCTGATCTATAAGGTAGAGAGGCAAGGTAGTGTTTCGTTGTTAGCTCCTACTGTGGTGTTAAAAACTTCCACTTCATTATAACAAAGCAAGATAATTTTTTTTCTCCCCAAGCTCACAAATGAGCATAGGAATGTGAAAGTCCAATTGAATTTCCCTCTAATTTCAGCAGATTTAAGTATTTGTGCTCACATGCCTGGCACATGCTAAACACAACAGTGCATTTTATTCCAACACAGGCTTCAGGATGAAACATTAAATATTATTCCAAGGGCTTTTAAAGTGATTAAAGTGTTAAATGCCTGCTGTAGATGATTGAGGCTCTTTGCTTGCCTGATTCAGCTTCTCAGGCCAAACGTAGAATAGCAGCAGAGCCGGGAGGCAGGGAGGGAAGCTGGGATGGAGCAGTATAGCCAGTGCTGGATCTCATGGGATCACGGAATGGTTTGGGTTGGAAGGGACCTTAAAGATGCTCAGTTCTGTTCTGTGTCCCCAGATCACTGAGGAGGAAAATGCCCACATGACGCTTTTCCTCCCCTGTGAGATGGGAAACAAGATGGGTGCAGATAAAGTGAAGTTCCCTTTCCTAATTTGCCTTATTTGTTTTTTTGGTTTTTTGTTTTTGTTTTTTCTTTTTTCATTTTTTTTTTTTTTTTGTTGTGTTGTTGTTGTTGTTTTTAGTTGTTTTTTTTTCCCTTTTTTTTTGTATTAAGCAAATAGGGAAAACCTAATGAGGGCAACTCTCAGTGCAGCCTGTTTACCCGAGAGAGATGCCTAAGGAGCAGATTCCTTGGGATATAAATGTTGGGTCAGGGCAGGAATATGTGGTGAAGGCCAGTGCCCCACCCCAAGTCCTGATGCCCTTGCAGGGCTCCTGGTTTATATCTCAGCAAATGTCAATGTTATTTTTACTTGTTAAAATCCCACTAAACAACAGCTCTGTGCTGAACAAGGCTGGAAATGAATTTATATCCTTCTCTTAGCTCCAGCTTAGGTTTACCAGCATTTAGCAAAAAGCATCCATATGGGGGTAGAAGAGAATTATTTGTAAAATCCCAGTAATCAATAAAGGCACCCTCACCTTCACCATATCTCACTCCATTCTTCCCTCGTGGGCGGCCCTCAAAAAGTTATTCATCCCCCTTGTTTTGCCGTATATTAGAGGGGGCTGCTTTCTGCTGTCATTATTAGCCGGCTTTTTGTTTAGTTATTTATTAGTTGGTTGCTCTTTTATAATGTCCATGTTATCTCCAAAAATAAATTATCATGAAATAGAGTTAGCTCACTACTTGCCAAAGTGGCATTTACCATCCTCAGCTTCTTTTCAGCGCAAGAGAAATAATGCGGCTCCGGCAGGGCGCTCGGCCAGGCCTCCTGGCCACCCTCCAGCTCTTTCCCTGGCGGAGCTCTCTCTTGTCTTCCCCTTTCCCTGTCCCATGCTCGATTTTTTTTTCCCCCCCCCTTCCCTTTTTATTTTCATTTTTATTTCTTTCCTTGCCACAGAGGTGAATCTCTCTGCTAAGGAGCAGAAGTTGATTCTTAATTTTGTACGCACTGTTAGTCTCAGAATAAGGAGGAGACTGAAAACGTGTTGATGCCCAGCTTGCTGGCAGTTGTGATGCTTTGAACTGATCTGTGTGGAGTGCTTTTCAGAAGGGGATTTCTTTATTTTGTATTTATTTATCTATTTATATATTTATTTGCATATTTATTTACCAGTGTTTTAAATGCCTGCAGCCTCTTGCAGCGTGAAGTCTGCTGAGTTGGAGCTGGCATTGATGGACTTTAACATGTCTTGCTTTTCTTAGCTTGTTTTATTCTGTGCTTACCCAGCATGGTTCAGTTTTGAACCCAGAGCTGGGCACGGTGGGAGGAGGTGGATGTGCTTGGTGTGGTTTTAGATCTCCCCGTTGTGCCCCTCACATCTTCCCATTCATGTCCCCTGCCTGTCCTTCAGCTGGGATGTTCCTTCCCCAGCTCCCAGCTGAGTGTCCCAGAGGAGGAGAGGAGGTTAGGTGGGGAGGTGAGCGCTCGCCCGCCGCTAGACGGCCGGAGATTGACGCTGCTTGTTGTGTTATTTTTCAGGTAAAGATGAGCCCAGCAGCTACACATGTACGACTTGTAAACAGCCTTTCAACAGCGCCTGGTTCCTCTTGCAGCACGCACAGAACACGCACGGCTTACGGATCTACCTAGAAAGCGAGCACGGCAGCCCCCTGACGCCACGGGTTGGTATCCCAACAGGACTAGGTGCAGAGTGCCCTTCCCAGCCACCTCTCCACGGGATTCACATTGCAGACAATAACCCTTTTAACCTGCTCAGAATACCCGGCTCGGTCTCGAGGGAGGCATCGGGGCTGGGAGAAGGGCGTTTCCCACCCACGCCGCCCCTCTTTAGCCCTCCCCCGAGGCACCATTTGGATCCGCATCGCATTGAGCGCCTGGGTGCGGAAGAAATGGCTCTGGCCACCCATCACCCTAGTGCCTTTGACAGGGTGCTGCGACTGAACCCCATGGCGATGGAGCCCCCCGCTATGGATTTCTCCCGGAGGCTGCGGGAGCTGGCCGGCAACACCTCCAGCCCACCCTTGTCCCCGAGCCGGCCCAGCCCTATGCAAAGGTTGCTGCAGCCCTTCCAGCCCGGCAGCAAGCCCCCATTCCTGGCCACGCCACCCCTTCCTCCTCTGCAGTCTGCTCCTCCTCCCTCCCAGCCCCCCATGAAATCCAAGTCCTGCGAGTTCTGCGGGAAAACTTTCAAGTTTCAGAGCAACCTGGTGGTCCACCGCCGGAGCCACACAGGGGAGAAGCCCTACAAGTGCAACCTCTGCGACCACGCCTGCACGCAGGCCAGCAAGCTGAAGCGCCACATGAAGACCCACATGCACAAGTCCTCCCCCATGACAGTGAAGTCGGACGACGGGCTCTCCACTGCCAGCTCCCCTGAGCCGGGCACCAGCGACCTGGTGGGCAGCGCCAGCAGTGCCCTCAAGTCCGTGGTGGCCAAATTCAAGAGCGAGAATGACCCCAACATGATCCCTGAGAATGGGGATGAGGAAGAGGAGGAGGAGGAGGAGGAAGAGGAGGAGGAGGAGGAGGAAGAGGAGGAGGACTTGAACGAGAGCGACAGGCCGGACTATGGCTTTGGGATGAGCCTGGAGGCGGCCCGTCACCACGAGAACAACTCGCGGGCTGGCGAGGAGGGCCGGGCGATGCCGGACGTCATGCAGGGCATGGTCTTGAGCTCCATGCAGCACTTCAGCGAGGCCTTCCACCAGGTCCTGGGGGAGAAACACAAGCGGGGCCACCTCCCCGAGCCCGAGGTGCACAGGGACACTTGCGACGAAGACTCGGTGGCCGGCGAGTCCGACCGCATTGACGAGGGGGCCGTCAACGGCCGGGGCTGCTCCCCGGGGGAGTCTGCCTCGGGAGGCCTGTCCAAAAAGCTGCTGCTGGGTAGCCCCAGCTCCCTGAGCCCCTTCTCCAAACGCATCAAGCTGGAGAAGGAGTTCGACCTGCCGGCCGCCGCCATGCCCAACACCGAGAACGTTTACTCCCAGTGGCTGGCGGGCTACGCCGCCTCCCGGCAGCTGAAGGACCCCTTCCTCAGCTTCGGCGACTCCCGACAATCGCCCTTCGCCTCCTCCTCCGAGCATTCCTCGGAGAACGGCAGCCTGCGCTTCTCCACGCCGCCGGGCGAGCTGGACGGAGGGATCTCAGGCCGCAGCGGCACGGGAAGCGGAGGGAGCACCCCCCATATTAGTGGCCCGGGCCCTGGCAGGCCCAGCTCAAAAGAGGGCAGACGCAGCGACACTTGTGAGTACTGTGGGAAGGTCTTCAAGAACTGTAGTAATCTCACCGTCCACAGACGGAGCCACACGGGCGAGAGGCCGTATAAGTGTGAGCTTTGCAACTACGCCTGCGCCCAGAGTAGCAAGCTCACCCGGCACATGAAAACACACGGGCAGGTGGGAAAGGACGTTTACAAATGCGAGATTTGTAAGATGCCTTTTAGCGTGTACAGTACCCTGGAGAAACACATGAAAAAATGGCACAGTGATCGAGTCTTGAATAACGAGATAAAAACTGAATAGAGGTATATTCGTACCCCCCCCCCCCCTCCCCTGCCCCCCGCCCCCCCAAATCCACCCCTGCCCCTAACCCATCCTGCATCCCTGTAGAAGTTTTCTAGTCCCTTGTGATGGAAGTCATGGAAGCTAAGGATATTTGGAAAGTGCTTGTCACCAGCACACCCTGTTTATTTTCTTTTTGTTCTCACCGTTTGAATGCATGATCTGTATCGGGGCAATACTATTGCATTTTACGCAAACTTTGAGCCTTTCTCTTGTGCAATAATTTACATGTTGTGTATGTTGGGGTTTTTTTTTTTTGGGTTGTTTTTTTTATTTTGGTTGTTTTCATTTTTTTAATTTTTTTTTTTTTAAATTTTTGGATTAGACAGCATGTATGGTATGTTATGGCTGTTTTTAAATTGTCCCTGATTAGTTGCTGAGCAAACACATCGCTGTTTCCAATTCCGTTCGGGAAAAAAAATACAAAAAAAAAAGGAAAAGAAAAAAAAAAAAGAGGAAAAAAGAGGAGAGGAGGAGAAAAAAAAAAAATAAAAGAAAAAAAAGGTGTAACAAAACCAAACCCGAGAGCAAACAAAACCGACCATGCTGCATACATCCTGTAATACATATCATGTACAGTTTTGTTTTGTGACGTGCAAAGGAAAACTTGCTGTGGGTGACCCTCTGCGGACAGGACCGATAGCACCGAAGAAGCGTTGTGTTAGCCTAGATCACTGTCTTAAACCAATAAACCCACGACTGGAGACAGAGTTCCCCTAGGGAACATTAAAAAAGGCCTTTAATTGGGAATAGCCGAGCGCCACCAGTCAGGAAGAGGTAGATTTCTCTTAGCATTTGATTTCACAGCCACCCACCCACTCCCCCGCACTAATAATAATAATAATAATAATAATAATAATAATAATAATAATAATAATAATAATAATAATAATAATAATAAATCCGAGTGCCTTGGATCTGTCGCGGCCGATGGCTCCTTTCTGCTCGTCCTCCACGCGTAGCTCGTCGCCACCTCGGCTGTGCTGGGAGCTGCCTCGTGCCCCTCACAACACCGGCCAGCTAGGAACGAAGAGGGAAGAGGAAACTAAGGAAGAGAAAGAAATGACCCGCTCAGTCCTAGTTAATCATCATTCTCCTCTGCCTTTTATTATTATTATTGATTGTTATTATTACTATTATTTTTTTAAAACTGATCATAACAGCCTAAAAACCTGCTTGGCTCGTGGAGAGAGCTTCAAACAAGATGTAGAACCTTCCCCCTGCCCACCCTGCCCCAAACTTTTATTCCCCCTCCCCATCAATGATTAAATAGAATGTGAAAT
>CM031859.1:108923615-108946811 GCA_018697195.1 Certhia americana
GCATTTTGGGGGGCCCGCTCCAATCCCCAGGGAGCGCCTGCCACCCAGCTTGGCCTTAAATCAAGCCCCCTCTGCCCAGGAAGAGGATTTTTGGGCTAAGGAGGGCACTTTCCAGCCAGTGGAAGGTGTTTGCAGTCTGCACCTGTAGCTTTGGGATTTTTCCCCGCTCTAGATCAGGAGTGAGCTGTGACCCCCTCACCGCGATAGCCTGCGGCACCCCCGGCCTTCACTCGCTCCGCAGCAGGGGCTTCCCTCCCCGTTTGGCAGATCTGTGGCAGAAGAGGAGGTGAGCAAACCAACAGCTCTGCAGCCCC
The DNA here is from genome assembly GCA_018697195.1 of Certhia americana. Classification (NCBI taxonomy): domain Eukaryota; kingdom Metazoa; phylum Chordata; class Aves; order Passeriformes; family Certhiidae; genus Certhia; species Certhia americana. The sequence continues at coordinate 108,923,930 of CM031859.1, forward strand.
CCGGGACTGCCCCATCCCCGGCTGCTTTTGGGGACGGGGGTGAAATCAGCCACTGGCGCATGTGGGCGCATGGGCAGGAGCTGATTTCTCTCGGGGGGCCGAGGTCTCCCGCCGCGGCTCCAGGATCACACTGACCCCAGCCCAAAGCTCCCAGCCCTGCTCCTGGCTGGAGCTGGGAGCTCCCTTCTTTTCTCCCCGGGCTTTGATTATTTTTTTGTTTTTTTTTCCTTTGGTGGGAATTGCAGGTTTCTGTGCATTGTCTCTAAAATCTGGAGTTCAGGTCCCCCCTGTCCCCCCCTTAGGGGTCTGTATATGTTGTCAGTTTGACAAATACTGCATGTTGCAGCATCTCTTTACTTTATTAAAGCACATACCGCTGTGATATTGTCTCTTGCTGTTCCTAGTGTAATGGATTTAATACTTTTTTTTCTTTTCCTTTTTTTGATTTCTGTAAAACCTTGCAGTTGTTCTGTTGTCTTCTTGTGATGGCATCATTTGTTGCCTGTATTTTGCCCGGCGCCTTCTGAAGGGGAGGTTTGGAATTTTAAAAAAAGACAGAAATACCTATCTAAAGAAAGAAAAATTACTCCTTTTCTAAGAGAGATTTGAAAAGAATGTGGTAAAGCTCCATTTTAATCCCGGAAGAGGAGGGATGAAGATTTTGTTGTCTGGGCTAGTGGGGCGTGAGTGAGGGCTGGAAAGGTGCGGCAGTGCCCCCTGAGCTGTGCTCCCCTTCAGCAGGCTGGTACCCACTGGCTGGAGCTGGAATTGTGCCAGAGGGATCCCTAGCACAGTGTGGGGGAGGCAGAGTCCTGCCCCTGCCTGGAGAGCTTGAGGTGACAGGCATGGACACGGGCTGCTCCCTGGAGGCTGGTGTCCATAGGGATGTGCTTTGCAGCTGCCTTGATGACACTGTCTTTTGCTCCTGTGCCACAAAATACCCGTACGGAGTCCGGTCTCTCCCTCCCTGTCCCTGTTCTTATTGCTGGTTGTTATGAGGCCACGGTGGAGATGTTTTCTAGGGGACTGGGGTTAGCTGTGCCTGGGGTCGAGTGCAGCCAGGTTGTCTTTCAGAGCAGGTGCTGTACCCTGGGTCTGTCCTACGGCAGTTGTTGTCCCACTACCTTTCCCTGTGCTGTGTTTTACTTCTGAAATAATCATATATAAAAGTGCTTAGACAGGCGTCTGCATATGTCCATATACAGGCATCACTAGGTAGACCCATGCTGCTACAAGATTAACCAGTGGAAAGCAAACGATTGGCTTCTTTATTAAGTGGCACAGTGATGCGTGTGATTCACACGTTTCCCAAAGCTAAATTTTCCAGGTTTCCCAGAGCTGAACGAGCCCAGCGGGTGCTGTGTGGCACACAGGGCAGGTGGTTTGGAGGAAGGAGCTGCCAGAGAAGCAGCTCCTGCTGTAGGAGGAGTTGTCTGAACACCGGCTGGCGAGGGCGTAACTCGCGAGTGGCAACGCGCTGTCACCCCGACACCAAAGCAGATGTTGATAAAAATGGTGTTTTTCCACCAGGGGCAATAAGTTAACGGTGTGATGAACCCACTGAATTTTGTTGGGTTGGAGCATGGATATCCCAGGCCCCACCATGTGCTCTTGAGCTGCTTCGGCATCCAGCGCACGCGTGACCTGCGCTCCACAGAAATTTCCCTGTTTCTGTGCAAAAAGATGTCTCTAAGAATAAGTGATGTTTGGGTAACGGCGTCTCTGTTGTTAAAATCTCAAGCCCTGTCAACTTTTGAGGAGGAACATGGGCTTATGGCATAGACCCTTTAGTGTCTAATCTCCTCCAAACTGAATGATTAATGTAATGAAGGCGCTGAAACAATATCCAGAATTTAGACTGCAGATGTTTCATATTTATTATGTTTCCAAGGGCTGAGATAATACAGGAATAAGCGATACCTTGTCTTTGCTTGACATTCAGGAGGCTCTGGCGTATCTGATGCGATACAGTTTTGGGGTTTATCTAAGTGCAGAGTTTGTACCCAACAGAAAAGAGATACCAGCTGCTCTTTTAGATCCCTTCTTCTCTTTTTTCCTCCAATAAAGGTTGAAACCCACTTTTGGCGGATGCATGGACAAATTGTAATATTGACTAGGAGAGAGTGATACTGCCCGGAGGGCTCTTTGCCAGAGCTGCTTGAAGAGATGCTGCTCCTCGAGCCCAGATGCTCAGCAGCTGGTTTTCAACAAGCCACAGGGATGCAGGAGAGACAGGAGGCGTGGGGGAACCCCAAGGTTTTGTGCCCCTCAGCAGACTTAAGCTTTGCAGTGGCGGTGTGCTAGTGGCCAGGATGGCTGTGCTGCTCTTGGCTGCCTTGGGAGTCTCAGCCAGCTTTAAAATTAGCCTGGAGGCTGTTGGGCTCAGACAGCAGCAGCAACAAGCCCTCCCTGGAGGGAAATCGGGCACGGTGCTCTTCCAGGGAGACACTCCAGTTAACACCCACTGCAGATCTGGCCTAGGAGGGAGCTGGTTACTAAGTCCTGATGGCAGCTGACATGTGGTAGCCCTTTAACCACTCTTTTAAGTATTAACAAAGAAAATTCTGTAGAAACCAGCTCCCCATTGGGCTGCCAAGGTGGATTTTGAGGAGTGTGTTGATGATTCCACCAGTGTAGCCCTTAGCCTGTCGTGTGGGTAGCACGGTGCTGGGTGATTGGCCTCAAGCAGAGGCTGGGAGCTAGGAATGGTTACTTTGCAGTGCCCCATGCCATGCTGCTGCAGTCCATGGCTTTGCTGGGCGTTGGCTGGGGCTGTGCAGCTGGAGTTTTGCTGCTGCGGCGTGTGCTTCCACTGTGCTGGGAGTTGGGAAAAGCCCTCTGTGAACCACCCGCCGTGTTACAGCTCCGATGGCTTTAGGAGAGCTTCAGCACCTGGGGGAAGCCCACGAGGGTTTGGGAAGGAGTAGGAGAAGATTTGCAAGACAGGCTGGCTTGGTGCTTGCCCAGTAAAGTCCAGAGGTTTTACTTCCTAAATGATGATCCCTGTGGTTCCTGCGTGGTGCCGAGGATGCCGGATGCGGGCGTGTGGCCTGAGAGAGGAAGGGCTCCGTCCTGCCGTACCCCTTTGTGGCAGTTGGGTGTCCTAGTTGTTAGAGACAAAAAAAGAGACCAAAAAAGAAAAGTAGGATAAGGGAATGACTCACACCGTGGGCCATGTCACACCTGTTCTCTCCTCTGTCCCCATGCTCTCTGTAGGTTCGGCGTACCCCCCCAGCTGGCGCAGTGCCCAGGGAGCCGCGGATGTCTGGCAGTTTTCGGATGGAAGTTCAAGAGCACTTAAATTCTGAAAGGAGGTGAAGCTGGGGCGAGCAGCCGGCGGCATCTCGGCGTCCGGAGGTGGCCTCTGTCCTGCTGGCTCGCCGCATCCCCGGGAGAGCCTGAGGAGTCACCCGCCGACAGCAGCGCTCCCCGGGCTCCTCCTGCCTGCAAGACTATCGTATTTATATTTTGTAATAAGAGTACAACACTTCTTTGGGGTTGGTTTTTTTGGGCTTTTTGGGGTTTTTTTTTTTTTTTTTGTTCACTGGTTTCTTTTTTCATTTTCTAAAAACAAACGAACGAAAAAAACCCACCCACCAAGGTCAAGGGCTTAATGATGGCTTTGACTGGCTCCTTTCCCCATGGAAAAGACTGTCTTGCTCTCGTGGACAACCCGGCCTGTTGGTTATCCCTGCAAAGTGCCATTCCTCGGGAGGCACATCTGATGTGATGAATTAAAAATAAAGCAAAACACAGTGTAGGTCTGTGGGTGGGTGGGAAATTGCCATAATAAATGTTGGAGCTTTAGGTTTTGTTTGCTCTGTCTTTAATTTTTAATGCTAACAAGGGCCAGACGGCTGGTGTGACTTTGTGTTCCTTTACCGGCTGCAGAAAAGCCAGTGCTGGGTTTTCATTGGGGTTGGAGTTGGCACGAGGAGCTGCCTGGCCCCAGGGCACATACCTTTCCCACAGAGCTAGGCGAGGAGTTGAGCTTAGGGCCGGGCACCCCAAGCAGTGCTGAGCCCCCTCTGGCTTTTGGTGATGCTGAAAGGAAGGAAGGTGTCCCAGCTCTCCTGCATCATCCTTGATGAATGCCAGCTGTCGTGTTGCATTTTTGCTGTTAAACTATGTACTTTTGGGGCTGCTGGGATCCGTGACATCCGTTCGTGTCCGTGCGAGGAGAAGTGAGGCCAGTGCAGGTTTTGGGAGGGGTGATAGTTGTGCTGTGGAGACCAGGAGACCAGGGGATGCAGAGCCCTGCCCTGAGCTGGGGGAGCTGCTGGCAGGTTGTTGTCCTGGTGTTTCCCAGACATTGCACCAGGGACTTTCCAGCAGCACTTGTCCCTTGCTCAGTGCTGAGCACCCACCCAAGGAGTGTCCTGGTTTGGGGCCCAGGCGCTTTGCCGAACAGAAGATGGGTTATGTGTGAGCTTTGTGCCGTCTCTGATGGGATTTATAGGCTGTAGCTGCTCATGCCTGTGCTGATGAGTGGGAATGGACCTTATTTGGTGAAAGAAGCCAGCTGGGTAGCGAGCGGAGTGGCTGGCTCGCCGTGTTGGGATCAGCGGGATGGAGCCAAGTCATGGGGAAAGGGCCAGTGGATTTATTGGCTTCATGTATTAACTTCAATCTCACTTCTGTTTTATTCATCTCCTTGTTTACAATCTGAGCGAGACCCTCTCTTGGGGTGGCTCCCTCCTGGTGACTCGGCTGTAGGGAAAACCATGTTGCCTTTTCCACGAGCGGCGGTTGCTCTTTTGTTGTTTAAAACCCTGGGCTGTGGTTTTCTCATGGTGGCCTGGGCACAGCACAAGCACAGACACTTTGGTACCTTAAAATTTGGCTGGGGTGCACAGCAGGAGCATCTCCAAGGGGCACCACACTGGGAGCCTGGAGGACTTGGTGCACTGAGACACAAAGGGAGCTATTGCTGCTTCTTCTAAGGTGGTTTGGTCTTTGAGGGCAAACCACCCAAAAGTCTACGCACAGCCTCAGCTTTTTTTATCATGAGGGGATGTTTTTAAAGGTTCTTCAAACCCAGCCTGTGCTGCCACCTCTGGGTGTGCTCCTAAGGGGTTTTTGAGCCTTGGAAGGGTGATTCCTGTTGGATTAAGCACCTGATTGATTGTGAATGCGGCAGTGGCGGAGAGTTAGACACCTGCTCCTGCCCTGGGGGGGGGATCTCTGCTCCAGGCAGCTGTGTCAGATCAGGGCTAATGGAGTTATTTACTGCTAAATGTTGCTCTGCTCATTTCTCTAGACTGCAAGTCAGGACTCACCTGGTCCATACCTACAGCAGGCCTGGCCCAGGGCAGCCAGGAAGCTGCTTTATCAGGGGTTCCAGTGTTCGGGCTCCTTCTGGGGGTGTCTGACCCTTGCTTTGTGTGAGCAGAGGCCAAACTCAGTTCATGGATATCTTCTGGGGTAGCTGGTTATGCTTTTGCTGCTCTGCCTGGTTGAACAAGTGTGATGGGATCTGCTTCCTCTGGCAGTGGCTTGTCTCTCCTTCAGCAGGCAGCGTGAGGGCAGGAAAAGCAGGAAATAACAAAGTGGGGATGGCTGAATGTGTTCTGCCAAGCACAGAAGTGATACCTGAAGTCCTGAAGCTGTAGTCGAATAGTCTTTAAAATGTCTATTTTTTAATACAGTTGTTAAACTCTCCCCCAAATCTTAGGACCTTGAAACACCTTCAGAATTCGTGTTGCCTTAAAGTTGCAAACAGGTGCAATGTCTGTGCTGAGAGCCCCTTGTAAGCCATGGCACTCCTCTCCCTGGCTGCCAGCCCTTCCTGCTCCTGCTCCTGACTCTGCTGTGGCTCTTGCAGAGCATCAGGACAGCCTCAGCACGAGGTCTGGTGGAGATTCCAAAGGGTTTCCACTGCCCTGGGTGACCTGAGGGGACTGTGTGCTTTAATTAAGGGTGTCATTAGGGTCCTCTTTTTGTCTGGCCAGAACTTGGCTGAGTCCCTTTGCTGTGTCTGTGCTTGGGATCACCAGCAGCTTAATGAGTTTCTGCCAATTAACAAGAGTCCGAGGTTTCCTGTGAGGGGAGGGCTGGGAACCTGTTAGCCTCAAAGCTGGAGGTTGCTGGTGCAAGCGGGGGCAATATTCCCAAGGGTTTTGTATTTTAGCATATTCTCCAGGTGTTGGTCTGCACATCCAAATCGGAAATTAGGTATGGTTGGTCTTTATTAAAAAAACAAAGCTCCTAAAGTTTTGGGGCTCTTAATAAAGAAAAGATAAATTTTCTTCCCAGTCCTGGGGGTTGAGATGAACAAGATTGGCTTAGCTTTGAGGTTTTGGGTTTAGAAAGCTGCTTTCAGATTTGGAGATGATCTGACTATGCTGTGTTTGATTTCAAAGCACACTTTTCTTGACACTAAAATGCAGCAAAGGTCAAGCCTTTGGTGAAGTCCAGCTTAAATTTTGCTTTCAAAATCATGCATATTTTGTATTCATGATGCATCTGGGATGAGGACTTTTATGAGATGTAAGACCTCTCCCCAGAAGGGATCTGAAAACAGATTTTGTGAGTGAGTTTCCAAGCAAAACTGCCAAACTCCTTGTGTTTTTCTCCTCAGCCCCAGCTTCATGTTGGGTCCCACTAAGTGACTGTGGGACAAGCAGCATCGTGGTGTTGGTGGGTGACAACACAACTGTGGGCTCTAGGGGAAGGTGGAGTGAAGCTCCACCCTCCTGAGGCTGCTGGAGGTTATTTTATCATCTTTAGACTTTACTTTGGGTTTGCATCTCCTTTCTTGTGTGTGTTTGAGCTGTCTGGGTGCTGTTGAGGCCTGGGGTGAGCCTTTACCTGTGGATTTTTGGCAGTGAGGAGGGGGAGGACCTGCTAAGCATCACTGCTGTTTCAGGACTCCCTGCTCTGCTGTGGTGTTTCACCTGACCTCACTGAAAAGTCTTATTGAGGAGTGAACTGAACCCCCACACCCTCAAAAATGAGAGTGGTGCCTCAATTCCTTCTTTTCTCACTCTCTGCTTCTCCTCCCACCCAGTTTTCCCATTTCAGGCGTCACCATTCAATTGTGTTTTGTATCTGCGACAAGTCAAACATTGTTGCCCCTCCACCCCAATTCTCTCCCCCCAGAAATCATCCTCTTAGCATTCATCTTCTGCAGGGGTCCAAATAATCAGTTATCCCCAAGGCAAGATGGAGTTGCAGGGGGCAGAACAGCAACAAAACCAAACCCCTGAATACGGCCCTTACTCCTTAATCTCACTGGATAGAGTTACACATCTGGTAGAGGCTTGTTCGTTGTTGCCATTACTTTTATTGCATCTTTAGCAGTGATGAAGTTCAGATGGCAGAACCAGCGGGCCCCAATTTAATTTCTCCTGGCCTCCCGTAACGAGCACGATGTGATCCCTGGGAATGCCGGCTCGGCTGCGGTTCTGTGGCCACGGGGAAGGCAAAACTCCACGGTGAGGGCGGGAGGAGAGGGAAAATCTGGGGTTGGGGATGGTAACAGGTGGGTGGAGGTGCCTGTGCTGTGTGAGCATCACCTTCTGCAGTGAGGGGGATGGCTGGGCAGGTGGTTTCTCCTATCCAAACCCAGGTGAGGCGGATTCCCACCTGTTCTCGGTGGCCGGGGTGTGTGCGCCGCGACGCTTTCCGAGGGTGGTCCAGCCCTGATGGCTCTTCCCTGGCGATTTCCATGCCCCTCCGGGTTTCCAGTGGTGATGTACAGAAGCTCCCACCTCTCCCCCAATGTCTGCATGTGTCTAAGGGCTATACAGGGCTCATTTACGGGCCTCCCGTCGGTGGGATATGTGCATGCAAAATGAAGGTTGTATTTGGCTTCTCATATTCGGATCTATATTCCATATTGTGTTGACCAAGAAAAACACCTCAGCCCCTGTGCTGAAGAATGTGATGGACTGATGACTTTCAGAAACGTACTGTAAATCAAGGAGGCTAATAAATACTTGCTATTAATAAAACGGGGCTACTGCCTTTCAAGTTATTTTCACATTTTACAACATCCTAATTTAAATGGCACGAAGAAGGTGGTGCCTTTGGAACTCTCCTCCTCCCCCAGCACGGTGTGGCTCAGCTTAACCGCCCCCTCAAAGGTTTGGGCAGGAATTTTTCCTCAGTGAGGAGGTTTGGATGGAGCAGCCCAACCCCACAGAGCTGATGAGGGATTGACCCCAGTGGCGGGGCACCCTTGGCAGAGGGTGGCCTCTGGATGGGCCATCCCTGGGGTCTGGCAGATGATCCCCAGAGCTTGCCAAGCCCAATGCATCAAAGAGCCCGAAGCCAAAAGCTCCACCACCTGCACCAGCTCATGCTAAACCTTTAATGGTTCCCAGTTGTGAGTGCAGCCGCTCCAGGTGGTGAGTGCACAGGCAGAGCATCCACAGGCTGCTTAACCCTTTCCCTCAGGTTTCTCTGGATCTGTGCATGAGAGGTTGGGTGAAGGTGGTGTGGTGGCCAGGGGCCTCCTGTGACAGACATCAGCAGGCAGCAGAAAATGTGGCTTTGAGTTTGCTTCCTGAGTCTCTGTATCAGAGCTCCTAGTGCCCACAGGGGTGCCAGATGGCCTTTTATATTGCCCTGCCCTTGGAAGCCTGGGACACTCTGGGCAGAGAGGGAGCAGGGGATGGAGCCCTAAATAAACCTTTTTTTCTCTTAGAGTGTCTGTCCTTTCCCTGACCTCCTCCTGCAGCTCTACATTGGCCAGCAGGGCCCGGTGGCTGTGACATTTCTGTCCCCCTTCCCTGCAGGCAGAGGATGTCCTCTGGCAGCCCTTGTTCCATGGCTCATGTACATGAAATCCCCGCTTTGGTGGGCCTGCATTGCCATCTCCAAACCCCCCTGCACCCCTAATCTCACTAAGGGTAAAACTTCCTTTTTTACGTTCTTCCAACAGACCTTTTCCCTGCCTGGCACGCTCCCCTGGGCTTTGGCTTTTCTATTTGGAGGCTTCGGGGAGGAACAACCCTTTGGGAGCTGGTCCACACCTGGCTGCTCCAGTTGGCTTTTTTTTTTTTTTTTTTTTTTTTTTTTTGTTGCCTAAAATCCCCCTTTAGCTGTTTTTCTTACTTTTTTCTGTCTTCCCTCTCTCCCCTGCTGAAGAGACAGCACCTTCTGCAGCTGTAGTGATTAAAGGGGAGGGGAAAAAGAAAAAAAAAAAGCTTATTTAAAGCAGAGCCTGGCAATATAAAATAAGGTGTGGAGGTGATGAATGATCCCGGGGTACATTAAAGCAGGGGCTGGCATTTTCGACATCGCTCCTACTCGCGGCGTGTTTGAGCACTTTTGGAGCCCGGCTGTTTGGAAACGCCGAGCATCCGCCCCTGGGCCCTAATTCGGGCAAGTTTAAAAACGTCCTCTGGGATTTAGGCAAGTTGTTGCTGTTTTTCCTCTCCTGCAGACCCGGGTGCTGCTGTTCCAGGTGTCGGGCTGGAAGGCCATGGGAGGACAGATCCCACCCTGGCCTGGCTCCACCTCCTGAGGGCGAGGGGAGCAGAGGATGGGCACTCCTGGAAGGTGCAGAGATGGGGGAAGCCTCCCTTAGCTTTTTGGAAGGGTATTCCCAGCACTGCTGTGGGAGGCAGTCAGGAGAGAGGGAGGAAAAGAACAGAGCTCATTGCATGCAAGGAGCAGGGCAGGTGCAGGGAAATTATGCATTTTTCCAGACCGGCTTATTCCCTTCTGTGTATTAAACATTATTTTAATATTCGAGTGACAATGTTTTATAATTAAGCCAAATGTAAGAGCTGGAGCACACCGGAGAGCTGGGCTCGGTGTGGGGAGGTGAGGAAGGCTCTCACCCTCTGCCCAGGATTAACCCCAGGCTGCAGCATCCTCTCTGGAAAGGACAGAGCCTGGCTCTGGAATTCTAACACACCCCGCACTCAAGCAGGGAAAACCTTTAACTCATAAAGGTTGTAATGTTAATACAGAAGAAAAGCCTTTTAAAAAATTACATTAGTTCACAGACATCTATTGAACTCATGAGGGGAAATCTAGCCCCTGAGAGATAGAAACTAAAGAGCTGAGCCATAAACCAGTACGATAACATCCTTATTATAAGATGCAAATTAAGGGGCCCAATTCACTTTAAAAAAGCATTATGAGTATTTAATTTTTCTAGTGGGAATCTCTGAAGTTGGCCTGTGTGTGGTTTTTTGTGCTGTGTACTTAAAATAAAAAAGAGGAAAGTAAGTCAGGCCATGAAGGAGCTGCTGAAGGCTGAGTTGAAGGTGCTGAGCGGTGGCTTGGGTGTGGGAGGAAGGAGCTGGTGCTGATGGGGGGGCAGGAGAAGATGTGTTCACACTGGGTTTGGATGGGGAGCCCGTGGTTAAAGCCAGCAGCATTGTAGAGGGGTGTCAATGGTACAGAGCAGGGTCAGAATCTGCCCTGAGTGTCTTCCAAGTGTTTCATCTCCAGAGCAGCTGGCTGGGCCCCTGTGCATCTCTCACTCTGACACTGGTACCCTGTGGGCAGAGGGCAAACACTGGGTTGGTGCCCCACCTGTGTTGTGTTTTGGATTTTCTGGACAGCCTTCTCCCTGCCCTTGATGTTGCATCTCCTCCTGTCTGCCATGATGCTGTCACCAGCGTTACTGGCTATAAAAAACACTCAGTGGCAAAGGGACCACAAGACTTTTGGGTGCTTTGCCTGTGGCACTTCTTCACAATGGGAGTGATTTGAGGCTTAACCATATCTGCTTAGTAGGGTTTTCCTGGCCATTTCTTGTTTCCCGGAGCTTTTTAAAGTTGTTTTATTTTTTTCCCTCCCCTCTGAAGTTGGAAGATGGTGTAATTGCTGCCCTTGGCTCTGTCCTTGCTGTTTGTCACAAGCTGGAGGTTAAAGATTCGAGCCAGGAGAAGGACTTGACGTGCAAGGTGGGGACAGCTGGGACAAATAAAAAAGAGAGTCTCCAAATACCAGGCCTACTCTCCATGCAGCTTTAGAGTTGTAAGGTCAGGACTTGTTCTAAAAAGCACAGAAAATGTGGTACCCTCACTTCACATCCTTAAAGACAAAAGGGCTGGTTCAGCCGCCTGCAAACCGGAGCCATCCGGAGCCCGGAATTGTCTTTTCAAATGCAGAAAATAAAACAAAAAGCCCTACACTGGAAGATTGCTTTTCAGAGGGGCATTATACTGCTCTCCTATATAATGTGCAGAGGTCACAGGCTGAGCAAAACAGTGGGACCAGGTAAATACATTCATTTGAAACCTGGGTATTTTATTTATTTTGTGCCACTGTAGAGCAACTCTCCAATTGTGGGTGTGAAACAGGAATGGGATGGGGCCTCTGCATCTTGACTTGGGGGTCAGGCTCTGTTCCCCCATCTCAGCTGCTGCCTGGGGTTTAGGGCATGAAATAACTGGGTTTTTAATCTGTTGGGGAAAACCCTGGTCTCCAGCTGGCGGAGCCTGGACAGGGCTCTGCCGTGCTTGGAAACTTGTTTCTCATCCCAAGGCTGCCTCCTTATCCTCTTCCTGACAATCAAGTACTTCTTCCCAAACCACTGTTTGCAAGGAATATTGCTGCTTTTTAAAGCAGCACTGGTGCCCCCAGCCAGCGAAGACCATAAAATAGTGCTGGGTAACACTTGTGTCAGGCACTGGACTGGCTGGGACCTGAGTAAAAGACTCCATGCTTTGAGGGATTTTTTTTTTTTTTTTTTTTTAAAGAAAAGTAAATCCTGTGTACCTTTTAATTTTGTTTAGGAATCATAAATCCAGCAGCTAGCAGGGCTAGTGGTCCATCTGGGCAGCAGCATGGGGCCATAGGTTAGTTAGCCTGGGAATATTTATGGGGCTTTGTGCTGGCCAGGTACACTGAGGGGGCTCAACACTTGTTGCACAGAGTATTAAACACCCATTAACACCCCCCCCCAAAAAAGAAACAACAACAAACCAACCTTGTCTAATAGAGCAGGGTGTACCATGAGCCACAGACCTATAAAAAGAGGTGTTTTAGTAGTGTTTCCCCCCCCCCACCTCCTCCTGAATCTGCACAGGAGCACTGAAGCATCGTGTGGCCAAAAAGTCCCCTGACTGTGGAGCAATGAGACTTTCGCTTGTTTTTACCAAAGAGAACTTTGCGGGAAGTTGAGGGACACATATCACAATGATATAAAGCCCGCGGACAAACCCCGGTGATAACTTTCCACACCCTTTCCAGCTCGTCTTGCGCCCCCTAAACCTCCCCTTCCCGTCGATTTAGGAGCAGGAGCCTCATAAATCCTTTGGACCCGGCTGCTTTATCAGGTCCCCCAGGCTGTCCCCGCGAAACCGCGGCGTGGGCGGCGGGGATGAACATCTGCACGGGGGAAATCCTCCCGCGCCCGCGGCTCCCCACGGCCGCTATGGCCGGTTGTGGTTACACAGCCCCGGAGCTGTGAAATGGGGAAGGATGTCCTTCCTTGTGGTTGGCAATTACGGAGTGGGGAGGAACAGCCAGCCCGTGTTTCTGCAGCCCGGAGTCGCTCTCCGGCAGCCGGGAGCGGATAAGGGGCGATGCGCTGGGAAACAAAGCTGCTGAGCGAGTTGGGAAAGTGATTGTAAAACCTCCCCGGGAGACTGAATGCAGGTCTGTGCCCGTGCGTGGCTCCAGCAGCCCTTGGGAAGAGTGTTTCATATCGCACAGCACCTTGCTTCATTGAAAAAAAAACCCCAAACAAACCCAACCATATACCTCAGTGTCCCTTTGTGCTTGTTTTTCCCCCTGGAGAGCCTTTAGCTTTTGGGAGCAGATGAGGTATTTGTGCCTCACACCCCTTGCACACTGATGTTTGCACCAACAGAAAGGCCCAGAGATTAGCACCAGTGGAGACTTCTTACTGGGAAGGCTCTGGGGAGTCTACAGGGAGGGTTTATCCAGGACAGAGTGATGCCCAGTGTCTGGCTTGCCATCCCTCCAGAGATGGCTCCTGGTGTGGCTGGACTGCAGCTCCCTGGGACGTGCCGTGGGGCTGGATGCAGCTGGAACATACTCACTGTGTGTATTGGGGTGGCTGGGGATAAGGAGGTGGGAAACAGGGAATTACTGATTTGCAGCAGCATGACTGGCTGGACACAGTTACAGGTGCTCCCTCCCATTCCTGTGCTGCCTGCAGTGGATCAGATGGCTGAGGGCTTCTGGATACATCCAACCACAGCCAGAATCTTTCCAGGTGTATTTTTTGTTTGGTTTGTTGTTTTGGTTTTTTTTTAAAGACTGTGGCAGAGGTCGTGCTTGGTGCGAGATGTCTTTCCAGAGGTGCTTCTCTTCACTCCTCCCTGACACCTTACCCTGAGCATGATGCAAGGTCTGACTTCACCTGCCCCAGTAACCCCTGGTCCTGGGGCTGGAGCAACAGTGCTGTCTGCAGACCAGGGCCAGCTCAGTTCTCCTTTCTCCTATATTCTTCTGCTTTAAAGGAAGAAAATGAACACTTCTCCGAGTCGCACTGAGGTGGATTCTCAAGGAGAAAGCCTCAAAAATCACTGGGAATCCTGGAAATGCTTGGGTTTTAAAATTTTAACGTTGCTTCCTGCAGAGCAGTGAGAAGGTAGAGGTGAGTCCTCCTTGGCCAGGGAGGTGCAGCCAGGATGGGGATGGTCTTTGGCAATGGCTCCAGCCAGGATGTGCTGCTCCTCCCACCCAGAGCCCCCGTGGCCGGGGCCCTTCTCCCCCCTCTGCCTGGCAGGTTTCGGCACGACTCGACGGAGCCAGGGACAAGGTGGGGTGTTTTCTTCAAGGTCAGGATTTAGGTGGATTGGCAAAGGGCTGTGGGAATGCTTTTAAGGTGTCGTGTTGCATGTTTGGAGTTTTTATCTGTTTTGTTTTGCTGCAAGCAGTGTCAAGCTCTCCTGCCCTGCCTTTGCCCAACGGATGAGCAAAGAAGAGTTTGGGCTGCTGGAGATGCACGTTTTGCCGTCGTCTGCATCCCACCCTGGTCCTCTGCTCAGAATTTTTCCTCTTCTTCTCCCCACCCACCCCCCAAAATCACTCTCCAAGGAGGTCAATGGGTCCCCAATGCAACCACATGCCCTCCTCCCTCCTCCTGGGGTACACAAGGGATGGGAATCAACTCACACTTTTACATTCTTACTGCCACATTTGGAATATTAAAAACACCAGAATGAGAGTATCTTCGTAACACACAGAGAAATCTTTCAAGAATTGGAGGCCAGGGTTTGTGAAGAGATAAATAATAAGCAGTAATTAAAGACGCACACAACTTATCTCTTGGAATTGTAGGCATTTTTGCAATGGATGGTCGAGGTGCTCACTGCAGGGGTTTGGGATGGCTGGGAGGGTGTACAGCTCAGCAGCTGCCTTGCATTTATGTTACTATTATTATTTAATGGGCTTTAATTGCCTTAGCTCTGGCCTGTCAATGCTGGGCTTGCAGCCTGGCCACTGCCCACTGCCCCTCCTGGAACCCCCCTGCTGCAGATTAAAGCCCTCATGCCACCAAGCTGGGCTAGCCACCAGGATTTGTGCTACTGGCTCCCATCAGGATTATTTATCTGCATGGGATAGGCCTGAGGGCAAGCTCTCCTGGCACTCCAGCAGTGCTTTCCTACGTGTGCTTCTGGGAAGTGGGGGACAGCCACATGCATGACCTGTTCTTCTGGCCTCCACTGCAGCCTCAGGTGCATTTTTAACTCCTCCGAAACGTTTTGGGGGTGTTTCTTTTCAAGTTAGTGTCTTTAATTTTTACACCCCTTTTCTTTCCTCTGACATATCCAAACCATCTCATCCCTTCCTTAGTACTGACATAAAAATTCAGCTGAGAAAACACCAAAGCTGTTTCAACAATTGCTGTGCTAAGAAGTAAAGTAAACCAGAAAGTAGTTACTACACTGAGAGCTTCCTCTTTAAATCAGCTTGGGGTGGGGAAGAAGTGAGAGTCCTTGGTAATTAGATTCTCTCCCTCATCCTAATTGCATTAACAATAAATCAGCTCCAAAGATCTGTTTCTTTTTAAGTTTTCTTGAATTTAGCCTTTGTCTGAGAATCTTGGAAGAACAGAGCTGCAGTAAATATGATTAACCTGCAGTTAATGACTGGGGTATTTTGGCTGTGCCCTGTGGATCCTCAGCCTGCTATGGTGAGCCATCAGGCTCTCAGAAAGCAGCCCCGGCCAAATCCAGGCAGTGGAGCAGCCAGCGTGGTGAGCTGCTCCCTCCTGACCAACATTGTTTAAGGCTTTATCTTAAGGGATAATTTGGCAGTTTGGTGGAAAAAAACTACCTTTTCCACAGCAGGGCTTTTTCCCCCCCCATCTCTTTCCAGGGTTGCTAAAAGGCCATGGAGTTTTAGTTTGGCAATGCCTCTTCTAATACCTTCTATAACTTCAGAGTGCCAAATTCCTTGACAATCTGATTAAAGCAGATGCATATTGTGTATTTTCTCATTTAGAAGAAGAGAGGACATTTAGTGAATATATAATTAGGTGCTGGGTCCATGGGCTGCAGAGAGGCATGGAGAGAAACTCATAGGCAGGGAGGATGAAGAAAAAGCCTCCCATACCAATGTGGGATGTCCCTTTTCCCTGAACTGAGGTCAGGACAGGTCTTGTTCAATTAGAGGTGAGCACTGAGGGCTTCCTGGTGACCTTCCACCGAAATTTTGTGCTGTTGAAAGCTGGTGGTTGCACAAGATGTTCGGCATGCAGCGCTGCACCTCAGGACTCCTGTGAGCTCCTGACACATCACAGCTCCCCATTTATTAGAAAATCCAGTGCTGATGGGTCAGAAAAATTAATTGTTGGGGATCTTTGTGAGTTCTGGATTGAAGGAGTCTGTCCTCCCTGCTGCTTAACTCTGCAAAGCTTTTCTGCAAGAATTTCTACTGGGTACGAAGACAAGGACTGGTGCGCTGATAATGCAGTGACCTTCAGCAGGAAAAAGAAAATTCATATCCCCAAACACAATTACTCCTGGATGATATTAACTGGGAAACTTATGGAGAAGGGCCATTGCAGCATGCTGTCTCTGTCAGGAAAATATCAGTGAGATTGAAGCTGCTCAGTGATGGGGGATGAGCCAAGGGTGATGCCACTGTCCCTTAGGGGCTGACCTGCGAGGACAGAGCTGGCTGCAGGCCACAGGCTTCTCTGACAACTCCAGGGATGAGCCAGGAACCACCCAAGGAACCTGGGTAGGAGCAGCTAAGAAATGGGGACAGACAGAGGGAACAGGGAGAGACAAGGCCACACCCTTCAGTATCCAGACACCTGTCCCTGATGGTTATCCCTGAGGGCTGCCCTGCTTGGCCAGGGATGTTAATGACCTGCAGCTGTGGCTGTCCTGTCACTCACTGCCCTCAGGTGGGGGCACTGCCCCTCTCCAGGTGTTCCTCGTAAGCTGATCACGAGCACCTCATAAAGGCAGGGCTAGCAGCAAATTCGGGCTTTGTTTTGGAGCTGTCTGGATGTCCTTGGGGTCCCTGAGCTGGGTGAGCTCTATCACCCCCGTCTGCTGCTGGGCCTCCTGTTTGTACCTCAGCTGCCTTTGCTTCTTGGGCTGGGCCTGAGAGGTGCTGCCTCTGGTCTTCATTTGCAATTTGTCTGGCTCAGAAAAGGGCATTTTTGGGCTCAAACTCCCCCTGGGATTGTGCAAAGTTGGTGCTGAGAAGTGCCAGTTTACTGTGAGCATCCAGCAAGCTCTGGATGTGGGGAAGAAAAGCCGTGCTGCTTTGGGAGAAAAGAGAGGATGTGCTTACAGAGGATGGAGACTTTTATGAGGTGCTTCCAGTTGAACTTTCCTCATGCCCTGTGCTGAGACTCAGGAGACACCTTATCTTCATGACCACTGTGGATTTTCCTGAGGGGAAGGACAGGATGTTCTCCAGGGAGCTGTTCTCCATGGGGCAGGTGAGTGGTTCCTGTATCTGCTGCTCTTTAAAGCACTCCTGTCTCTAAGATCCCAGCTTGGTGCAGGTAGGGGTTAGCTCTGGAGGATCTCCCCGTGCCCATGGAGTGGCATCTGCAATAGCTGTTGTATCAGAGTCCTTCTCCCACATGTGCCAGAGGGGAGAGCTCTGTGTGGGCTATGCATTAGGGTTTTGGAAAGCCTCTCTGCTCACTGGCACCAAGGGCTCAGCTGAGCCTTTTGTCTGGGTGAGAGAAATACCTCAGGTGTTACAAGTATGCAGTGCTGTTCTGAAGGCAGCTCTAGAGCTGCAGGAATGCTCTGTGTTGGGCTATTCATTGTGAGAAGGCACGTTGCTCCATTTTTCTGGGCAGAAATAATTTTTTTTTTGGTTGTTGTTGTTGTACCTGAAATCCCTTCTTCAATGCTGCAGTGGGCAGAACATTTTAAGGGTTTTTTTTGAGTTTGAAATTCATTGGTAGTCACTGTGTTGATAAACTTTTAAAAAAATCAAAAAATATGGCCAAACCATATCGCTTGGAGACATGAGTGCCTCTTGCAAGTGCTGAGAGGGAGGGAATGCTCAGCCTCTCTCTGATGTGCAGCTTTGTGCCCTGCCTGGTGTTTCCCTTTCTGGTGAGTCAGGGATGACACCATGGGTTAATTCCTCTTTGCCTTGGGGTAGTTGCAGAAGCAAACGTGGTGTCTGAAGACCAGGCTGTGTTAAGCTGCTAGACTTTGCTGTTGAAATGGACTCCCTGCACAGTTCTACAACTGGCAGGATGGGGATGGAGGGGGGTGGGCAGGAGGTTTTGGAGCTGGTGCTGCCTGTGACTGTGGTGGATGAAAGAAAAATGCAGGAGGTGTTGATCCTGTTACTCCCTTCACAATCCCTGCCCCAGACAGGTCTTGGCTCCAGTGAGAACACTCAGCTCAGGGGACAACTTTTCATCCCTTTTCCTCCTCACAGAAGCACTGGGGAAGCTTATCCAGGTGTATATCTGGGGCCTGTGTGGTGCAGAGCCAGGATCTCTTGGGACTCAGAGATCTGTCTCCAGGCTTCATGGCTCTCCCTGTGCTTTGGTAGGATTGGATCACCTTGTAGTAGAGGACACCACAGTCCTGCTCTATCTCCCTCACAAACCACCCTCCTCCTCTCTAAAAACCCCAGCAAAGGTCAGCTCTGTGCATTTCTTGGCAAGGCCACACCACAACTGGCTGGACTGGTTTGAAAATGCCTGGTGGCCTCTCGTGCAAGCTTGTTTGAGGACTGCCTCTCCCTGGGGCTGAGTCAGAGCCTGGCCAGCGTGGCTGGGCACTGCTCGGTGTCCATCCCGCTGTCCACCCGCCTGGCACAGCCAGCACCCATCCATCGGCCGCTCCAGGGGAAGCTGGTGGGGTTACCTTGGAGGAATTTGAGGGAATCTAGGAATTATTTTGGCTGCTCTTTCCTCTGTCTTTCCATCTGGGGACCAGTCTTTAGCTTCTGAGTCACACCAGCAGCCAGGATGGCAAGATAGAGGCTTATCCATTAAAACATCATCCTTGACTCCTGCGGACCCGGAGCCGCACTCATCAGTCCTTGTTTGAGTGATTAAGGACTGTGCCATTAGTCTGCTGCTTAATGAATATTGAAATGCTGCCTGGAAATGAAAAGGCATCGCTTTTTCTGTGGCACAAACAAAGCAAGGATGTTTTCCACTTAGAGGGATGGTCCCTAAGTGTTGGGTGTCACCCCTCTGGAGCTGCGGCGACGCCCTCGTCTTTGAGCTGAAGGGAGAAGTGGGAATCTTGCGGCTGGTAATAGCCAGGCTGTTATTTTAGGGATACAAATGTTTAATGCACAATAACGAGTCACATAATGAATGTCCAAATGAGGGATCTTTTCTTCAGTTTTACATTCCCAGAGGCGCAGAAAGTGTTGGTCACTTTGACATGGGAAGCAGTCAGGCAATTACATTGGTGTGCTCTGAAAAGAGGGAATTTTATTTCATAACAATTTTGTAACAAAAAACTTGAGGAAAGGCCCAGAATGCCCTGTGCTTTCCTGATCATTGCTTTGAATTCAATTTGCCTCTTGTCTAGGTTAAAAAGGGATGTGGGTTTGGGGGCTGTCCAGCTAGTTTTGGGTTTTTGGAAGTGAGGAACAGGGAAGGACAGAACGAAGGCATCTCTGACGTGTTTCTTCTTCCCATAGAAAGACAAATGAGAATTAATGAGGCCTGGTTACCCTTTGTGGCAAAGGATGGAGGTGGGACATGTGCTGAGGCTTACCATGTGCTCATGGATGTGCAGGGATGGGTGCTGGTCTGCTCTGAACCCACTGCTGTTTTACCAAAACTCTCTATGGCTTCAAGGGGTTTGCCCAGAAGCTTTCAGTGCCCTCTTTTTTTTTTTAATTTTTCATAAATGAGTTAATGAGAGAAGCTTTACAAAATATTTTGAGACTTAAGACTCATTTTCTTCCCTTACTGATATTTTGAGGAAAGCAATACCTTTGTCATTTTGGCTGGGCAGCACCACCTAAACATTTGTCATGGTTCAGAAAGCAATGAAAACTGGGTAATCTCAGTGATGCTGGAAAATCGGTCTCATGCTTGCCATGTGCAGGGGAGCTCACAAATGTTGCCTTAGAAAGCAAAGTTTTAGTGTTCAGAAAAAAACCCAATAGTTCCAGGTTTTATCTGTTTTACTGAAGGCTAAAATGCATTCTTATGTATATTTTATAAGAATATTTGTTTCGTGTTTAGCCCAGCATTAGGGACACTTTTTTCCTTAATAAGCTCGTGCCATAGCTCCTATGACTGTAGCCCGGAGGAGGTGCTTTGTGAGGATGAAAAATGAACATATTATTTACCTATCAATAGCATTCCAGGCTGATCAATGCTGGCCAGCTCTGCCCTCCCGTGCTGGCAGGAGGGCTGCCCTGCCGGAGCAGTGCTGGGACTCCATCTCCAACGTGGAGCTTTCAACCACCGGGCCGACAAAATGCCTCTCTGACAGCCAAGCCATTAATTACCATCATCTGAGCCTAATTCATTCATCCCTTTCCCTCTCATGCAGAGGGACAGGGAGGGCCGAGGGCACTTGGGGAAACATAGGCATGATTCCATATTCGTTATGCGGCGAGCGCTGCCTGCGACTTTGTTGGTTGCAGTGGCTTTAATTGAATTGGCTTGCCAATAAAGCTGTTGTCATTCAGTAAGTGAATTTGTTGTACTACTCGCACCACAGCTGCTGCATACAACCAGGCGTTTCCTGAAGGCAAGCCAACCTTGTGCTACCCTGGCTGGAGGGTTTGTCTTTTTGCCTTCCCCCAAAACTCATCCGTAGCATGCTGTAAAATATCCTTTAGGTGTTGTTTCCCACCTGGGGCATCACCTGCCTTGAGCCCCTCATGCAGGGGTATGTCCCAATCCCTGAAAAAGGGAGGCTGTGAGTGGGGTGCTGGTTATCCATCAAGGTCTGGGACTGGCTGGTCAGACCATGTGTTTTTCCAATTAACAGGCTCTGACCTCTGTTACCCTGGGCTGGTGCTGATAGAGCATCATTGTTCCTTGCAGGAAAAGTAAATACAGAATATGACAGACAATATATTTTGTTAGTCAGGAGCTTAGAGTCCCATTAAGGAGTCTGGCAATATTGATAAAATAAAGCAACATTAGGAGAGGCATTTATTATGGGGTATGTAGGCTGTTGGGCCAAAAAATACTCCAACTTTCTGCAGTTTATAAAACATTAGGGAAGGAGAGGGGGTGGACTGCTTGATTTACGGTGGCTGAAAGTGATACTGAGATGAAGTAAAACATCCAGAGGCCTGAGAAAGTGTTACTTTTGTGTTTTAATGTGCATGTGAGTGTGCACACAGAGGTCCACGAGGCAGCCCAGGGGTGGTTGAGGACCAGCACTCCCTATACAAACACCTCATCCTTCTCACAGGGACTGAGAGGCAAACCCACATCTGAGCTACTTCTGCCCCTCTGCTCTGCTGTGTCAGAGCAAAACCCTGTATTTTTTCACCCCCCAAGAAGAGGGGGAACAGATCTGGATCTGTTTCAAGAAGTTGTGGCTGGGACCCAACTCCAGTTGGGATAAATGACTTTTTCTTGTTGCTGTGCTGAGATGGGGGAATTGCCCTAAGAGATAAGTTTTCTTCAGATTTTCTTTTTTTTTTTTTTTTTAAATAACAACCTCATAAAATTTCACATTGAAATCTGAATTAATTCCATCAGATTTATGCTTATTGTAGATTATTTTTAGCACATCCAAATTATGGGTACGTCAGGTTTTTCAAGCCCTCTGCTGAAACTGGATCACGCTCACCTGTATGCAAGAGCTGAAATAATATTTTGAGTGTTGATCTCACTTGAGGTGAATCCTAAATTTGAAGAGAGAAGCTGGATATTAGGTGGTGAAACTTAGTACATGAATGCCTGTTTGTAGAGAACTGATAAAACCCCTAAATTTTGCCCCTTACAGGCTCATGTTATTTGAGTGAGTAACTCATGTTATTTCATGAGTAACTCATGAAAAGAAGCTTAAAAATTGCTTGATAATGGTAGAACTTTGACTTCAGTAGCAACGGAGGTAGCCAGTAATTAATCTGGGACCTGTTGCCTTCAGTGCTGGGAGCCTGCTTGTACAAATCCATGGAAGTGATTTTGGCAAAGGCTGTGGTGTCCATTTCCAGCCCAGAAAAAGTCACTTTTCCTGGTGCATTGGGAATAAAAATATATCAAGCTTACAGCTTGAGGGGCTCAAAGTAGTTGGCCTGCCTCCTCTTTGTGGGGCACCAGCTCTAGGAACAGAAACACGCTGGGAAATGTCCCACTGAGGCCTATAAAACCATGGCCTTCTTCCCCCTCACTGTTTCTTTGGGCTTTTCCTAGAAACCAAGATGCTGACCTACAGCTCTAGGCAAGATCTATGTGATCAACTGGGAACCATCACACAAAATGTCTGGTGTTGGGCAACATATCTGGAGTCTGGGTGAGGGTGCATCAGAGGGCAAAGCCTGCTTGGTTTTAGGGCCCAGATCCGCAGCAGCCACCCCTCCTGATGATTTAGGGGGATGCTGGGTCCCAGCAGGTCTGTCTGACAAATTTTCCTGCTGCACCAAACCTTGTGAATTTGGGTGTTTGTGGCATGGAACAGCACCTTGGGTTGGAGAACCAGTCTGCTGGAACTTCAGGTTGCTGGGGGCTGAGAGGGTGGGGAAATCTAAACGTGTGGTTTGGGTTCCTCCAAGTAACCCAATTTGTTGTGAACACTCCCCTTGGAGCAGTAACGCTCCCTAAGTGGCTGTGTCAGTCAATTATAGACTTAGGGTGGCCAGCAACATCTTCTCCTATCATCTCTTCCCACCACTCCCCAAGCCTCTGCCAGAGAGGACAAGCCCAGTGGCAGCAAGCACACATCAACCTCAGGATGTCATGGCAAGGAGCCAAGACAAAAGTTCTGGATAACTTCATCTTGTCTTTTCCTTTCCTTGGATATAATATTATTGTATGTGGAATGCAACTGCACTACTATTAAAAAAAAAAAAAAAAAGACCAAGCTGACAAGGGCTTTTGTATGTCTGTATCCCCCATGCTATTAGAAATAAATTTTCATTACTTAGAGCCATGTATTTCTCAATTAGCAGCTAATCAAGTAGGCTCTTCTTTATTTAGAAGGTTTATATTTTTCTTAATTCTTCTGTGCCCACCACATTCACAGTAAAAGAAAATATTGCAGGCATGCTTGCCTTTCTTTAGAATGAGATTTCTGTGCAGAAAACACAAAGCCTAATTTTTCAGAGATTGAGTTAATGATTGGAAGAGCAGTGACTTGGAGAAGGAGGACTTGAGTGAAAGGGAACTGCTCACCGAAACCAGAACCTGAAAGTGCCATAAATTTCTGTTTGTAGTAGGCCAATGCTTATTTTTCTTTCTATGAAAGAAAATTTTTCTTTTCTTCTGATTTTTCTTTTCTTCTGATTTTTCTTTTCTTCTGATTTTTCTTTTCTTCTGATTTTTCTTTTCTTCTGATTTTTCTTTTCT
>CM031859.1:108946982-108989482 GCA_018697195.1 Certhia americana
GGGGCTGCGAGAGGGGTGGGTGCGGGGCGGCAGAGGTCGGGGGCGGCAGAGGGGGCGGGGGCCGGGGGGCAGAGTGGGGCGGGTTCTTCATGCCAGGCACCGCTTTTGCCTTTAGACCTAGTAGGGTTGAGAAAGAAAAAAGTCCATCTGGAAGAATCTTGGGAGGAATTTGGTGAATGTTCAGATCACAAAACCTGGTTATAACTATCTGAATGGTTCTCACTGAAGTAACTTTCACGGAATTGTGGGATGGTTTGGATTGGAAAGGACCTTAAAGACCATCTAGTTCCAACCCCCTGACATTCAGCTCTTTCACAACACAAGCTTGAAAGTTTCAAATGCCAAGTTTACTTCAAAGTAACCTATGCAAAAAAAGCACAATCTGCATGTGTGAGTGAGCTTTGGAGCTGGGGAAAAAGCCCAGGGAATTCCTTTAAGGCTCATGAACACCCGATCTGTAAAAATTAACTCGTGTCTCGCCCGGCTTGTGGTATGGGGTGCTGGTGGGACGTGCCAACCTGGTCTTCGTGTCTCTGCGAGCCACAGGAGGCCTGGATCCTCTACACCCAGCCCTTTGCTGGCTGTCAAAGGTGTAATTAACTGCGTGGGTGGCAAAATGGCCCAGGGCTCCCCGTTTGCATTTTGTGCAACTGGAATGTACCCTCCTTGTTCGGGTAAGGTGGCAAATAAAACCGAGCAGGGCAGCGACGGGTGTTGGTGAAGAGTTTTGTAATCGCATGAGAATGGGTTTTATGACAGTGTATCACTTGCTGAGACTGCAGGGCTGGCGCAAATCATGCATTAGGAGAAGGCTTTTGTGCAGCTCCATGGCTTTTTTTGGGAGGTTTACAGCTTGCCGAGCCGTCATCTGCTGTGTGAAAGTCGGGAGGTGCGAGGCTTCGCAGGGTCACGCTGGCAGCGCTGCCGGGTGTCGCAAGGTACCTGTGGAGGTACCTGCAGCAGGATCCCAGCCCTGCCTGCATGGCCTGGGCTTCCCCAGGGCTGCTCCCTGCCCCTGCCCCAGCTTTTCTTTGCCTGTGCACTTTCTACCTCCTGCACCTGGGCTTGTGCACTGACACCAGTGCCCAGTCGGATGCGCGCACCCTTGCTGTGCGCTGAATCGTGCAGCCTCTGTGTCTAGGATGAGTTCCTGTCTAGGAGAGTTTCACCTCTCCTCAGGGTGCTGCTGGAAGGAGGTTTGGCTGTGTCAGGGGTCTCCAGTGTTGCAGCTCTGCTTGTGTCACAAGGGAGAGCCGAGGGGCTGGGATTAAACCTCCCTTGAGCTGGCTGTGAGACCCAAAATGCAGCCTGAGCTTTAGTGGTCCACACCTCTGGCTCTGAAGAGGGAAGCTGAAAGCCAGGTACAGGTGGGAGGGGATCAGTTGACTCTGACACTCTACTCCCTGATAGGTTCGTGCTCTTTTCAGCATCTTTGTGCGTTTGGTGATTTCAAGGCTCTCTCTGTGTGCAGAGTTTTATCTGCTTTCCTTGGATTGCCTCTACTCTTGGGTAGTTTTTGAATGAGAGCTCTGGAACAATTTGGGCATTTTGGTTTCTTAGAAGCACTTTGCACCTCAAGGGCAGCTCCCCTTTTTCCTGGGCAGTGCAAGGAGCCTCTCCCTGCATGTCAGCAGGCAGAAATTATCTGTGATTGCTTTGTGCATGGTAGAAGACATTGCTTGAGTTCCACAGCTGAGTCCTGGGAGGACATCTGGCATTCACCCCAGTGGTAATCTGAGTTTGACATCCCCACAGCTCAGTTTGGGATGACCCCTTTCAGAGTGGGTTTGACTTTCTCCAAGAAGTGTTTTTGGGTGGACTTGAAGGTCTGATGGAAGCCTCCTCATAGCCATGCCTTGTGACAGTTGCTCTGTGTTTGTATTTCTATAAAGACTTTGCACTGAGGTCAAAAACCCCACAATATTGAGGAAAATATTTCTGTTGGCTTTGTTGGGTGTTACTCCACCTCTGCAATAAAATCAGAAGTCAGAACCTGCAAAAATGTGCAGGTGAAGTGCAGAAAATCTAAAATTAGCTCTAAACATAAAAGGGAGGGGAGAAAATAACTGCCCCAAACCAAATAAAATGTGAAACAGGTGTCTTTCTGAAACTTTCTCTTCTGTCTATTTCAAAGTATTGTTTAACTGGTGTTTCAGTATTACTGGACTTTTCAGAGACAACACTTGCTCTGAACAATGTATTTCCAGGTGATCCACTTTAAATTGTTTGTGCTCACCAGGAAGGGAGCGTATGCACTTTAAAGCAGATGGCCTGAGAGAAATTCAGAATGATGAGAAATACCCTGGAGCTGAGAGCAAGACAGATCACTGTGCTTTACTGCAAACCTCTGCACAAGCTGGATGTTGCCTTTCCTAGTCCAGCTCCTCCCTGCAGCTGGAATTCCTAATACACAGTTTCTTGGCTAGGGCTAGATTGGCGTGCAGTGGAAGTTACTGAAGTTGAGAGATGCTCTGGATTTATTGTGAAATGACCAAAATCCAGCCATAGGCCTGAGAGCATTCTTCAAGACACAGAAAATGTCATTAAGCTCCTGCTGCTGTGGAGGAAAGCAGGGCATGAGGTGGACTGAGAATTGCTCCATGGTCTTCCCTGGAGCCTGAGCATCCCAAATCCGATAGAGCTCCTCTCGCACTCGCCCTGCTCCCTCCCATCGCTGCCGGGCTGAGCAAGTGTGGACAAACCCTGCCCAGAGCTGCTGCCAAGCTTCTCCAGCTCTTTCCACCAGTTTGCCCAAGTGCTCAGGTGATAAGATTTGTCCTGCCCTGTTTTTGCAAAGCGATTTGGTGATTGCAAAACATGTCACATTATTGACTGGAAGTTGTTCCCATCTGGTGGCTGTTTCCATGGTCTGGTACTAATGAGTGGGTAATCTGGATCAAGCTTCTGGGGGACAGCTGTCCCCTCTCACTTTCTTCCTCACAATCACAGTCATCATCACTGCCCTGGACACTAATTGGAATTCTTAGTTACAAGTGGTTGTGGAAGTCCTTTCCCCAAGAAATGGGGTAATAGGAGGAAAAGTGCCATTCCAGGAACTGTGTTGTGTTTTATGTGCAGAAAGGATCTGGAGTTTTCAGTTATGTTGTACGAGCCTAAAGCACTCTCTAAAGAGGGAATCAAGGGACATGAGCTATAGTAGATGAAGTAAGAGGAATAAAAACACAGTTATCCCTTTGGCTTAGTTCCTAACCCTCCTACCAGTCAATAGGTGCCTGCTCCAAAGTGCCCTGTCTTGTAAATTCATGCCCAGAAAATGCAGCTCAAAAAAAAAATAAAAAAATAAGAAAATGTCTTGTGCATATTCAGAGTTGGGATCAGGTGGAAGCATTCGTGGTTCTCACTGGTTTGATGATAATTCAAAATGTTATTCAAAACCATGCAAAGCTGGGCTGTGCACTTGGAGCCATGGAGGTGGGGAGATTGGTGCTGCAGGGGATGTTCCCATGGAAGGGGGAGGGCTGCAAATTACGTGGGATGGTAAGTGCAGCTCAAATATAGCCTGAGAAGTGTCATGGTCTTCTACCTCAGAAATGACTTTTTGCTGCTGCTTCAACACCCCTTGTTCTGCTTTTCCTCTCTGGTCCCTGTCTGTTTGTTCACAGGGTCATCACGAACCCATGCAAGTCCTCAGTTTTGGTGGCCGTGTCTCCTACTCGGGTACTCACATGGAGGTGTCCAAAGGATGTGTTTTCTGAAAGCCAAGGCACACTCTGAGTGTAGAGGTCACTAAAGCTTGTTTAAGGTGAAGCACATGCTGTACCATGGTGGGGTAGAGCATCCCTGGAGACCTCAGCTTGTAAGAGTGGGCTTGGGGCCAGCTCCTTTTGCTGTAACATGCCT
The DNA here is from genome assembly GCA_018697195.1 of Certhia americana. Lineage (NCBI taxonomy): Eukaryota > Metazoa > Chordata > Aves > Passeriformes > Certhiidae > Certhia > Certhia americana. Next base: position 108,950,844 of record CM031859.1, read on the forward strand.
CCTGTCTGAGGCCTTGAGTCGCCTGGCTTGGACTTCCTCACTGGCGAGTCACTGGTGATTGCAGGTGGTTGTTCACTCGTGCGCGGTTCCTCCTATCTCCCTCCTTATCTCAGCTGTCTGCTCTGACTTCATGCTGCTCTTAAATCTGTGAAGAGCTGTGGTGGTGATGTGGTGTGAGCTTGGTTTGAGCTCAAGTCAGCAAGGAGCAATGTCTCAGCCTGTTGGAAACTACCAGTGGTAGCTGGATACCGGTGCATGCGATGGGCTTCTGTTAATTTACTGCAAAATGCGACTTTAAATACAATAATATCCGTTTCAATACTTGCTGGGGGGGCGGGAATTGAAAGCATTCTTTCGTTCAGTTGTGGAGTTTTAAGGCCAAAGAGGAAGGTGGACTTCACACTCGTGATGGACCATATGTTTTGTTAGCACGCTGGCTTGATCTGTCAGAGCCCTGCAAAAGCGCCTGCCTTGGCCACAGATGGGAGTGTGGAGCAGCAGCACTGAATCACCTGTCATCCCATACAGCTGGGGTGAAAGGGGAAGCTATTTACATAAATTATTGGAGAGCAGTAAATATTATTTCATGATATCACATCAAGATTAACTTAATCAAACCTGATATTAAGAGGAAGGACGATTTGCTTTTAGTTGAAGATACAATTAAAGAAGGTGCTTGAGGGTAAAGGAGAGTGCCTACTTAGGGAGATGTTTATCACACAATGGGTGATAATGGGTTGGGAAGCTTATAACCGAGATCTTAACTCCTTTGTGGATTTTGTAGCTACAACTCTCCTCATTTCAGCAGCTGTTGCATTCTCAGGAAGGAGAGCATGAATGAAATGTAGTTGTGCTACTACATGGGATTTTCTTGTGGGCTTTGGCTGCAAGGGAGAGATATCTTAATATTTTAGATGCCCATTTCTCATTTCAAAGGTTTCTGGAAGGTTGTCTGGGCAAACATCGTCCAAAGTAAAGGCAAAACATTTAACTCTTCCCAGCTGGACTGGGAATCTGCCTGGCCTCATCTGTGCTGTGGGTCAAGGCTGTGCTTTTTGTTGCCTGGAGTCTGTGGAAGGTTAAAGACATTGCAACCTCTCCTTCTCACTGCTGCTGTTCTCTTGGTGAGCAGATCCATGTCTGCCGAACAAAGCAATGGACTCATAGAATATCCTGAGCTGGAATGTCTTTGTTTGCTAGGAGTGGGTTTGTCTTCTAGAGCCCTGGAAGCCAGTGTCTTCAGTTTCCCAATGTGTCCATAGCATATGAATCATGTGTAGCTCTTTCCAGTGGTTTAAGTGGAAGCTCAGTGTGTATTAGCTGTCTGGGAGAACAGATCCCCTGCCAGTTTATTGCCTCCAGAGCTGGCTGCAAGGGGATTACTCTTACCCAACTTCTTTAACTTTTTTTTTTTTGCATAATTTTTACAGAAAAGCCAGAGCTGACCCATGTAGGCAGCTCCTCCATGAATCGCTGCTCCCTTTCTTTCTGAGGAAGGCTGAGATTTCCCTCATTCTCGTATTTTTTAATCAAAACCCAAATCATCAGTTGAGGGGGGGTGGGAGCTTGAAATGGAAAATCTTGGACAAGCCTAACCATGTCTCCTCTTTGTGCAAAGTGCATCGTCCTTGATTCCAGACAGCGCCAACACCAGCTGGAGCAGCTGGGAAAGGTTCAAGGCGTGCTCAGCATATTCCAGGATTAGACCCATTGTTTAAGTAATAACACTCAATCTCACAAGCCCGTCTCCATTTATATTTTCCATCCAGTCTTTCCACATGAAAGGTGTAAGCGCTTTATTTTTCCCTTAGCTCTTTCCCTGTCTTTGTGTTCCTGGTGTCTTCATAACCCACTGTGCAGGTTTATGTGGCTCCTTTCCTTGAGGTCTCAGGTAACAGAGAGCAGAATTTGGCTCAGGGTAGTAGTAAACTATTAAAAAAACCCCAAAAACCTTAATCTTAATTATTTCATGTTTATTTAGTTCAAGTGATGCACAGCACTGATTTTATGGTGGCCACCTGTGGGATGCATCTATCCCTGTTTTCAATGCCAGAGTAATACAAGGATCTGCTGCCACTGCACAAAGGATGCTCTACTGACCATTTCTAACAACTCCCACCTGTTCATGTTTGCAAAAGCAAGTTTGAAATGCCTGGCTTTGGGAAGAACAACCCCATCACTGCTTTGTAGCTACAGCTTTTCCCTCCCTGGCTTCTTCAGGAAGCAGTAGATCACTGATTTCAGAGCACTGTAGAATGGTTTGGGTTGGATGATCACCTAGTTCACCTAGATTAAAGATCACCTAGTTCAATCCCCTCATTCATTGAGGACACCACCTTCTTTTAAGGGCTGGTCACCTCTTAGATATTGCACATTTCAGTCTGACTTTGCCAGGCCTAAAAGCTGTAGGATTTAATTTTTAAAAATAATGATAGGTACTCGTATCCTTTTTGCAGTCTTAAATATGAAGGTGTTTGTAGGTAGAGCTGTTAAATCTTCGTGTAACGATATTCAAGCTGCAATGCAGCTTTGATGATGAGGAAATGGTGGTGAAACTATGACTTCTTGTGTCCCTCACAGGTCAGGGACTGGGCTGAGTTTTCCCCTGAGGCCAGGCCTGGAGCTTTCAGAGGGGCTGGACCCTTGTTTTGGGGAGGTCCTTCTCTGACAGACCCTGTACCCCTGCCTTGGTGGTTGGTTGTCCCTGCTCTGTCTGACAAGCTGTTCAAGCTTGTCCACTGCTGCTTGAATGCTACATATTTTATATTTCTGGATCAGCCTTTACTCCCATAATTTTCTGACTTGATGCTGTTTATCTTCTGTTCCCAGTAAGTAAAACTGTTGTGGAAAGCAAGTTTTTCCATGTCTTTGTGTCTTCCTGCTGTGGGAGACCTTTTCTATCTCAGCTATGTAAATTCTGCCCAAAACTGCAGCTCCTGGAAGTGTCCCTTTCTGCCAGGTAGCTGAAGGGGAAGTGGGGTGGCAGCCTCATTTTCCTTACTAAGCTGAATATTGTTTTCTCCAGCATTTGGTCATGCCTGCTTTGCCAGCATGCAGGAGAGATGGGATTTGGGATCAGCCTGTGTTGAAGGAGAAGCTGGTGAACCAAGTGGCTTGAACACAGCATTGGAGATTGAATTAATTGTTATGAGCCCTAATAGTCTTGCTTAGATTATGTTCTCTTTTCACCAGGGATAGCCTTAGGAGTAGCTTTAGCCATGGTCTAAACCTGATCTGTCACAGAAGCAAAAAGTGAGGCAGTCACTTTTTTTCCTTTGCATCTCAGTGCTTTTGGGCCCAGGAGCATCTGAGTAACTATTTTAAGGACATGATTTTTGGTGAAACACAGCTAAGACCTTAGAGACTTGAATTGCTCCTGTGAAAAGTCAGCCCAGGTTAACTGAAACCTGGGGCTGTGGGTGCAGAGCCCTTGGGAGCCAGGGAGGGAACACCTCCTCTGGGGACGATGGAGGAAGCAGATATGGGAATGAAATTAAATGGGTGTTGCTGGTGCAATATTACTCAATATTTCTGCTTTGGAATCACAGTGAGAAGTATTTTGGGGAGACCTCAGGCAGCGAGATAAATGGCAAGGTCTTACCTGGGGAAAAGTCAAGTGGTGCAGATTAAAGCACCTTGTCCCTGGCTCAGCTCAGCCTCACCTTACCTGTGGGTAAGGCTTCTGTTGAAGACTTGGGCTTATTTCTCGGCTCTGGCTGAGGCTTTGTGACATCTGGAAGTTTTAATCTGGAGTTTTAACCCAGAGATATAGCTCGATCCATGAGAGGATTGTGCTGATAAACTCATTAATGTTTGCAGAATACTTAGGAGCCACTTAAGCATATCAATAAGTTTAGAGTGTTATTACTGCATGGACTTTGATTAAATCCCTTTGCGTCAGATCTTCTCCTAAACATTTTCATCAAAAGCCCATGCTTTTTTAAGAGTAGGTTTGCTTTGTTTGCTTTTTTTTTTAAAAAAAAATTGGTTTGTTTTGTTGAACGTTGATTTAAATTCCAAGTTTGCAAACTCTGGAGCTGCTTGGAAATGTTCAAAGCTTTTCCAGGCTCATTTCTATAGTGAGTAATATTGTTGTGAATTGGAAGCTTGAGCTGTGGTAGAGAGTTTTAGCAAATCTTAATTCTGCCTGTCACAGCTCTGTAGGTCTCTGCACGTGCAGCCCTGGTGGGGTCAGATCCAGCCTCCTCCCTACAGGGATGCAGGAATGATCTGATGGGGTTTTTCAAGGCAAGAGTTGGGCAAAGCCATGTGGAAACGCTTCTGTTCCTTTGGCTGTGGCTAGGCTGAAACTGGGAAGTGCCTGCTCGATGCTCAGGACAGATGAACGTTGAGGATTTGATGTAATCCTAGACCTCAGGCATGAAACTCAGCTTGACCTTTCCTGTCGGGTGCTTTTGTGCAATTCTACTGGACATTTAGCAACGAGAAAGGAAGTGGAGGAAGGATATCGGTTCAACCATGTGTCAGTGCTGGGATGTGAGGTGACAGGGAGAGGAAGGGCTGAGACGTGTGTGGAGGCACTGCTTAAAATAAGAGCCTTTATGGAGGGGAACTGGGGGGCTCAGGGGACTGATGCTCCTGCTGGAAGTCACCAGTTCAAATCCAGCTTGTGGAAACATTGACCAAAAGTTATAATTAATTAATGAACTTCTTTCTGTACCCACCGAGCATCCCTCTCCTGTGGTCCTCCTAGCCTGATCACGGGTCATAAAACTTTTGGCCACAAGTGATCCCTTTTGGCAGATTAATGAAGGGTTTAATAGCTCTGCTGGGGGTGGTAAGAGGTTTGTCTTGTCCCTAAAAGCCATCTCTTAGGGAAGGTTATTCTGCCTTCAGAAAATGTGGATTTTGAGCTCCAAACTGGGGTTTGTGCTGACAGATCACAGGTAACAGACCAAAGCCAGTGCCAGGATGAAGATGGCATTGTCCCTGATGCAGTCACAGGCAGTTCTCGCCCTGTTTCTCAGAGAGATGCACTTTTTCTCCCTGGGTTTTCTCAGCAAAGGCCAGGGCACGGAGCTGCTGCTGGTCTGAGTGCCAGGCACTGAGCTGGACCACAGCAGCCTCTCTCAGCATCTTCTGGCCGGGGAGGTGGATAGGATTTGAACAGATTTGCGCTACAGATTTATTTGTTTTCCTGCCAGAAACCAGAACCTCTGGCTCTGGGCTCATTTACTTCAGACTTGCATTAACTTTAGAGTTTGATGACTCTGGCACTGAGCTCGAGCTCGCAAAATGCACCAACAGTGTGACATTAATTCTCTTTCAGCAGTGTAAGAAGCGTGTCTGAAAATAGATGCCAATTTAAAAATAATATTTCAGGGCTTGCTCAGTGCCAAATCAGACCTTTGGCCATTTATAGTATCTGTCTTTCTGGCAGAGATTAGCTTCTGATGCTTCACATCAAGATCTGGTGTTCAGTCAAGTAGGGCATAAGGAAATGTATTGCTAAAAAGGATGCAAAAGATAGGAAAAAAAAAAGCTCTCAAAGGTCCCCCGGACAACATTTCTCCCCCATCCTGGAAAGCAACAGAATATTGGAGATGGTCTTGCAGATTTTTGCCAGTGAATAGCTGCTGCCCTTTTAAAGGGAACTGCTTTTACTGAATAAAACTAACACAAGAGTGTGAATGCTTGTAAGTTTGTATGAAGAAAGCTGTGAACCAGGAGCAACTTGATTTACAAGGAAAACTTTAAGTTTATGTAATTTATAACAGGATTTGGTTATAACTTTAAGCTGATTTAGTTGGTGTTTTTTGGGAGGCTGGATGCAGAGTGAGACCCTGCAACAGCTTTATTTATTTATTTTTTGCAGGAGTTGCAGCTCCACCTGGCATTCCTCTGGCCTGAGAAATGCGCTGGGTGCATTGATCTCCTGTCCCTGCACTCATTTTTAGGCAGGTGGATAGAATCCACTTGCATGAATCACCCAGTGCAAACAGATCCCAGAATGCTCCAGGTCTCCAAAGGGACATCTCTTTCTTAGCACGTGAAAAGATGTCCTTGAATATATTGCTTCAAAAAGCACTTTTGAAAAAAGAATTTAATTTAGTCCAGCACACGATATTTCACATTATTGTTGTGCTGGACAATAACAACAGCATGATACAATTTGAAAAATTTCAAGCAGGATCTCTGGACGAAAGGGTGGATTAGAATAAAAAGCAACTTGCAATTGCTAATTTTTGTTATGTGAGGGTGAGGAGTTACCAGCCTTGCTGGGGAGAAGGGAAACTAAGGAACAGAACAGTGACATGATGAATCCAAAATCTTGAGCTGCTGCCAAAAAATAAGACTAAGTTTTTTATGGTAACCATCCTCACTCTGGGAAACCAACCCATGTAGGAACTACACAAGAAGACCGATCTCTGCAAGTAAACTTGCATTTCTGTAAAATTAAATCAGGGTTGGCTGGTGGATGGGGGATTTGATGTATGTAAAACCCTAGGCAAAGCATCCCTTCCACATCTTGGGAAGCCCCCCAAAGCAGCTTGCAGGGTGGGCTGCACCCCGGGAAGGTTCCTGGGGCTGTGGTCAGCCCTGCCGTGGGGTGGGAGCAGAAGAGAACAGGCCTCAGAAGTTCCTTTTTCTTAGCATGGGGCCACAACTGAGACGAGGCAGGCACTCTCCCTTCCCAAATTTTCTTTCTAAATTCAGGTTGGAGTCACGTGGAAATTTTTTTATTTAATTTTTTTCAAACTGGCAGCAGAAATAGGGGATATCGTGCAAATAGTAATGGAGCTTTATGGATTTCCTTGGAGCTGTTTGCCCAAGAAAGGGAAAGCTGGATCACGTGGGTCGTTGGTCTGGGTGCAAGGAGCTGGCTTGTTGTTAAAAGCAATATTGATCTGTGAAGAGGGGACTTTCAGGTGCTGTCTGTCCAAGACAGTTTCATTCTGAATCAAATTCTACCAGAACTGTGAAGTTCTGAGCTGACAACCATGAGAACTTGTGTGGCTCTTCCTCCAGGAGATTGCCACTCAGGCATGATGACTGAATTTTGGGGATTTTAAGGAAAAACCCTTTTAACTTGATGCTCCTTCTGTATTTCATGCAGAGGTGACTTCACCCACTGAAATTATCAGGAGGAATGGTTTGGCATCTCCTTGCATCCTCCCTCCTTCCCCTGCTGAGTGAGTGCAGATTTTATGGGGCGGAAAATGGGGAGCAAACGTGGTGGTGGTGGGGTTTGTTTGTCAGGAAGCACCTTTACTGTTCCAAATAGCTCCACTCTGCTCTTTTTGGGGTTTTGGGCTGGCTCTGGATGTTGATTTGTCCATAGGAGCTCCCCAGTGTGGGATGCTCGGACACCCCGAGTGATGCTGTTTGTGAGATGTGGGTGTTTTGAGACATCCCATGAGTGGAAACTTCCACTGAGTGTCTGTTGGTTTGGGACAATCCACATCTGAGGCCACCAGCTTGCCCCTGGCTGGGGAGGCTGTGAGCAAAGGGGTGCTAAAAGGTCTCCTGAGCAGAACAGCATTCTTATGGACCTTTTTTGTGCTTGGGAATATCCTAGGAATCAGGAACAGGCTTTTCAGGAGGTGGAATAACGCCCTAATTCTTGTGGCAAACCAGATGCACCTAAATAAAAAAACCAAAACAACAACAATAACCCACAAAATCCTCTCAAACAAAACCAAACAAAACAACTAAAAAAACCTACCAAGAACCCTTCTACCTTGACGGCAGAGAGGCCCTCATTGCTCTTACTCTCACCTGCAATTTTTTGAGGTCCATTTTGAAGCCAAAAAGCCAGTTTTGGGGATGCTGCCACAAAGCCCCTGCTTTTTCCTGCACATTTGGGCACCCCCTGGTATTTTCCTCTTAATTTCACTGCTGCATTAACCCCTTCCAAAGGCATGTATATGGTGGCAGAGAATTTGGGATTAAAGCACCTCCAAAATCCTGTGCCAAGGCACGTCCTGTAGGAATGCTGCTCCTGAGCCCACCCACTCCAGTGCTGGGAGGAGGATTGTGGAAGCAGGAGCAGATAACTGTACCTATTCCCTATCCTCAGCAGCACCTTGATGTCAGTGAGGCTGTGGGAAACAGGGCTGCTCCAGAGATGAGAGGTGGGATCTCTGACTGTGTATTTTTATTTATATATACACCAAAAAACCCCTCTATAAACCCTTTTAAAAAACACCTATTTATAAAGTGACCAAACCCTGTGTGTTTAGTGACCTTTGAAAATAACTTTTTTTCTTTTTTTTATTGCTGAAACCCAACCCCTGGGTTCATCTGTCTCAGAGTTTCACTTCTACCTCCTCTCTCTCGTTTCCCCTTTACCTCCCCCCTTGGTACTTTTCCTGGCCACCCCACTTAGGGTCTGGCTGGATTAATGCCAGCTTGATGGACAGCTTGGAAGTGGTCGCTTCCGAGGGCACTTCAGAGGAGCTCACCCTTTACAACTCTCCCCCTGCCAAGGTGAAACCCAACAGACAAAGGGATAGAAGTATTTATACAAATATTGATGCTGGCCATGCAAAATAATTTAAATTTTACCTGCCATACTTGAAAAAAATATTTTTTTTGTTTGTTTTGGGGTGTTGCATTAAGCCTGGGATGTCCTCACAGTTGCACATTTATATTTTACAAACTTTTTGGCAAAAAAAATATTGTGCTTTTGATAGGTTGAAAATATATTATCATGGAACAAAATAGAAATCCAAAGCACTGTGTGCTTTGCTTCCAAGGTGAAATTCACTGGCTGGGCTTTTTTGATTTTTCTACTTTTTGTGGAAATTAATTTGGTATCTTCATTAAAACTGGCTCACCTTTTAACTCAAGAGCTTCTAAAGATTTTTTTTTAATGGTTAAAAATATTTATCATGGGGAGGTTGTATGTGTAAAATAAGAATTCTTATTTTACTTTTAATGCATTTGCATAAGGAAATATGATTCAGATATGTCTGGGAGAAAAAAAGCTTTTTGGTTTTAATCACTGTATGTCTCACTGTGATATATGATTGTAGAACTCGGTGGAAAAAAAAGCCCACAAAAACTGTTTAATGGTATCTTTTTGTATTTCTTCTATGGTGTAAATGGTACGTTTGTAATAATGTATTGCATAGAGATGAGTTAAAACAAAAAGCTCACATCAGCAGCCCAAAACCTCCGAGCAACGCATCAAACTAAAGCCGGCATCCAAACAAAATTAGAGGGGGGAAAAAACCCCACATGGGAAGGTAAGCCCTATAGCAGGGAGGAAAAACAAAAGTGATTAGTTAAAGTCCTGCCTCGCCACTGTTTGCCTTGCAAAGAGGGAGGCTGATTTAAAGGAGGAGGGGAGGGGGGGAGAAAAAAAAAGGTGGATTAATGTGAACTTTAATACTGAAGCACTGTGTGTTTACTGCTGGTGACCACAAGACATAAATCTTGCGAGCACAATGTACAATGCGAGGCAGCCCCCAGGTTTTTTTTTTCTCTCTCTCTCTCTCTCTCTCCTTTTTTTTTTTTTTTTTTCTTCCAGCCTCAATTTGTGTGCAAGTGTGTGTTAAGTGCCGTTGAAAAATAGTGACCTTTAATAAAGGATCGTATCCTGAGACTATTTTCCCAGACACACAGTGACCTTTCAAACCAGACTGGGGTGAGGGGGTGTGGGGTTTGGACTTTGAACCGGCCAGTTCCCGCTGCGTGCCTCTGTTTGCCAGGCTACTTTTTATTGTGTGGCCGGGGAGCGCTGGCTATGCAAAGCAGGCTGAGCTGCCAGCCTCGCCCTTTGCAAATCAATTTGTCTGCACCCGAGTGAAAGATGCTGCGACGGGGACAGACTGCGGCGCTTTGTGCCACCGGCGCTTGTGGCACTCCTGGAGAGCCCACCCCCCTCCACCCCAAAACATCACGTGCCTCTGTTTTTATTTCTTATCTCCTTATTTGAGTATTTTATTTTTTTTAAACTTATTTTCTCCCCCTGCAATCCTGGAGGGGTTGCCATGGGGAAAAAAAAGTGGGCTCTTCTCCCTGGACATCCCCCCAAAACAGAGGGATGGCATTAGGAGACCTCTCCAACTTTCCATCCTGCTTGGAGAGGATTAACCCCAGCCCATCACGCATGCAGCATCCTCTGCATAAATGCAGACACTTCCTAAGGGTTAACGTTATTGATTTCCCTAGGTTCTGCATTAATCAGTACCTAAAAATGCCAGGAAAAGACAGAGAAACACAATTACTTCAGGTCCTCTGAATTTCAGCTTCTCCAGGTGGCCCCTCCCAAAGAAATGGCAATCCCGTGCTTTTTGTAAAGCTGGATCGATTCCTACACGAGCAATTAATCACTCCATAGTCCACAGGGGCTGGGGAGCAAAGGACAGGGGTCCTCCACAGGGAGCCCCCAGGACCCCACTGGGACGTCACCGGGGCTTTCCTCCCTGCTGTCCTGGTCTCATGGAGCTGACCTGTGAACTTGGTAGTTGGGCTCCTTTGGCATTCCTCCTGGGGATTATTGGTCATCAAATTCATTTTGTGCTTTGCTTCTGTGTGTTTTCTTTCATCAGCTTCCATTCTTCCATTCCATTCTTCCACCAAGGAGCCAGGTGTGCTCCCTAAAGTTTTATCCTCTTGAGCTCCATGTTTTAGTCCTCCCCAGATACTTTTTGGTCGTGGTTTGCCTTGTTGCCTGCTACCTCTGGAGTCAAACACAGCCAGGCTGCCAAGGATCGTCCTTGCTCAGTCTGTGTTTTGACATCAGGCTTTGGTTTGTTTATTTATTAATTGATTTAGAATATTTTACTCTAATTTTATTTTCATCCTTATTTCCCTTAGCATTTGGTTAACAACTTCTCCAGCTGGTGCTACGGCAAATGGTCCAGGGCCATGAGTGCATGGGGCAGGTCAGGGTGAGGGGATGGTGCACATCATTCCCCTCACAACTCCAGCTCCTACAGGAGCTCTTACTCCCTGGGGATGATGGAGCAGAGCTTCGTCCTTATCCAGTGGGGAGAAGCCATCTCACCCTTGTGGAGCTCTGGCAGGGCTGTGGACACACCTCCTGGAGAGGGGAGAGGAGCAGGGATCTGGATTACTTACTTTTAGAAAGGTCATAAAAATGGAAGAGGAGGAAAGAATTTACTGGAGTCGAGATGGGAAGTAATTATGGTCTGGATAGAGATTTTGGCAGCAGTGGGGTCAAGGTGAGTGAGGATGGGCTCTGTCAGGGAACCAGAGGTGGTGACAGGTGGATTTATGGGCATGGGAGACAGGAGGGAAAGAAAGCTGGAGTGTCAAGGATGGCTCCAAGGTTGCTGGCCTTATGAGAAGGTTGGAGTCAAGGAGAACACCCAACAGGGTGTTGGCACAGGAAATTTTATATTTCTTTTTGGTAATTATAATACAGGTGGAGGGAAAGACCGTTTTGCTGTAACACTGAAATGGAGGGAGTTTACAAGTAGTGAGAGGCAGTGTAATGGGTTGTGGGGGGAACTGGGTGGGTCCCACGAGGAATTACTGATATGTACACAGTTTGGCATTTTATCTAGGCCAGGCTTACTACCAAGTTTTTAGTAGGTGAGCTGGAGATGAGAGGCAGTCACCCACCACCACCTCGTGTGTGTTTGCTGGGCAGGATGATCCCTGCTCCTGGGCTGCCCTTGGCAGGAGGGACCCCAAGCTGCGGCTGAGGCACTGCTGGGCCACTCCTGTTGTCCTTTTATCCCTGTCTGTACTGGGAGGCTTTGGGGTGGCACTGGGCTTTTGAGCACTTGCTCCAAGACCTTATTCATAGAGAGAATTCATACTTCATTCACACCCAGTTTATTCATAGCGCTCTGTCTCGCTGGCCCTCGGATTCAAGGCATACACAAGGCTGTGAAAGGGGGGTTAGCAAGTGGCTGTGTGCTCCGAATGCTAATGGCATCTGCTTTATGCTGGTGTCCTTCCCGACCAGTATATGGTGGATCAGTGTGCCCAGGTCCCGTGTGGGAGTGGGCCGTGGCTGAATGGCAGCTTTGATTCAGGCCAGCCTGAGGAAGCCACCAGAAACACTGGCTGTGGGCAGACAGTGTCTTGTTACAGTTGGGGATAATATTTTTTTCTCCTTCCTGCAGCAAAAAATGTTTCCATGAGTGAAGGAAGAAATTAATCTGCTGAAATTTTGCGTGTAAACTACTGGCTTTTGGGGTTAAAAGAAAAACCTGAGAGCAAGGCCGAGCATTTTTTTGTCTTCAGTTTTCCTTTCTCTTCTGTGAGGGATGTGCTTCTCCTGTGAAACACCTGAATTCTCTTTACCTGTGTGAATAACAGGAGTCACTCATGGTGGAACATCCAAGCACATCCACAAACCTCTCCAGCCTCACCTTATGTGCAAACACTTTAATTTTTGTTTAAAACTTTGTGTCTGTCTGAGGATTTGTCTGGCAATGGAAGTGCAGCTTCTGTCCCCTCATCCTTAGGCCTGGCAGAAATCTGGATGGAAGTGGCTGGGTTGGTGCCATGAGATGCTCTCACTACAGCCACTGTAGCTGGAAAGCTGCTGTTCTCCTGTTTCCTGTATCAGGTGCCTTGCATGTTCTTAGCCAGGGATGATTTTGGTGTAATCACAGTTTTTTCTAGCTTTAGTAAATGAAGTCTTATTTGGATAAGTGGAATAAACATGGTTTTCTGGCAAAAGGGGTTTGGAGGAGCTGGAAAAGCTTTGGGGGCAGAGAAGGGTCTCTGGTCTGGCTGCTGAGCTGGGACAGGTGTCTAAGGGAAAAATGGTTTTAATAGATATAGGGTCTAATTTCTCTGGCTAAACTGAATTTATTCACTCAGGAGACAGCTGGTGCAAAGTGGTGATGAGAAGACTTAATTGTGAAAAATAAGAAATTTTTACCCTTTTCTTTTGAGAACTTGCTCAAGAGCATCTCAGCCCGGTGACTATTTGGATATAAACTTTGATGCCACTGAGGTCCCTTGAATACTTTGCCTTGTTCTTAGGGTGGGATGCTTTCAAAAAAGATTTCAAACTAGTCTTTATCAGTACCATTCTAATCATATGTTCATCTGGACATCTTCCTTTTTCTTCATCCTTTTACCTGTGTTGAACAGGTAATTCTTGGCTTCCTGGCATTGCTGGAAAGCCTCCCCTCTGTGTATGAGTAGACAAATATAAAAGTGCTTGGATTTCACCAATTCAACATAAGCCATGCAGTATTTTTCCAGAGTCTGCTTTTTTCCCCCTTTTTAATTTAGATTAAGTCAGCTGTTGATGGGTGGGGAGGCTAGGCTACATGTCTATCTAAATAATTACAGCTCATTTTTATAAGCATCAAACCCATTAGAACTAAACTTCTAGGATAATTTTGAACACCCTCAAAAAGAATTTTTTTTTTTTTTTTTTTTTTAGTTCTGGGAGGATTTGAAGCAACTTTGCTTAGATGAAAGCATCCCTGCCCATGGCAGGGGGGAGTGGAACTAGGAGATCTTCAAGATGCCTTTCAACCAAACCCATCCTAGGATCCTTGGGTTTGGTACTTGAGGGTGTCTGTCTGAGAATCAGCTGAATCAACCTCCCCACTCCAGGAAGGGGAGTTTTAAGATGGGTGCTGAGGAGTGAAACCCTCTGTTTTCCCCTGTTACCCCCTGGCTGGAGATGGGATTTCTGCACTGCCCCGAGCACCTCGTGTGCTCTGCCCCGGCCCCATGGGCCTGAAGAGTTGAGCACCTCGCCAGGGTGATGGCTCACAGTCTGTGGGGTGAGAAACACCAACGTTTTCACTCTTAAACTTCCCCCTGCCCACACTTGGCTGCCTCTGCAGGTGTGTCCTCCAGCTGTGAAATGGACTTGAACGGTCCCCAGGCTGCGAAAGATGCTGGGTGAGAGCAGCGTGGCCACTGGGGCAGAGCAAAGGGTGTGAGTGGACCCTGCCCTTTCCTCCCCGTGTCCCCTCAGCGACCTTTCCCCCCCCTCCTCCTCCTCCTCGCCATGGCAGCAGATCTTTGTGCAAGCCGAGTCAGGTCTCCTGGCTCTCTCAGCCCAGTGAAATCTGTGTTTCCTAAATGCATTTAAATATATTTCTCCCCCCCTCAGGTTTTGGGTAGAGGTTTCACACCTCCAGCACCTCGCTTCAAACTCTGGTTAAATCTATTAAATGTATGTTACGTGAAACTCAGTCCTTTTTTTTCCCCCCCTTTTTTTAAAGAAAAAGCAAAAGAAGAAAAAGTTGCCTAAATGCCCCTTTTCTTCCCAGCTCACTCCTCGGGGAATACAAGGAGTTAACGCTGGTATTTATAGCAACAAGCCAAGCTAATAACCACTGTGGAGCTGGGAGGGTGGTTGTGAGGTTATCAGCAAACACGGGACTGAAAAAAAGTTGGATTTTGGAGAATTAAAGAGCTCTGGTCCCCCTCCCCTCCCAGCCCAAAGTGCGGGACCACTGCTGTTGTTGGTACAGAAATGAAAGGTATTACAGGAGAGTCATTGTGTTACCGGGGGTGGGGAAATGTGTCTGCCTGTCTCTCTCTCTCTCTTTTTTTTATTTTTCTTTTTTTTGTGGTGTTTTTTTTTTTTTTCCTCTCTCTCTCAAACTTCCTGGTCGGTCAGGCCGGGGCTGACAAAGGGGAACCAGTCGTGTCCAGACACATTGCAGACTTCTGGCAAAATAGCCCAAGCTCACGAAAATTTACACATTTCCTGGCGCCTGGCCAAGGCGGTACTTGTAGGACTTGGCATGGCTTTTCCTTCAGTTAAAAAAATGGCCTTTTTCCCCCCTCCTCTTTTTTCTTCTTTCCCCTCTCCTTCCCCTCTTTCTTCAGCGGGCCAGGAGACGGAAAGCTCCTGTGTCCTGGGTCAGGACAGTGGTAAAGTCAAAATTTCGGCATGGGGAGCAGTTCTGGTGTGCAGCTTTCCTCATCCTTGATCCCAGTGGGCACGACCTGCCTGATTCCCACCCTCTTGTGAAGGAGCATCCAAGTAATATAGACAACCACAGCTGAAAACCTTTTTTAGGTGGCCTCAAGTGTTCGGATAGGCAGGATGGATGTGCATGGGTGGCATCTCAGCCTAAAAAGAATTTGGGGAATAAAAAAGGGTGAGTTCTTGCAGTTGAAACTTCTTGCCTGGCTGCGGGGCTCTGGCTGGCTCTGACTCCTCGTCTCGGTTTCTCTGAGGGGGGATTGAAAGCAGCCTCCTGCCGGTCAGCAAGCCCTGTGTCACTTCCTTCCCTCCACCAGCCTCACTCTTTCCACAGAGCAGGCTTTCAAATGAACATTTTCGGTTCATTAAAGGTAGTTTTGGAAACGTTTTTTGCACTGTGAGAAGGGAAAGCGAACCAAACAAGCAAGCAACCAAGTGGGAGCTCATCCTGGACCCTGTGGTGCAGGCTATAACAGAGGGGTGGGAGAAGCCCTCTCCATGTGGGGAGGAGATTGTTGTTTGAATATTCCTATCCCTTTTCAACAGCTCTCCTCAGTGCTTCCCACAGCTACACCTCTTTGTCTCATGGCTCATCTTCCTTGCAAACTCCCCCAGGGCACGTTCTCGTCTCAGTCATCGGGAGCTGTGGATGTGCATCCTCCGGGATTAGGCTGAGGATATAGCACCAACCCCTCCCTTGACACGCAGGTACCTCAGGCAGGGAGGTCACAGTCACTTGTGAACGTGTGATGTACCCATCCAGAGCAGGGAGAAGAGGGGAAGCTGGGCATTATTGTGGGATTGGGGTGGCTGGGGTCTGGTAATTCATTGTACTAGGAACAGAAAGGGGGAACCTCGGATTTTGCTTGAAAATTTCAAAGCAAAGGAGTGGTCCTGGCTTTTGAATATACATCTTTTTTTCCCCCTGAAGCTTTAAAGCACTGAAGTGTTTTGGCATTGCAGAGGACTTCTCTGCTTTTCCATATTGCAGATCTCGGACATTTTTGGGCAACATATGAGCAGATTTGCATTTTAATCCCTAGTGCTCATATCCCAAAGGATCTTGCCCAGCCTAGGCACAGCTATGTCTGTGCAATCCCCTGCCCTGCCAGGTCTGGAGCTTTGGGTCTGCTGCAGTGGCAGAGGGCGATTGCAAAGCTCAGGTTTGGTTTCAGGCTCCCCTGCAGCAGCAGGGTGAAGGAAAAGGATTTGGGATTTCAGGTGGAGAGCCAAGGCTCATTGTCCTGGCTGGAAGCAGAGGGTGGTGCCTGCAGTCAGGACAGCAGAGGACACCTTGTGTGGGTGGCAGATAATCACCCTGGAATCCAGGCAGGATTGAGACCATGTCTCTTATGAAACAGAGCCCAGGATCTTGCATGTGCACTCTGACTCTACCAGCTGGGGCTGGAGATTTCCACTTTCTAAGAGGACCTGGAGCATGGACCTGTTGTTGGTGTCAAGGGCAGAGTGGTGCTTGTTTCCATCTCCTGTGCCCTCCAAAGTCAGTTTTCTGAGGAATGGATCGAGGGCTTTGACCACTTTAATCTGACCTAAAGATCAGAAAGTGATTTTTATGGGGGCAGGGGCTTCAGGATGGTAAATCTTATTGAATGTGAGTGTTTGACTTTGATTCACCTGCTCTTCATGGCAGGGCAGAGTGATACTGCTCTGCTGCTGATTTTTTCCATGTAATTGCCTGAGTGATAAGTTCTGTCACTAAATCCTAATTTCTTCCAGGCCAGCGTCCTGTTGTACAAAGCCACTTGCAGCAGCAAGCACGGTGGCTCTGCAGCTGTATCACAGATCATTTTACTGCTTAGTTCTGTTTGCTCAGAGCTGCTCTCACTCTGCAGTGCCTCACTCCTGCTCGCAAGAGCACGGAGGTTTATTCACAAGGGCAGCTGAGTCTTGTACTCCAGGAAGCGTTTGGGTGCAGCTGAGCAAGCTACCTGTGCAAATAAGGATCCAGAAAGTGAATTCTTGGATTTTGTCCTCAGGGGCAGGGTGCACAAACCTTTCAGACTTTGGGTGGTGATGGTGGTGCTCTTTAACTTCCTCCCTGCATTGTGAAGGAGCAGTGATGAGTGATGCTGGGTGCCAGCCAGGTGCCCCCTCCACTTCCCCAGTACACCCTCAGGCAGCAAACAAACAGCTGGGAAGGAAAACCCACAGAGGGAGCTGCTCTCTCAGATTTGGGTGGACAAAGGAGGGGGAGTTAAAACTTAGAATAAGATGAGACTATTTTAAGAGTTCATTTTTTCAGCTCAAAACCTTACTTTTTTTTCCATGTGTGTCTGCTGGGACCTGTGATGATACAAATGCAGGGACCTGTGAAAATACAAATGCAGGCTTGTCCTTCCTCTTGTCCTGAGGGATATTGGATGTTCACAGTGTGATGGCCAGAGCAGGTAGATCATAGCAGGAAGTACAGGGCAAAGCTGTGCTCTAGAGCAGTCGTGCACCTTGGTGAGGCTCCCCCAGTGCCTCCCTGCTGCCAAGACTTTTCCTTATATCTATCGTTATATCTACTCAATAGTGGGGAAAATTTCTTCACTGAAAGGGTGTTCAGGTGTTGGAGTAGGTTGCCCAGGGCATATGGAAATGTTCAAAAGTTGTGTGTGTGCCATATGGCAGTGCTGGGTTAATGGTAGGACTGGATGATCTTTTTCAGCCCTTATGATTCTATGACCTACTTGTCCACAGGAAGGACTCCATTGTCTGCCATAAACCTGTCCCAGCAGAGAGGTGGCTGCTGGTACCTGCTGGCTTCAGGTCTGAGTGAGGTCTTGGGCAGCTGATCTTTGTGCAGACTTTGAATTCCTGTTGGCATGGAATGGCATGACAGGTCAGACTAGCAGAGTGCTGTAAGAGCAGGACCTGGCAAGTCTCTAATGGCACTGGAGACTTGAGGCTGACAGAGGTAACCATTAAGATTCTCTTGGGCTGCCTGTGTCCATCTCAACCTGAAATGAGGAGAGAAATTTCTGTTTTAAGGGAAAAGTATAAGTGGAGAAGAAAAGCTGGCAGAGGTGCACCCAGTGGTGAGCCCATGTTTGCAGGAGCATCCTCTGTAGGAAGGATATATTCTGTAGGAATAATTAGATAAGCAGCTGGTGGTGGGTTTCTACTCTGTGACAGTGTGGGTACCACCCTGTGCTGTGCCCCCAAACTGGGGCTCACAGGTGCAGCTGTTAAAGGATCAGCTCTGCTCATTGTTTTCTGATTTTGTGTCCTGAGCGTCGAGATTTTCTGTGTTTTTGGAAAATGGTCAGGTAAAACACAGCAAGGCAACTTTATTTGGTGAGTTGGAAATATCTCAGGCCAGGAGTGGGAATGGAGGTATGTGTTGTGGGGGCTGAATTGAAATGCTGGAAAAAATTACATTGTGTTTGGATAGGTCTGTGTGCTGTTTGTGATGGCTTCTCCTTCCAAGGCTCCCTGAGCACATGCTGAGTGAGACTGAGCTCTGAATTTTACGAGGAAGGTGTTTGTCCCCCAAGTACAAATGTCTAATTAGACCTGACACAGCGGAGGCATTTCCCTGACATTTATGTCACCGTCTTTCAAATCCTCAGGAGCACACAGGCTGGTGGGAGGCACCACAAACAATGTCAGAAACAGCATAAAATTCTCCATTAGCCACGACCCCCAGAAAAGAAAAAACAACAAACCAACACCCAACCCTCACACTACTTTTATTAGGCACACTAAAAGTGAAAGCAGAAGGGTGGGGCTGGGTTTGTTGGTCTCTGCTTGTAGAAAGACATAAAATGGCTCATTTAAATTCTTAAGAACTGCATAGGAGGCAGGAGACACAATGAGGATCTCGGAGAAGAAAGGCCATCAGCTGAACAAACTAATCCTGTGGTAATCCAAGGGGAGTTCTGCAGAGCCTACTGGGTAGTGTTTGAGATGAGGAGGTTCCAGCTCAGTGTAACAAGCGCTCCATCAACTGAAATCTTTAATAAATTCTAAATTAAAAAAGAGCAGGAGAGGGACATGTAGGAAAGGGAAAGACAGATCCAAGGTGTTCCTCAGATGTTCAGCGCTCCAGGTGTGTGCTGTGACAGCTGCTCCTGCGCAGGAGACTCGGCAGAGTTGGTGTTGTTGAGAAAAACTCCCAAGCCCTGTTTTGCTGTGCTCAGACACCCCAGGTGTGCATGAGGAGCAGGCTCCATGCTTGGAGCAGCTTCCATCAGTTTTGCTCTGGAGGTTCAGTTCTCCAAGAAAGAGGATGTGGCAGGAGCGTGCTGGGGATGAGGAACCAGCCTGCAGAAACAGGGTCAGGCCCTTGGTGCTGTCCATGTCTGCCATGAAAGCATGAGCTGCCAGGTCCTGCCAAGCCCTCTTCTGAATGAGAATGGTCCAACGAGGCTTAAAGATAGAAAAATCAAAAAATCCCCAAGCAAACCCCGAGTGGTTGTGGGGGTGTGTCATCTTCAAAGCACTGCGCAAGAATTATTTGAGCTTCACAACACTGCTACGTGGTGGGGCAGCAATGTTGTTTTCACAGGTAAACACTTTTCTACAGGTAAACCCGTTTTTACAGGTAAACTAATCAGGATTTTTTTGTTGTTATTATTGTTGGAAAAAAAAGTGAAAGTTACCATCACTTCTGATAAACAGGAAAATAAGTTAAAAAGGGGGAACAAAGTCTGCAAAGTCAAAACCAAGTAGTGCTAACCCACAGAATAGTGAAACAGGAGCAGCAACAAGAAAAAAAACAACCCAAACAACTTAGAAGCAGAAATATCCCAAGCTTTAGAAGCGTGTTTGATTTTAAGCAAAAGGCAGAATTTCTCCTTAGTTGATGCAGGTGGATTTGGGTAAAGTTACACTGTGGAGAAATTTGGCCTCGAGGAAGATTTCTTCCCAAGAGATGGTGCAGACAATTTAAGGAGGGAACACTGGAGCTCCAAAGTATCTGCTGATGGGGATTGATGCTAGAAACCAGGGCCTGCAGCAGTCTGTGGAAAGTGTCCCTGCCCATGACAAGGACTTTGGAACAAGATGATCCTTAAGGTCCCTGCCAACCTAAATCTATGAAATTCCTGTTGGGAGGGCAGGAATACTTCCCAGCCAAGGTGCTAAGCTTCAGGTCAGTCAAGCACTGAAGGATTTTGGTTTTGTAACTGTAGTTTTAAATCAACCATTGCTCTCATTCCACACAAGAAAAGCCTTGGAATTAAAATCCTACCAGGCTGGAACGCTTACTGTTAGAAAAGTGTTTGACCTGATGCAAACTCAGCTTGCTTCAATTTCTGGTGTTTCTTTTTCAGATCTCCTCCAAATAAATTAATAAAAGCTTGAAATCAGTGTCAGTTTTAGAAGTGTGAGCACAGCCCTACCTGTGAGCAGGGGGCAAATGTGGAATGACAGCAATTTTTTGGTGGTTTAATTTTAAATCCTTTGGAATCAAACTACTGGGAGGATCCTGATGGAAAGTATGACAGAGACTTAAATGAAGGGTAACAGCACAAATTCGATGTGGTTATAATGGCTATTTTCCCTCATTACAAATTCTTGCTGTAACTTATTGCCTTTGCTTTTGCTTCTTCAGCTCTCTGAGTTTTGTTGCCTTTCTCATCAAACTGGGATGTTCAGGAGGAACAGAACCTGCTATGTACTTAAAACAAAACCAACCCAAAACCCCGAACGTTTTTTAATAGTATTATTATTTGTGAGTGAATGGTTCAGGGGATTGAAATGTATGCCTGCTCCATGTCATCTTCTGTAGGGAATGACTGCAAGGTCCCAGTGCTTCTAGTGCCTGAAAATTCCATGCTCAATTTCTTGCTGTGCTTGAGTATGCAGCAAGATTTGTCAAAATTCAGAGGACAGTTTGTTATTTCAAAAAACCCAAAATTGCTCAAAAGTTAAGTGCAAGTGCATCATCAGTAAAATTAAATTTTACTTAGTTCACAAATTGAACTCAAATTGTCAAACTGAATGTTTAAAGACTTGTTTTGACTTGAAAGTATAAACTCTCGCAGTGCCAGCAATTTAATGTAACTTCTTTTCTCTGTTTCTCAGAAGCTTTTGGAAAACCTCCTTCCCTTTTCACATGAAATTATTTTTTATAACTTCCTGAGAATGTTCAGGTGACACAAAGTCTAAAAATTATGACCAAGCCTCTCCTGAAGCTCCTTCCTCCCTTTTGCCTTCCTCCTTTGTGGTTTTATTTGTAAATAAGTGTCACTAAGGTTCCTGAGAAACAGATACACAAATATTGTTTCGACCAATAGCACTGAATTGGTGCTTTAAATTACACTTGTTCCTTCCAGACTCAATTTTAATCACAGTGAGAGAAGCTCTTTGTCCTGTTAATGGCAAGTAATGGTCCATCTGGGAGAGCCCTGTATTATATCCAGGGCACTTCATGTGGGGAAGCAACAGGGTTGTCACCTTCGTGTGTGTCTGGAAGCTCAAAACTGAAATACAGGGGGAGGATAGGGCTGAGGACTTGAATTTTTATGCTTAAGTATTTCTTCTCCATTTTTTTTTTTTGTTTGGTCTTAGTATAGGAAAAATTTGCAATATCTCAAGATTACACTTTTGAGACACCCCCAGTGAATGGGACTCCTCCTGCAGCATCTCACGTTTGGGTGCATAAACCCAACTTGGAGCATGAGCAACGAGGATGTAAAAAGTCAGAGATCAGGAAAAAATAGCTCTGGAAGACAAGGAGTTTTATTCTTGGGCCATTCTGGGTTGAATACTGAGCCAGGTGATCAATCCTGTTTCCTCTAGTGGGCCTTGTTGGGTGAGTGTTGAAGTCAGGTCCACTAAAAATCCGTGGGCTTTTCACTGTTTTAAGTACTTGTTCCCTCTCCTTTATTGTCTCATTTCTATCTTATCTACCTGGCTTAATTTTGCTCCAAATGTCTCCATTCACTTTAATTAAGCTGTTTCTTGGCAGTGTCTTTAAGGGAAGAGGCTTTGAGGAAGAAGAGCATCTCTGTGCTGTGAATGAGAGCAGGGCTGGGTAGATGGAGTTAGAAACGGATTTGCCAGGAGCTTCATTTTTAAAAAAGGACAGGAGACTGACATTCCCTTGGTGGCAGCACAGATTTGGGTGTTCACAGCCAGGTGTGCTCTCCTCCTGGACTGGGACACCTCTGAACAGCAAAACCCAACTGCTGACTCACCCGTGAGTCAGTTATCAGAAGTAATTTGTGTTCTGTGGTGCTGTTTAGCCGCAGCTTGAGCAGCAAGCGTGATAAAGCTGGAGAGAGAAGAAAAAAGTCCATCAGGGAAGATGGTACAGGGAAACCTGTGGAATTCAGGCACTTCAGGCCTGAACCTCATAGCCTATTTGCTGCCTGTGCAGGTATTGAAGGGCAGAGCTCGGATGTGGCAGAGTCAGTTTCCTTGCCAGTCGTAAAGATGCAATTATCACCCCTTGTTTGACCGAAGATTGTAAAAGGAGACTCAATGTGAGTATTTACTGTATTTTTCTCCCCCCTCTATTAAAAGGATGGCCAAGTTTGAATTATGGTAATAGCGGCACTCAGGGTTTAGGACTCTCCTCCCTGAAATTTTCAGGACCACTAATTTGTGGTTACTCCAGTGCTGGAATGGACTCGGTGGTGGTGGCCTTTAGACTGGCAATGCAGTAAAAGTTTAAAGCTGCAACTGCTTTGGAGCCAAAGAAAGAGAGAAGATTGAAACCTAAAGGTTAGCGTGAAATGCACTTTACTGTTATCTATGAGAACAAATGAGTTAAAAAAATTTCAAATACCAGAATACCCTACAGGGAGGAGATATAACTATTAAAGGGCTGTTATAGCTGCAATAAATGTAGGAACAATAAAAATAAATTGATGAAGTAAATGTCAGCGCTGTTCCCCTGAGCTGCCCCCACACCTTTGTCCAAAAGTAGAACATCTCCAATTACAGAGGGTGGAATCAGCCTTCAATGACAATATGACAAGGACAGAACATAGAGCAGTGGCACAGGGAACACAATTATGCACAGCCTTGAAAAATTGTATCATAGCACAATGTATGGAAGAAATCAATTAATGATGCAGGGCCTCCACTTCTGTCTAATAATCCTGTGAGAGAAGGATGAACGTCCCCCCCCTCACCTTGGAAAAGGAGAAGGGAACAACCATGGTGAAGAAGGATGACCCATGAGTGAAAGTCTGTATAATACCATGGGGTCAGCATTTTCATGCTCTGTGGTGTGTGGCTATATTTCTTTACCCATTATTATTTAAAAAAATCCTCACTTTTGGGAAAGTATTTAGCAGAAACCCCCTTTGGTGGCTAAATAGTCCACTGGGGGGGGGGGGGGGGGGGGGAGGAGAGAAAGAAAAGAGATTTCTTTGGTGAAAAGGCCAAAGATGAGAAAAGCCGACAGCTCAAATTCAAAGCTAGGAGCTAAAAGGAAAATGAAAATTTTTAGAAGTAAACAGCATAGATGGTAGAAGACAATTTATCTTGTGCAATTTACAACAGGTGCTAAACATTACGAAAACCAGAGCTATTAAGCAATCAAATTAAGCTATAATTAACAGAAGAAAACTGTGCAGGAATTCTAATTAATACATATCTGAGCACATCCGTGATCCCCCTCCACAGCTCAGCTTTCTAAACCGCTGCCATTAGCCAAGAACAACCCAAGGGTCAACACATGGGGAGTGTGTGGGACACTCTGGATACCTCCAGAGGTGTTCCCCAACAGCTGCAGTCCTGGAGGCTGGCTTGGAGGGTGATGCTTTAGTTTGGGATATGTTGTTCCAAGCTTCTAGAAAGACTCATTTTTTTGTTTGAAGGTCTGGCTGAGAGAAGCCCATAACAAGCTGGGTTCCTCCTTCAGTTTATGTTTGCCCTCTCTGGTCATTCTCCTTTCCCCATGACGTGTATTTCTGAGCAAGCCCTGCTTCCCAAGGTGCTGTTGGAGAAGGATTGCTGACAGCTGTTTTCCAGGGTGTAGACTCTGAGGCAGGATGACCACAATTCTTCCAGAGATGTTAATTCTTGCTTTGCCAAGGACCTGAAACAGTCTTGAACTGGCACTGGATCAAATGTGTGTCATGGGTACTCCAGGTGATTAATGGCTCTGAGATGACTGGGACAAGTTTGCCCAGCTTTGGTTAAAAGCAGAGCTCAACTCCCTTATCTATATGCCTCCCAAACAAAGATAACAGTGCTTCCCCACCTTACAGAAGTGTTGGGAACATCAGGTGGTTTAATGCCTGCGTGCCACTTTCAAGTGCTATCATTATACTACCATGGTCCCTCTTAGGGAGGATTTGTTATTTTTACAAAATTAATTGTAAATCCAATAGAAAATAATTCAGCCTCTGAAATTCTGGTGAGATAATTATTGTGAAGGCAGTATTAGTGTAGCTCCTTTCAAGTGATTCACTACTTTAATTATTACTTTCTAATTCTATGCAAATATCATTTAAAGCCCCCTGTAACCTTCTCATGGGTTGGTTGAATTTACCCCCTCAAATATGGTGCTGGCTCCTTCAATTTCCCAGTTACATTCCTCAGGTGGATCGTTGTGGCTGGCAGCAGTGTTCCCTGGAAAACAGCATCTTTTGCTGGTGGTTATGCAGATTCTCTTGCTCAGGGTTGCAGGTCCCCGCTGCTTGTTGTTGGTTGACTGTGTCTTGCATAGTTTGGTAATTTTTCACTTTTTGTGTCAGTCTGGGCATAGCCAGTTCCAAAAATATCTGCTCCAAGATTGGTGGGTCACCTCCTCCATGGCTGGCTGGAAATCACTGGGAAAAATGTGAGGCCTCAGACTAAGGCCACTGCTAGATGGGTTTTGGGTCAGGTTGAGATGACTTAACCTGATAATCTTGCACTCTCCCCTCCAAATCTGGGACTGAAGGGGGAATTTTCCTCTGCTGTTTTCCATGCAAATATCTCTGCCTGGAAAGATGTGTTTTAATTGTGCCCTGAATAATTTTGAGACCTGCTCGCTCTTCCTGGCTCCCTGCCAAGCTAGTGCATAAACAGCCCCTGCCCTACCCTTGGGAGCATCTCTCCCTGGGCATTGCTGCTGCCTCTTCCCAAAGCCGTGCCTGAGGAGTTGGATATGGGATCAGGCCTGGGCTGGTGGGATTCAGCTGGCTGAGCACCCAAAATTCTCTAGGGATGGGGTTGCTCCAGCCAGGGTGCTGAAGTGAAAAATTTTTGCTTGGCATTGTGCTTGTGCCTTCACAAATCCTGCTGTCCTCCAGGGTGTCCCTCTGCTATGGGATTCTCCATGGGGACCTGGAATTTGTGTTTAAAATGCTGTCAGGCTCTGGGAGCATCACTCTTGGAAGTGATTGCCAGTGCCTTACCCTCATGTGCATGGATGTCCTAAATCTAAGTGTGTGCGTGCCTGTCTGCGAGATCAAGACCTCGGTTATTAATAACAATTAACAATTAATTAATTATTCCCATCAGGTAGATATGCAAACCACTGATTTATTCCTGGACATCTAGCATAGCAAATTAAAAAGCACAGTGTGGGCTTTTAAAAGGAATATCCTTCCCTTTCCTTGGGTGGTGTTTCATCTGTCAAAGTTTACTTTTGTAATTTTGTGGCAAACTCTCTTTTTCGCTCATCTTTCCTTTATTCAAATTTTTGTTGGATAAATTGTGGGGATTTTGGTGCTTGTTGGAGAGAGTGATTAATGGCATGGATGAGAGAGGGGAAAGGCAAGGAAGCTCTGGGAGGAAAAGCTGGGTAGATGGGCTGGTGCTGGTGGCAGGGGAGAGATCCCAGCCCGGGGCAGGGTGACACCAGGTCAGGGGATAACTCCACCCCAGTGTCCAAAACCAGTGCCTGAAGGAGATGCACAAATCCCACCACACGGGGGAAAAAGGACACTTGGCACAGGCAGGAATTCAAGCAATTAATCCTTTATTTAAAGAATAATAAGCAGCCAGATTTTTACATACCAAAAGTGGGAACAAGGTAAAAGGGGTTAAAAACTAAAAAGCAAGGACAGCAGACACCAATTAACACAATGCTAATTGACAATTTCCCCAAGCCTCCATGAAACATGCCAGACCTATTTCCCCAATTACTAATTAAATCAAACCACACGCACAATACTAATTTTCCCAACTTTGGGAGCTCAGTAGACAAATAAAATGTGAAACTAACTTAAACATGTTGTCAAAGTGCAGGGAGATTAAGGAACTTCAAGGGAAAAGGGGTAAAGTTTTGTTCTGGATATAGTCTTTATATTTCTGGCCGTTTTGGGGAGTTAGATGTGGGTTGTTAATTGAGGCAGGTATGTGGTGGGGTCCTGCTTGCTGGATGTGATTAACACCCTGAGAGAAGGTGAGGACACAAGGCTGGTCTGGTTTGCTGCTTAATGAGAGGCTTCCTGGAAAACAACCTAAAAGGGGATGCTTGGGCATCCTGGGATGCCTTGCAGGAATTAAGAAGAGCAGATGTTATTTGGAGACACTTTTATCTGGGGCTGTGGGGGAGAGGTGATGGCAGCAGCTCCTGCCAGACTGCGCTGTGATGGGGTGGGGACAAGTGTGCGGCCCCATCCCTGGAAATGTTCAAGGCAAGGCTGGGTGGGATTTAAGCAGCCTGGTCCAGTGAAAAATATCCCTGCCCATGACAGGAGGTTTGGAATGAGATGATCTTCCAGGACCCTTCCCAAGCCAAACCGTGATGTCGGTGATGTGATGCCGTGCTGCTCTCCCTGAGGAAGGACTCTGAGAGATACTGGAGGTGCACTTGTGGCTGGGGTGTCCTTGCCCCACCAGGCTGGGCAGGAGGAGCAGAAGGACAGCTCAAAGTCCTCCAGCTGGTTATGCTTTATCAAACGTCTGCCCCCTCCCCCGGCATGGAATGAGGATGAAACAGTGATGGGATAGGTTAATGCCGATAATTAAAGAGAGTTTAAAACTAAGCAGGAGACTGAACTGCGTGTGTGGGTGGCTGGAATGGTTGTTTGATGTGAAAGTCAATGACTGAATTATTCAGAGAGAGTGATTTCCAAATGATAATTTTACATTTCCCATAACTGATTTTGATTTATTCCGGCAGCAACCGATAGCCCAGCAGGAGTTGGGAGAGGTTCTTGGCTCTGCCGCTGCTTTTCCCTCTCCTTCCAGCACAGAAAGGTGCTCGGAGCTGGAATCCAACCCTGCTTGGGGACTGATCTTTGTGCACCCATTAGTGGTGAGGCTTGGATTTTTTCAAAGGAGAAAGGCAGGGAAGGCATTTATTTTAAAGAAATTGTCCTGTTGCTCTCATCCTTGCAGAGACCTCTTGTACAGAGCATCCCTCGCCTATGATAAATAGGCAGTTCATTTCTTTGGGGACACACAGCTGCTCCAGGGAGGTGTGGGATAGCCTTATCCTGGTGTGCATGGGCATTGTAGGATGCTGCTGGCACCGGTCCCTCGTGGGCCAGGTGGAAGCTGCAGGTTGTTTCAGAGGAGGCTTCTTCCTCTCTCCATGTGGTCATTAATTCTGTCCAGGGCCAGGCAGATCGCCCCTAATGAAAGCTGCAGTGAGATTGGTTTGCTGTATGGCAAAGCCTCAGTTTCGGTGAATCAGCAATTTCTGATGAAAAATCTTTTGTCTGAAAATTCCCAAGAAGCTCCGTCTCTGACCTCGGAGCGGCTGCCTTCCTCAGAGCACATTACTGGGATTTATGGTGCTCTCCCATGGTTTATTGTTCCACTGCAAGCAGAGCTGCTGGATGAGTTTTGACTATCCTTCTGGGCAGGGAAGCAAATCAGCGGTGTGGGACTGTCCAAACTTGCATGATTTAACACAAGTCCTTGCTGTGGGGTGGGTGTGTGCCCACATGGAGCAGTTTCTGGCCACTTTGAGGCTGCTCAGGGTTGGGGCACATCTTACCTAGAGGCCCAACTTCTCCTTTACCTGTTCTGCTGAGTGGTCCTGAAGAAATATTCCCAGTGCCACCTGCTCTTTAATTAGGAAAATAAGCAGTGACTGCATCATGAGTTTGTGGTGTGTTTTCTGAAGGCTGCAGGCATGGAGAAGGATGTTTATGCCATGCACCTGCCAAGGGTACCTTAGTGATGGCAAATAGCCACAGTAAGGCACAAAAACCCCTTGCAAAGCACGAGAAGAATAAAAAAAATCTATCCCTACTATTTTATAGCTGTAGGCCCAGCACACTGGTGCTGTAGTGTTTGCTCAAGGCTGCAGGAAAACAACCCCTGAGCTTGGAATGGGAATGAAATCTGCAGAATAACTTGAGCAGCAGGACACAGGTTTCCTCTGCGTTGTAAGCATCCATATTCACCTCTTTAGGGAGCACAGCAGAAGCAATGTGGTAGCAGAAGGGCTCCAAAAGGCTTGACCAGGAGAGAGGGAAAAAGTATTATTTAAAAGTCATAATTTATGAGCAGGGAGAACACTGATGTGCATTGTCAGGCTGTAGGTGAGGCCTTCCCTATATGAAAGCTTCCATCCACTTTAATGGAGATGGTGGTGAAGAGTTTTGGAAAATGTGAAAATACAGGGAAAACACCATGATGGATGGAGATTGCTGCAGCCCATCCTTCCCATGTCTGATGTCTGCTGTAACTCAAGATTCCCCCACACTTTGTGAACTGTGTATTTATCAGCAGTGGCGCTGAGACATCCAAAGGTGGGGTGTCCTCCTCAAGGCAGAGCAGAATGCTGGGGACAGGGACAGGGCCACGAGCTCAGTGCTCTGACTGCCTGGAGTATGGCCCATCCAGAAGGCCAAGCTCCCTCCCCATAATCATAGGGAAAAGTAATCAAATTACTGCCTTTCATGTCACATTAGTGAAAATGGATACTAGTATGATGCATATTAATATAACATGATGGGAAATTGCTAATACAATTAGACCATCACATTTTATTAGCACCGCAGTGACAACTCCCACTGAAGAACAGCCACGGCTGGGAGTGAGCACAAGCCTGGTGTGCAGCCACAGGGACAGTACTTAACTTCCCAGAAAGGCCCTTTTATTTTCTCTCCCCAGTCAGTGCTTGTTCATCTGGGTATGGGTTACAGCAGCCCTTTGTAAATATTCCCTGAATTCCCCAGACAATGAGTCCTGGCCTCAAAAGTTAACTGCCTCTTTTAGATACTTTTTTTTCTTTCCATATATATGCACAGACATAGATGATATGAGAAAATCAGAATATACTACTCCCCTCTATAAAGACATGTAACTTTTTCTTAATAGAGTCTACCTTTTTCTATTTCTGCCTTCTTCATTCTTTATCTAGTTATAAAATGGTCCTGTGCAAGTTTTGTGGGTTACAAATGTTAGTATACATTTGTACACAACACCCTGTGGGGTCGGAATTAGATGGTCTTCAACAAATACCATTCTGTGCTTCTATCCCAACGCTCATCCCCAATCCAAGGGCCATTCTCTAAGTGGAAAAAGGCTTCTGTCTCAGCTGGCAGCCTGTTGGGGTGTGCATGCCTGTGACATCCAGCAAATGTGACCTCCCATCAGGATGAGATGCTTTTCCCATTGCCCCTGTAATCCCGAAAAACTGAACTCCTGAACAGAAGTGGCTTTACTAAACAGTTTATTTTCCTGGCTAGAGGCTCTGCCTTGGAAATACTATCTATCATAATGAAATTATCTCTAATCATGGTATTATCTGTCATATCAAGAAGCATCCATGGATTTCCTATAGCAGACAGGTGCAAGTTTTAAATACGATGCCCAGATTAATGATTGTGTCTTTGTCAACTTGGAGAAACAGGGAAGGACTTGGCACTCTGAAAAATTGTTATTGTGTCAGTACAGCATGGACAGGACGGCCCCCAAATAGGTGAATAAACAGCAGAGGAGAACCACCTTTTTTAGAGGTTTAAGGCATTGGAAAGTATTTAAAGGAAAGATGGTTGCAGTTTATTGGATTCAAATACAGCCCCAAAATCTATAGTGTGTTGTGTTTCTGCTTCTTCTTGGTAGTTTTTATGACAAAAATAGCATGATTTGTGTTTATAGCTGGTTGGCAGCCCAGGAAAGAGGGTGTGTTTCTGCACACTCATATGGAGATGTTCTCCTGTGTGTTTTAAAAACTTTCAGCTGAGACACTTCATAAATATGGGCTCTAACATGGTGAAAAGGGTAAAGACTGATAATTTCCTATTTGGTGAGGGACCCTGAGGCCAAAGGGAGAGCTGGGCAGTGGAGAGAGGGCAATGATTGCCTCAAGCTGGGAAAGCAGTGGTGAGAAACCTCAAACCTAATTAAAAATGCATTATTTTTCTGGTGTAATACTCTGACTATTCCAGAAGAACTGTGCTTGTGGTTCTACCCATTAAAATCAAATATTTATATTTTATATTTACTTCAAAGACTGTCAGTGAAAAGAAAGTGCTTTCTAAGTAGTTAAATGTGTGAACAGGTTGTGGACCAAACTGGGAAAATGAGTGTGCTGATGTTAAGTGACACAGACCACATGAATATTTACAGGTGCTTCTTGAAGTGTAAGGTGGTTTTCCTCAGCCTTTGGCGTGTGTGAAGGGTGTTGGTGAGGAGGAAGAAGTTGCACACTGGAGGAGCATTCCTTATTTTCTTGCTTTTTTTATGATGTGCCAGCTTGTGTGCAGAATATTTCCCCCCTCTGTGGAGTGCCTGTGGACGATTTGGATGCCGTGAGCTGCTTTGGGTGTCACTTCCCAAGCAAAAGACAGGGACATGATTCAAGCACCATCACATCTCTTTGATTGTTCACATTATTTTGGAAATATTAACCTAACTCTAGGTGCAGAGAGGCCAATCCTGCCTGTATTTGGCTGTGTTGGGCTTGTGCTGGACACAGCACCTTCCTCACCTCTTTTGTTGGGAGACAGTTTTTAAGTTCTTGTTTTTCCCCAGGAAGTTTTCAAGAAATGAGATAAAGCCATCATCATCCTACTGATGTGGGTAGTAACAACGCTTAACATTTCTCATCTTTGAAGTGCTTTACAAATATTAAATAATTAATCTGCACAAGAATGGAAGAGAGACAATCTTCCTTCGGCTGATACACTGGGGAGCAGGGGCAGGGAAATCCATAAGCTTTCTCCAGGCCAGAGAGGGAGAGAGTGGTGGGATGTGGGTCCATTCTACGTGGTGCCCATCTGGGGCCACTTGCCCACTGGCCACTCTGCCTTGATGGGGGGGATCATGGCACTTGCACTGGGGAATGGTGTTGCCCTCCCCTTGCCCCTCTGAGCAGGAAAGCAGATCCATGGCCTGGAAATCCTTTCCAAGGAGAGACACTTTATGGACATTTTTTTTCCATGGGGAGGATGCTGGGAGTAACATAGTTTGTGATATGGATGAGGTTGGATCATGATTTGACTTTGCTGTGGGAGGTTTGAATGGGTTGGATCTCCTGTGGGGCAACACCGTGAGGAGTGAAGGAGGCAGCTGCTGGATCTGGGATCACAGCCTGGGAGCAAGCATTGATACAGGCTTTGCTTTCCAGAGCACGGGAGACAAATCATATGCAAACTGTTTCTAGCTGCTCTCCAGAGATTAGAGACTTTCTACAAGCACCAAGGGAAGACCTTTAATGTAGATAAGTTGTTCATTTCACAAATCCCAACCTCACGTGACTTTCCTTAAGCTCTTGAGCGTGATGGGGAGATGCAGCTGGGAGGGCTTTCCACGGGAGTCCCATAAAGGTGAGATGTGTTTTGCAGGAGACCTGGGGAGAGGCAGGACATCCCAGACCCTGCCTGCCCTTGGCCGTGTTGGACAGGGAAAAACAGGGACTGGAATCTGGGTTTCTCACAGCCCAGGGGAGCGTCCTCAATGCCTCGCTCTCAGCTATTCTGGGATGACTTTTTACCTTGTTTCTTTGGGTCAGAAGCTTCATCCTAGAGATGAGAAACTCTCCCTGTGAAAGTCATGTTGAAATGGATGTATTTAACAAAGTGGATTTTGGCTATTTTTGGCATTTTTTTTTTTTTTAATCAAAAAGAAAACATAAGCCAATCAGTTTTACCCAATATACTCTGATTTTGCCCTTTTTCTTAGCCTAAGTGTGCTGTTGTGTACAACAAGGACTGATCTGGCAGCGAGGCCCCATCTTGTCACTCTGTTTGGCTTTTCCTTTTCTTCTCTTGTGGGCCCGGTGCTGGGCAACTAAAAATCACTTTGCCTTTCCCAGTCTTTATCTAACCTCCCCAAAGTGGGCCAAGCAAGCCTGGTATTTCCACACAATTCAAGCAGTGTTGTTTTTTTTCATCGCAGAGGGCAGATCCCAGAATAGAGCATAAATAAATAGATGATTTTGGAGGACTGTAGATCATTGAGCAGAATGCAGAAAAGGCTCCTTGTTTTGAAAGAGCAGCGTGAGGCTCGGCAACAATGAGTCTTGAAGCCCGATGAAAATCTTGGATGCTTTGAGGCTCTGTGTGTTGGGTGAACTTTATTTATATTTGGCACAGACGAGCTCATGTGTGATGCCAGCGGCTGCCAGGGGACGTGGATGGAGCTGAATAAAGCTTCTGCCAGCCTGATACAGGGAAATGTTGAATCAGGCTGGAGGTGGTCATTTCTAAGCTTTGGTTTGGTTTTCAAGTCAGACTGGTTTCCACAAGGAAAATCCCTCTTTTTCCGTTCTTTTTTTCTTTTCTTTCAAGAAGACGCCCCCCCCCCTAAAAAAATGCAGACAGCACCTGTGTTGTTATTTCCATAACCCCCCTGCCCATGGCAGGGAGTTTGGAATTAGATGATTTTTAGGTCCCTTCCAATCCAAACCAGTCTGTGATTCTATGGAAAACTGCAATAACAGTTCCCCATATATTAAATCTCTTCTTCTCCCAAAACTTACTCTGGTGTGCCTCTCTTTTGGGACATTTATTGCTACCAGCAGGACCCCACCTTCTTAAATGTACTGAAAAGCACCTCTCCTTTGCTAGAAGGAGGGAAATGTGTCAGCCCTGGAAAAGAGCAGCAGGAAGAAAATAACCTCAAGACACACACATTTATATATATATATGTATAATTTTTTTTCCAGATCAAAAATGTATATTTGCAGGGTGAACATTTTGGTGATGCCCAAGGACCGTGCAAATAGGGAAGAAAGTGCAGGCAGCTCCTGTTTGCCACATAAGTTGGGAAATTTCACCTCTGCAAAGCCCCGTCTTGGAAAAGACTTTACTGCTTTCATATGATGGAGCTCCTTCTTTCCCCCTCCAAATTCCCTATTTTGAATACAATGAAGTTGCTTTGAACTCTTTCAATTATTTAACAACTTTCAAGTGGAGAAATATTTGGGGGTTTTAATTTTGTTTTCGACTCTTTCCTCCTTCCCCCCCCCCCTTTTTTTTTTTTTCCCTCCATTCTGTTTGCTAAACAGTAATTGCAGATCTTTCCTGCCACCTTTAATACTCCCAGCTAATTATCCTGAAATAAATCTCTTTCAAGTCTGCATGCCAGCAGTTGTGGGATATGAGCGGCTCTTTCAGCTCCCGGCTGCCTGTCACTCAAGCGGGCCTCAGCTGCAGCTCCGAATGATGAGTATTAGTCTCCCGCTGGGATGATTCTCCCAATCTCCCCACTTCCAACAGCATCTCCCAGGGCTGCACCACGCTCCTACCTGTTAGCCTAATCTGGGATTTTCTTCTGCTAACGCTGTTATTTTGAAAGGAGGAAGAGGATTCCTGGGAGAAAGGCACTCGGTTAACCTTTTCCTAATTGCCATTCAAAGCTGAAAGCAAGGGGGGAAAAAAAAATAAAAATAAAATCAGATGATGGGTGTCGCTGCATGGGAGGATGGCTCGGAGAGGGTGGACGTGCAGGTGAGGTCCCTCCTGCCTTCCTGGGGTCAGTTCTTTGGCCAAAGTAGGGGTTTTTTGGGGGTGGGCTCCCAATTTTGGGAGCCCGCCCTCCCCGGGGACTCGGCAGCGTTATTTGCAGCTCGTGTCCTGCTCGCTCAGGAGCAAGGTTGTGGGGTTGTAGGCAGAGCTAAATGCTCCATCATTAATTTATTATGTGCTAGCAGTAATAGCCAGGGCTATTTTTAAATGCCACTTAAGCTTGCGCTCGCACACGGGTGTGTAATTTGACTACAGGACACGTATAAAATGACACATTGTAACGCACTCAAAGATACGGCTTTAAATGAAAGAACTACTAAACTATTAGTATTTAAAACGCTCCGTTGGGTTTTTTTCCCCCCCCCCTTGCTGTATGTGGGCCTTTTAATGGCTTAACAATTGGACTACTCCAGAACCAGCCTGGCTGGAGATACCATGTGGATGCATCTGGTGATGGGATGGGATTCATGGTACTCATTGCCTCTTGGGAGCTGCTGATGGGAAGTGAGGGATGCTTGGAAGCATCACAGGCATCCCTTAGCTCTGTGCTCACATCTCTACCTCGTTCCTGAAGCCAGAGGTTTTGGTTAGCCATTAAAGGCACTCCCAATTTGCTCGTGGCCTCAAATCAGTGCTCCCAAAGAGTTGTTTTTCACTGAGGGCTCCCTCTCCAAACCAGTGATGGGCTGTGTTGAATTAATTCCATTAACTGCCAGAGGAATTCCTTGCTGCCGAATTATATTTCCTGTGTCTGTAAATCATTTCACTGCTGCTCTCCCTGACAGTTATGCAAGTGACCTTTTGATTTCGCCATGTTTGGTGTTTTTTTATTTATGACATTGATAACCACTCTGTGGCTGTGCACCATGGTGAGATCGGGATGCTTGAGAATATAGAATATTTTATAAATATGCATGTATAAAAAAATGGAAACAGCATAAAGTTGAATGTTCCAGACTTGGACCTTGGAAACATAATATTTACACTGAGTAAGTTGTGTTAGTTTTAAGAGTCTATTTCTGGGTATTTTCACTTCCAGAGGAAGAATTGCTTGAAACCTTCCCCTTCTTCTGACTGAACATGTTTTTTCTTCTGTTTGATCACCAGGCCTAGCTCTGCAGAGCCCAGGCAGACACTGAATTTAGTGGGAGCTGTGGATGCTCAGGTATCAGAGCCAGGGCTGGTGTAATCTGACTTGTGTTGTTTTAGGGGTGTAGATTCCCCAAAGGAATCCACAACGGGGACACGGACACCGCAGTTTTTATGCTGGGCTTTGCAGGTCCTGTAATGCCACAAAGACATTTCTGACCCTATAAAGCTCCTGGCTTCCTAGGAATCCCTGCCTGCGTATCTTGCCTTCCCTCCATGATCCAATCCCAATGGGTCTGAGCATGAAATTCTGCGAGTGAAACCATTTTTCCAGGCTGGGAAACCATGTTGGCATCCCAGCGCTTGATTTGTAAGTCTAATTAGAAGTTAGAAGTGTCAGTGGCAGCACTTGCAGGCACAATTATAGCACCTGCAAAAAAAAAAAAGAAAAAAAGCATGTTTTTCCCATTTGGCTCATCCTCTGGGTGCAAGTCTTCCATAAATATCGTGGCCTGATGAGGAGAGCTGTCTAGCAAAAAACCTGCAAACCAGAGGAGAGCCCCGCTCTGGCCCTTTTAACAAAGCCAAAGAATCGTGGTTGGCTTATGCAAGGTTTTGCCTAAGTCATAAATTGAGGTTTCCTGAAAAACATCTGCTCAGTTCAGCTCTTATCTCACTCCACAAGAGGCAAAAAATCCTCTGTGGTTCTCCTTTGGCGTGGTACAAATACAGGCACCTATTTGTAAGGAAATATCAAAATAGAAGTGCTGAAAGAATCTTCACGTTTGCTTCCCAAAGCTGCATTAAATGTGTTTTGAGGCTGTTGGCAGTGTCCTTCTCCGTCCTGGTCAGGTAGGGCAGAACAAGCATCTCACTCCCAAATGGAATTTGTAGTGCTCCTGCAGGACCAAGGATTGTAATTTTGGAAAGCAAAGCCCATGGTTAGAGCTGCAGAAACACTGTGCCTTTACCTTCTGCCTTTCACACCTTCTGTGGCTTCATCTCCAAACCAGATTTAATTCTTGGAGCTGCTGAACCCTCATGATCCATGGCTGGGGTAACAGAATTTGGCACAAGCTGTCCAGTCCTCAGCAGAGGGGGATATCTGATCTGCTCCAACATCCTTGCCTCTATGGGAGTTGTACCTCAGCTGATACCTAAATGTTGGCATTGCTTTCATCCTTCAAAGTCTGCTCCTTCTGCTTTTTTTTTTTTTTGGTGCCTGGATCTTCCCATTTTGCATCCCTCCATCTTTGTTTTTAAATTATGTCCTATTAATTATCCCACTTTCCACCTTTCAAATACCAAAACCAGCATGTGGAAAAAATAAAAACTGAGAATAAAATTTTAGACACCTTCCATTGCTGCTGGTGTGTTTGCCCACAGCCTTCCTGAAAGATACCAATAAATAATGCTCCTCATCCCCTTAAAAATTAAATTAAACCCAAGTTTCTCAGGGGAGGAGGATAGGTTAATTACAAAGAGCTACCAATGCCATAGCTAAAAAGACTCTTTCGTTTTAGTTTTTTTAGTATTTAGGATGAAACTTAATATATGGTTTGTTTGGGGTTTTTTTTGCCAAACTAATCAGTTTAGAAGTGGAGAAGCTGCCAAATACAGAAACACCATTCTGCCCCAGAACTTCCATCACTGTACTTCTTGCAGTATTTTCTGGGGAGACCTTGAAGGGGAAGGCAGTGCCACCCCAGCCAAAACCTGCATGTCGGGCATGGGTAAGGTTTGGTCAGAATCATTTTCTGTTTGAACACTGAGGGCAAGACACATTCATGTGTCTGGGCATAAAAGTTAGTAGAAAAATTTGATTTTGAGGGGGAACGGTTTATTTGGGTTGCAAAACATCACATTTGTATTTGAAAATTGGTACCTCCTGGTGCCCGTGGGTCGTATGTTTGGTATTTGGGAGTCAAACTACCCCAACCTGGAGGTTAAATCTTTATTTTCTTAGGAGCTGAAGCTGGGGGAAAAAGGAGTTTACTTAAAGGATCCCAGCGTGCTGCCTCTGGATTGGTTTGATTTGTTCTGTGTACAAGATAAACCACTGTTAAAATATTTCTTGATGCTTTATATAGTGCAGAGACCATTTACAAACTCACTCTCCTCTTGGCAGTGATATCTTCTTTATGCTGGAGACATAACTGTAATGAAGCAGTGAAAGGGAGAAAGGCAGGGCATGATTTCAAAAGGAAAAAATAAAATAAAGAAAAAGCTGCCTGGAATTAAGCTCCTAACTGGGTGGAGAGACACTAGTGTCATCTGCCTTCTCCAGCTGAGGAGATGGGTGTGTGCCCAGTATGGGCTTCTCTCTGGTCTGGTAGCTTGGGGACCATTTTCCAGTAAGGCAGGAGAGGCTTGGGTGTCTGTTTCCTTGTGGATTGTCTTATTCCAACTTTTGGATTCAGGGGAAAGACATTAACTGAGTGATAAATCAAAAATGGTAGGATGGACTGGGGCCTGTGAAATGTGGTGTCCACATGATGAAGGAATAAAGCTTTATCTCTGCTGCTTTAGAAGCAGTTCTTGTCTCCAAATGTTTAACTACCAGGGTTATGTTTTTTTTTAAAAAGGCTCTTTGTACAATGAAAACTCGGGGTCTGGACTTGGGTTGAATAGGCAGTGTCTTGAAAAGCATCTCTTGGCATGTCAGCCTTTCAATTTTATTTTGTTCCCAGTATTGTCCTTGGATGTGCACTGGCTTTGGTGGAATTTGGGCATGAGTGCCTGAGGTCAGGCTTACCAGGAGATTTAAAGGATGTTGAGGTGCAGGAGATGCAGAGATGGTCTTTGTAGGGTTTAATTCAATCTTTCTTCACACTTACCTGTGTGCAAAGAACCCAACCAACTTCAAAACAAACAAAAAAAAGGGAACATGAAATCCAATCCAAACCACTGTATATTACTTGCCTACTTCCAAAATTTAAAGCACCTTTGAATTCTTGGTCCTTCCATTCTATTGGAAGGTAAAGGTGAATTAAGGGGCTTATGTTCCGTGCGAATGGGAATCAAGACGTGTTTTCCTTCTGGCTTACAAATAAATAACAAATCATAATTATTTTTAATATTATTATTATTTTTAGTTGTAATATAATGGAGGAAATTCCAAACAGCAAACTCTATAGCAATGGCCAATCTGTCTGTTGAAACCAACAATCTGTTCGAGCGCCTGCGCTCTCCCTGCCCTGCACTCCCTTAACTCTTTAGAGAAATGTGTCACTTGTGGTTGCACAATTGGGGCTCATCTGGCTTCACGAGGTCCCTTCCTGCCTCACCAGCACAGGGGAAAGCTGTGTCAATGTGAATTTTGGTGTCTTGGGAAACAGGGGGGAAAAGATGACAGAAAATTGATGTCTTTTCTCCTGTCAATACCGCAGAAGTCTCTTTGAGCTTTTGTCTTGGTACCATCCTCTCTTTTCCACATGTCTTTTGCAGACCTTGAAAACAGTGAGTTGAGGTCTTCCAGACTCTTCTCAGCTCTTTGGGACAGCAGGCAGCAGAGGTAGGAAGGGTGTGGCAAGGTCACCCTCCAGCAGGAATCCTCTAGGAGATGCCGGGGTGTTCATGTCACTGTTATTTTGCACTCCTGATTGTGAAACTGGTACCTCTGGTACTGAGAGGTCCTGTGTCACCTCCTGTGTCCCCTCAGCGGTGTGGTCTGATAGCATCCATGGATGTACAAAGACATCCTACTGACACTGGACATCTGTAAGGGTTTTATTTAAACAATGGATTAGTTTTAAAACAATAGATGCCACTGCAGGAATCTAAGTTTTTGTATTTTTGGGAACTGCTGGCAGGTGTGCTTGCTGCCCTGGCATAGGTGGAGCTTTTATATTTTGTCTTAATACAAAATTTAGTGCTGTTAGTGCTGCTTGTTTGGATAAATTGTATTTGTAAACAGCAAGCCC
>CM031859.1:108991982-109026982 GCA_018697195.1 Certhia americana
TGTTAATTTGGAAGCACAACAGCAGAGTCTGAAGAATGCTAATACGTCATTTGAATGATTAATGCAATCAGGGGAATTGGGGGACCTTTGTTTACTCTTTAATTTTGACATGGCGCAGCAAGGATGAGAACGGCTAATTTTCAGGGAGAAAAAAAAAGTTAAGGGCAAGTTTGTTTCATTTTGGTCTCATAACTTGTGTGGGGGACTGGGGGACTCGGAGGGACGGGGCCAGTTTGGTTCAACCAACAGCTGCAGCCAGGAAAACTGATAAAATTGTTTATGATCTGCTCATCAGTGGCCTCGTGGGTGAGTATGCTCTGGGAAGCTGTAGGCTTCCAAGCAGGGGGAAAAATATAAGTCCTTGCCTGGAAAAAACTTCCATGGATTAAAATAGATGATACCCTCTGAGCTGTTTTTAACCAGACATACTCTGTGTCATGTTCCTGTTCACTTATGGCTTGGTTTTAACTGGCTTTATGGAAACTCATCTGAATTACTCAGTTTGTCTTTTCAGCCTTGGTGAACATAAAGCCTGTGTGTTCCCAAGGTTGATCCTGCTTCAGAAGAGCCTGTCTTTGACAGTGACATCAATCTTTAAATAACCCCTTTCCCCCTCCAACTATGGGCTATAGGGCTGATCCTTGTAAAACAAAGATTTTGTATGGATGAAAGGAGATTTGGCCCCAAGCACTGCAGCAGTTCAGGAGAGTGAGGACAGAGGGAGGGTGCAATTAAGCTATAGCAGTAAATGAATGTTTTTGTGTTTTACCCCTGTCATCTCCAAACAAACTTTGCTCCCATGTGCCTGTTGGAAAGCCTGTAGAAGGAGTCAGGTGTCTCCTCATCCAAGCCTGACACCCTTGCATGGGAATGACCCTTTCCAAGACTGTGCTTAGGGTACCACTGAAGGCATTGGCTTGTTTAAATGGTGTTGTGTGCAGGAACAGAGAGGTTTATTAGGAAATCCAAAGTTCTGGTATTAAACTGGAGGCAAATGGAGTGGCTTTATTAATGGAAACGGCAAAAAGCAGTGCTGTGGAGTCTGCAGAAGGGGTAGAGGTTGAGCCCAAATTTCCCTGTGCCTGTTCATGCTCCAGCACCCAGCATCCAGCCATGAAGAGGTGATGGGAAGAGCATGGCTTTAGCTGGTGTTACTTACTTAACTTCACTCTTGGTTGATAGGTGGGAAATTGCTCTTCAGAATTACAAAAAAGCCCTCAAATCAAAAATCTCAAACCAATTTCCCTATCCAAGCTGAGCCTGAATATATAGGGAGGCATAAGGAAGGAGAAAACCTTTTTGTTTGTAAAGAACTTGTCAGCCTTATAAAATAGGACTAAGCAAGGGTGTCCAGTGCTGCTTGCAGTGAGATGATGAGAATGGGGTCCAGCTCTGGTGGTCCTGGGAGCTGGCAGGAGGCAGTGGCAAAGCCATGGGAAGAGCAGACCCTGCTCTCTGTGCAGCTAATCATGGGCTGTGTGTTTTCCAGGGTTGGTGCCAAGTGCTGTGTGGTTGGGGTTGTTTTAATTTTCTTTTTTGGGTTTTTTTTTTTTTTTGGTGGTGTTTCTGTGTGCCTTCCTGCTGAGAGGTGGCTCTTTTGACATGTTGTTATAGTGATGGAAGGAGCATAGATACACATTCCTCCGCTCCGCGTGTGAGACATATGGGAGCCAGATTGTACCTGTCACAAGTTGCCAACCTGAATTTCTGGGGTATAAGGGGACACATTCCCGAGGGAATTTCCACTTGACGTTCTTGATTGCTTTGGCTAATATTTGCTTTGTGACCTTCCCATTAGCGGATCCGGCGTGCGGCGGTCGGTGCCGCTTCGGGAGCGGGAATGTCCGGCTCGCACCAACGCTGCTGGAGATTCACCCCTGGAAGTGCATAAGCAGCTCCATGCAGTGGAGCTTGCATGGGAAAATTTGACTTTCTCAGTCCTGGATATTTAGAGTCACTTTAGATGTGTTTTCCACCTAAAGTGGGTGTTGGGATCACGCAGACCTGGAGCATCCGCAGCCAGGGTGCAGAGCACAGTTGGTTCAGATTCCCTTGGTTATTTCAGCTTGCTCACAGGACCATGCTGCTTTGCTGGAACCACGTACAAGTGCTGAGATGTGCAGGACATCCCATTCCTGCTTGGCTTCCTTGGAGGAATGTGGCAAATCTTTTTCAGGGAGTCCCATTGTGCGAGCACACGCCTGTCATGCAGGCTGTTAAATCTGACTGCTCCTGAAAACACTTCCATTTGAAAATTGATTTCAATTTTATTGGAACAATCAGTATTATTTTAGAAAATCAATATATCATCAGCCTGCAGCAATTTGTAAGCATTTTCAGTTTACTGAATTTAAAAAAATAAAAAAAAAAACAACTTTGGGTTTTGCTCCCGATTGATAGAAGCATTTTTAACTGTCAAAATTGCAAAATCTAAAAACAAAAGCCGTAGGTCTGAACCATGGAAAGGGAAAGGCAGGAGCTGTGCTGAAGGGTAGGCATTTCCCAGTTTCCCAAGTCGGGATTTTACTTTGTCTGGAGGATAGAGGGGGAAAATTCATGTTGCTGTCTGAACTTAGTTGCTCATGCAACTCTAGAGACAGGATGGTCTGTCTGAGCTAACCCTGAGAGTGCTGATTGGAGTTCCTGGGCCAAGTTTTGGGGGAAAACCTTATCCTAGAAGAAAGTCCACTCAAATCAGGGGACCTGCTGGACCCAAACTCCCTTAGGCTGGTGTTACATGTCCCTTCCAGTGCCAACCAGCACGGGAGAGATGCCAGTGGTGGCAGGGAGACCTGCACTGCTCCAGGCTGGACATTGTGCTCTTCACCAAGCCCCTGGGATTGTGGTGCTGCTGAATCAGGGAAAAAAATTACAGCTTTCCAAATTTCACATCATTCCTCCTGTGGCTGTGGTGTTCTGGGATGCAGGAGGGATGTTCAGAACCTTAATTATCTGTGTGTGCAGCAGAACAGGAGCTGTGAAAGGAGATGCTGCAGTCTGGGAACCAGTAAACTAAAGAAATATCCCTAGGAATTGTTTGTTGTGGAAAAATCTTGTTCTTGAACCAATGCTGCCAGCTCCCCCCCTGCTTTCTGTGTGTGGGTGGTGTTTGCTGTTTATCAAGGCTTGACTTACATAACAGAGTGCTCGAGAAGACCCTTGGAATAGGACTTGGTGAGACCAGCTTGGGTCCAGGCTTCTCAAAATATTTTAAAAAGTAAAGAAAAAGGGGGTGGGAGGATGGCAGAAACCTGCCCTGGGTGGAAAAGCTCCACTTGGATGTTTTGGTTTGGGAAGAGGCAGCAGAGGAAGGGAGTGGGTGAATGTGAAGGAAGCGCTACCAAACCAGCCCCCACACGCATATTTCATCCTATCGTTATCAAAGTTTTATGAGCATCTGGTCTTGGCCCCAAAATCTATTCAGCTAAGGGAATTTTTTTTTCTAATCTATCTGAGTTTGACTACAAGCAGAATCTGCTATAATTCTCTTTTTTTTCTTCCTTTCCCCCTATTGATTTTACCTGGGCTGGCTTTGCACAGGCAGAGCTGCGCCGACCTGGGCCCCACGTGCAGCACATAAACCACGGAGTGGCTGCTCATGGATTTTATTTCCCAAGGGAGAATTTATCCAGGAGCGTCTCTGTTACTTAAAAACACTTTCTCATCCTTTTAAAGCCAGAGCAA
Source organism: Certhia americana (assembly GCA_018697195.1). Classification (NCBI taxonomy): domain Eukaryota; kingdom Metazoa; phylum Chordata; class Aves; order Passeriformes; family Certhiidae; genus Certhia; species Certhia americana. The sequence continues at coordinate 108,995,667 of CM031859.1, forward strand.
ACGTTGGTGCAGGGTTTGGCAGTGCTGAACGGGAAAAGGGCAGGGAAAGGTGAGAATGGGAAAGAAGAGCCAGTTTTGTGTTATTTCTTCAGAAAGCAAAAGTTTCATAAAGACTTGGATGAACTTCTGGACACAAACTCCCATCAGCTGTTGAAGATGATCTTCTTGTTTGTTGACAGCTGATTATTTTCTTAGATGCCTGAAGAAGGTTTATTTGATGACTTCAGTGCAGTGATAATTTTTGTACATCCAGAAAAATCCTCATTTCCTGGGCCACAATCCATAGCTGAGTTTAATTTGACTTGTGGGTAATTCAGAATAGTGTCTTAAGGTTTGTTTTTAAGAAGCAAAGGAAAAAGGAAAGGAGAAAGAGGAGAAAAAAAAAAGGTCTGAGCAGGTCAGCTCCCATGTTATATTCAACCTTTAATTTCCAGATGTATTTGCAAAATTTTCCAGGACTGTAAACTCTGGAGGTTTTGAAGCTCTTGGGGAGTTTTAAGGAAGGCTTTTTGGTGCAGGTCTGAGGTAGCCAGACATCCTGAGATATTATAGGCAGATAGGGCTCCCAGTGAACTGGTTTGACAGGTGGGTTTTCTCAGTTTAAGGGACTTTATCCTTAAGTCTAGGGAGCTTAATATGGAATGGACATTTAATTTCACATTTATACAGCTTTAAAACCATTTGTGCTTTTAGCAATTTTTTTTCTTTTAATGTGTTCAACAAAATGTTCCCTTCTGTGCCTGTAGAGGGAGGGGGCCTGGCTGGAGAGATCTTGGATGTGCTCCCACGTTTGTGCCATAGTCCCCTCCAGCACTCTGGGACCACAGGCAGGTCAAGAGGGAAAAGGATTCTATGAACTGCTGGTGTTTGTCCAGAAGTTTCTCCCTGGGCATCCTGTCCCCATGCTGTGGATGGCTCCCAGCCAAGGGCATTGAGAACCACTGGGACCTCCCACCTGATTTCCAATAGACTGCTAAATCCTGTGCCTCTCTCAAAATCCTGCTGCAGCACCCAGAACTTCAGGCTATTCTAGGAATCCTAAAAGCACAGCTAAATTTCCCAAGAAAGGGTCTGGAGTGTGGTGACATCGGAGGGAGTGACCTGCTTGGCTTAATTTTATATATGTTACTTAACATATTTAACATATTTATTTACACATCACACTAAAACCCAGCTTCTGCTGCTTCTGACATGCATTTGTTCTGAGGAGTTACTGTGTTCTAGTGCTTCACCTTGTCCTGTATATCAAGTGTCAGTCTCACTCCTCCAGAAAAAGACCATGGATCCTTGGAACTTCACCACTAAAATGCGTGGGATGTGCAAGAGAGGGAAGCAAAAAAGAGTTTCCAGCTAAAAATATCTGATGTTAAACATTCAGGTTGGCCAAATAGCAGATAAATAAATAGTTTAAATATTTTCCAGGTCTAATTGTTCCTGTATTTAGTCTGGGGTCTACTTTACTGAACAAAAGTGAAAACAAGTAAAGTAGAGGATAAGCACAAATAGCTGGATTCTGCCAGAAATATTTACAGTTTCTTCACTGCAGGAAAACCATGCATGGGTTTGTTTTTTGCTGGCTCCAGCCCTTTTGTTTGAACATTTATATATTTCTTGTGCCTAGTTAAATACAGCCAAACTGCTCCATGACTCCTGGAGTGCAAACAGCCCAGAAAGTGAGCTAAGGTAGGAAGGAGATGTGGCCATTCCAAATCTGTCCCCTAGCCTAACCAGAGTCTGTGGGACTGATCTACTCACCTTCAGGAGCATCATAAAAAATAAAGGGCTGATAAAATGGGCCTTTAGAAAGTAAGGAAACAAAAAACCTAGGGAAAAAAAAGTAGAAGAACTAAAGGCTTGGTTGAACAAAAATGGGAATGAGCACCTCACAGAAATGGCCAGCTTTAAATTTTACACGTTCAGCACTTTTTGTTCCAGAAGAAATGATGCAAATTTGAATTTAATAATAAACGAAAAAAACTCCTAAACCCTTAAAAAAAAGAAGCAATTCATGCTGGCATTTTTATATTCACTCTGATTGATCTCAAATACTGCTCAGAGAATGGTGCTGTACGGTGACATCCACAGTCTGGAGTCTGGGATACAGCTTGCAGCAAGACAAGCCCTGCCATGGGAGAGGCACTGGAAATGTGGAACCTTTCAGGGTCATTCTGACCATCTGAATATTTCTGATTAACTTGGAACAGGCATAAAAGAAAATAACTCAGTTTCCTGGTAGTAATGTGAATATTCCTGGAAAAAGATCAATACCTTCCCCTGGATAATTTTGGTTTTACAGAAACACCTTTTTGTACTGGAAAAATTGGTTTGATTTCAAATTCCCAAGCAAGTCCCATGATAGTCTGTGGCATTTTTTTTAAGTGGACCCATGGAAATCTCTTGCAGTTAAGTGACAAGGATAAGCTCTTCCTTTCCCTATGAAGAAGAATAATGTTATCTTAAAAGTCTGGGAAGTACTAGGAAGACAAGCTCAGTTTTCCTGTGAAAAGAATTTTATTCCCCATTTTATATGTTTGATTGCAACACAGTGAATAAAAAGATGAACACAAGGCTTTGATTCAGACTCTTAAAACTGATTATACCGGATAATTTTGTTTCTCTTAAGCTCTGTAGAAATTTCTCATGATGTCGCGTGGGACGACAAGGTGTTGTCTTTAGGTTTTCCCTTGACCTGCAAGGACCACAGGACTGGACTTTTCTTCCCAGAAGAGCTTGGGGATGTGTCTGCCAGAGCTGGAGAGAGCCTGCTGGGTTTTGGGGTGTCTTTGGGTCCTTTGGGACCCCTTGGGGTCTTTTAGACCCTTTAGGTCTGTGCTCCAAACCGAAGCCATGGACAGAACCCCACGGCCTTTTGGAAGCCAGAAGGGCTGGAGATGCATGTTGCAGCAGAGACCCAGGATGATTTTTAAATGTTGATCTCAGTAAAAGTGTAGCCATTCCCAGAGCAATCACCACCAAATTTAAAAAAATAGCGTCAGGAAGAATTATTACTTGAGGGTTTTTAGCAATTACTCAAGTCAACATCATTTGCTGAAGTGGGTAATTCTTTATGGGATTGTGGTTTGACTTGAATCTGTTCTTTTTCCATTCCTGTTGTGCAACCTTCCCCTAATTCCTAGTTTGCTTTTCTAGACACTTTTCTTAGAACAAGCAGCAACCCAAGTAAGTTTTGATATAAGTAAGTAAGTAAGTTTCTAGCAAAAAGCCAGCCCAGGGAGGGGGAGGAAGGCTGAGTTGCCTTGTGCACCCCCAAAATCAGCTATATTTAATTACTGGGCAGTGGATTTCAGTTGCTCAAGCCCATCTGCTGGTGCCAGATGGTGTGACTGGGTGTGCTGGGTTAAATTTTGTGTTGGTCACCATGAAGAGCATGGGCATGGAGGAAATCCCATGGAGTTACTGTGCCAAATGGCTGCACTGAGCCACCTGAGCAGCATCAAAGGGACTGGCCTGGCTACCAGAACAAAAATTGGCAATTCCTGCAAGCTCTGCTCAGGCTTAATTTCTCTCTGTTGCTCTGTGGCACCACACACACTCAGGAAGGTAGGGATGAGATAAAAAATAATCTCTCAAAGCACAGTTAGCCTTAAAAAGGTGCTTAAGGGGGTATACAGGATCCAAAGGTGAAACCAACTCTTACTGTGATTGCTGAGAGTGTACCAAGTTCCAGGCACCTCTAGGCTAAATGTGAATATCAAACACCAAATTATCCCAACCTACAAAAAACTTCAGTGTTCTATGTGGTCTAAAAATATCCTTTGTTATCCGTGAGACAGTCCTGGTTGAGGTCAATACAATAAAATATGCTGCAACCCTCAGATTTAGGTTCAAGTTCTCATGTTCAATACGAAAATCAAAGGGATAGGAGGAGAATTGTTTCCCATGGCTGAAGAGCAAAGTACATGTATTAGCTTAATAATATTAGTTGTGAGATGCAAAGATAAGAGAGGTGGGTGGGGAGCAGCAGTTCCCATCTGAGCCCTAATGGGGACTGTGGGAAAACTTCAATGAGCAAACCCCAAATGGGGTGAAAGTCATTGCAGCTGAAACCCATTACACACCCCAACACAGCCCAAGTTGGAGGAGGTTTGGCAAACCTTTTGATGAACCTGGGCTGAATTTTAAGCTAATCTGGCCTGAGTTAGAGAGTCAAGTGGAAGTGCTCTTGTTTGGGCTGAGTTATGCTCTGTTTTTGAAAGCAAATGTGAAATTTAGGATGTGAGAAACCAACGCAGACCCAGAGAACTGAAGAAGATGTTTATAGAGCTATGGAAAACCAGAAAATCACTGGATTCTCTCGGTACCATTTTGTTAAATTTTATGTCACTCATGGCTGCATTTAGAAGGGCTCAGCCAGTTCTTGTTTATGTCTTTTCTCAGAAATTCTCATTTATGCACAGTTTCCACCACTTCGTTGGAGGGCTGATCTGCATTAAACACTCAGAGCATCAGTGAAATGAAACCAAGCTGAAATAAAATTTCCAGGTTCTATTATAACTTCTTGAATGCAGAAAGAGTGTTTCTGCTGTTTCAAACCTAGAAAAATCAGTATAGAATCATAGCACAGTTTGGGTTAGAAGGGATCTTAAAGATTTAAATATTTCCACCTTCCATCATGCATGGCAGTATTATTTCTTTTAAGAACAGTGGGACAACCTCTGTCCTATGTCTGGGCATGAGGAGCATGTGTCCCACAGTGCTTCTTTCTCCTCTTTGGTGGCATCTTTGCCAGGGTGCAGTCCTTTTTTGCACAGTCCTTTTCCACACAGATGTTGCTGCACAAAGGAAAAGCCAGCAAGCAACATCCATAATTCTTGGATCTTGCCCTGCTTTTATTACCTGGGCAGACATTACTACATACCTTACACCTGCTGAGGAGGTGGGTGGTCTTTCACTTCATCTTCCTTCTCCATCTTCAAGGTGGAAAAGCAGCTTGTAACTGGTCATCTGGTGGAGCAGGAAAGCTTGGACATGCCTGGTTTAGGTTTTTTTCTTCTGAGAAAATAATACAAAGAGAGTCAGAGTTATGTTCAAATGTTCAGCCAGACTCTCAGATGGTTGTTTTTTTGTTTTTTTTTTAAGGGAATTTCTGCTGAATCCTGAGTGGCTCAGCCAGGTGATGCTGGCAGTGTAAGCATGTGGCTACTTGCAGTCAAAATATGAAGCTGGCTTTATGCTTTCTAAAAGTATAAAATTAAAAGTATTTGCTGGTTGCAGAGAAGTGTGTCCTGTGAATGAAATGCTTTGCTTTAGGGTGATATGTTGTGACTTCTGAACATTTGAAATACCTGTTATGGATCAGCTCTCACTTAGTGGGGACTGTGTTTGTCAGGCAGTGATTGAAATTGCAAATCAGTATTCTTCAAGCCTGGAATTTCCAATGGGGAGGCAGAGAGCTGCAAAAACATCAGTTTTAAGATTAAAATAAAATGAAACAAGCAGTAATAAGAAAAAAAAAGTACTTGACAGGCAAATTTGGTGTTGCACGTTCTGCATTTCTTTTCAGTCTTTCAAACTTTCTGAACACTATAATTTGTTTCTAGTGTTAGCATCACTATCATCAAAGATGTTGGACTCTATTAGCTCAGCTGTCTAAGGGATGTCTTTTTAAAAAGGAGGAGAGTAGGGGGGCAAAAAAACCCCACCCCACCAATAAATTCAGCCACTTGAATTTAAAGATAATCACTTTTCTTACCATGCCTCTTATTTGCAATCAAGGCAAAGACAGCAGGAGAAATCTCAGTCGACTGCTCACTTGCCCCAAGACAGGCAGAGGTTTTGCATTAGTTGTGGCTTTGTTGAGGTTACTCTTTCCAAGCAGGAATGCTGTGTGGAATGACTTGTGCCACAGCATGGACTGAGATTTGGGTTAAACAAAGCCTGTCATTTTATGTGGTGGTTCAAAAATGCCTCTCAGTGGATGTTTCTTTCTACCCATCATTTTTCCTGGGGTGTAGGGGTCCCTCTCTTCAGACTTGGCTCTAATAGTAGCTCATTCTGTTAAAAACAGAGCAGATGTAGGATGGTGGGGTGGAGAGTAACAGATGATCACCAGTCAGAGGGAGGAGGTGTGGATCCTTCTGGTCGAGGCTCTACACTGAAAGAGAAGAAATTGAGGCAGAACTTAGCTGTAGTATGACCTCCCTTCCTCATCATGCCATGGACACCTTCTCAGGTAGGGGTGTTGGTCCTTCCCTTCTTTTTTTCTGTATTAACTACGGCAGTGTGAGGGACTGATTGTGGGCACTGCTGCCATGCTGGTGTCCTGCTCCTTGTCTGGAGCCATGGCTGGGCCTGGAAAATGCCCCCTGTGCTCCAGAGTTACTGCCTTTCACTGCTAGACAAACACGGTTAATCATCATGTTGTGGTCTTGCTTTGCCTCATTTCTGTTTGCAGCTATTAGCACGATGCTACCTTTGTCAGGGGAGTTATCCATTTGAAATGATTTATCAATTAGTTCTGTTGCTGAATTAATAAGCAGGTCAGGTTTGTACATGTAGTCAAAACAAAATGCAGGTTTGCCTTCAAAGCTGGGTGGAGCACATCCAAAGAGGTATTTTCCTCTTTGGTCTGAGAAAGAGAAATCTTTCAGACTGGTTTTAATGGCCAACATGGACACTAAAGCATGGAATATTAAATTCCTATGAGTACCCCTCACATGTGCTAGAAATTTTCTCTTTTTTTGGAGCAATCCCTGATGGTACCTTCTCGTGCTGGAGTTAGACAAGGGAAACAACAAGGGATACATGAAGTCAACCCAAACTGACAAAACAAAATTTCAATGAACATTCCTGGGAGATACTGGCAGGGTGTCACCAGCTTTGCTCACTTCTGTTGCTAGTATTTCAAAATGTGGTTTTTTTATGCAGAACACAGGCAAGAGATTTTTAAAAAATGTTAGGATTCCAACTTTTTTCTGGGTTTTAGAGCCTTTGCGACTCAATTAATATATCAGCAATTATGTTCTCATTTAAGGCCTCTATATAAAATGAACATGACCGAGGATGACGATGGTTCTTTCCCTTTGTTAATTCTGTACTAGGAAAAGAAAAAAACCGAAAACACCTGTGTAAATCTCTCCAGTGCCTCTAATTGTGATTTGCTTAAATACGTACTAGATACTGAGGGATTTTAGATACATGTGTGATCCTTGAAGGGAATGGAGATCACTAGTGTGCTTGCTCTCTGCTTCCCCTTGATTTTGTGCTATTTGGTAAATCTGAGATGTTTTGGGGCAGGGACTTGGAGATCCAGCATCCATGATCCATGGGACTGTGGAAGAGGGAGTGCAGTGTGAGAGAGAGAGAGACAGAATCTGTCATGACTGAGCCACAAGTGATGGAAATGTGCTGTAGGCTAATTTCTTCCTCATGGAAGAATTACAGGATTTAGGATGGATATATGTCAAAATGAATGGTTTGCTGCAGGAAAGTGAGGGGGATGAGACTGGATTTAGTCAAGTAGGGAGAGACAGAGGGGCTTTGGGGTTTGTTTACATTAGGAGGAAAACAGCAGGACATGATGGTGGGGACAGGGAGGTGATTGCCCAGGGCAGTGGGTAATGAATTTCCTAAAGTGGTTGAGGTTTTGCCTGCTCATGGATATGGAGCCAGACCTTACACACTTTCAGAAGCACATGTTGTGTTATAAATATATCCAGAAAGTAATGTATTTTGTCCCCAAGGTGAGGAACATGAGCAGCCCCAAATTCTAGAACTGATTGTGTTCCACAGGCTTTAGTGACTTTACCACTTTCATCCATGGAAAACCTCTCTTGGAAACTTTCCCTCCATTTCCTTTACTATTTGCAGTGACCTTTCTCTTTCAGTCAAAAAATATAAATTGTATTTTTAAGTACAGAAATGCTGCTTACCTGTCACTGAACCTCTGGAGGAAGAGCCTCTGATGGGAACTCTGTTTTCTGCTGATTTTGGGGTGCATGGCAGCTCTGGCCTTCACTGCTCGATGATCTGGCAACTCATTTGAGCAGAAGGTGACCTAGATTCCTGTTCTTTCTACCTGACTCAGATTAGGGCTGTTTTTCACAACAACCCCTCCAAAGAAATGCGTGATCTGGAGAACCTCTGCCAAATATCACAATGGCACTTGAGGTTTGGGCTGGTTAGTGGCATCAAATGAAACAAAAGCAACTTCCTGACAATAGAAGAAACCATTCCCATTGTGAGCGAAAATCATTTTCAAACACGAAAATGTATCAGCTGGGTCAAGTAATGCTTATGAAAAATTCTTAGGTGTTACTTTAATATGCTCAGCGAAAGAACTTTAATTTAATGGGACTCAGTTGAAAAGAACCAATCAAGGAACAGTGGAAAAGCTGAAAGCCCAACATAAATACCTGCAGTTCCACCCAAACAATGCGATTGTTGGGCTGTAATCAGGAGAGGACTTTCAAACAATGGATGGAGGTGTCTGTGGCCAGTGGGTGCAGGTAACACTCTCGATGACTAATGCCTGGTGTGTATCTGGGTACACACATCACTGTTTACTAATCTTTTCCTTTCTTACTCGTCCTCAAAAGACTCCTCAAAGCTGCACAGGGTCGCTGTATAACACTTTTTACAATAAGCAGTGTTGTGTTTGTGATAGAAGTTACTGGATGCAGAATTCAACTTTGCTGTAGCTGTGGTTCACTTGAACGATCTTGACCTGATCTTGGAGGGTTTGAAAGGCTAATCCATTCATTCCTATTCCAGACATACACAGATTAGACTTCTGTTGAAACAACTTGCACTTTTGAAAATAGCAACAAAACTGCAATCGGCTTTGCATGTGTCTTAAATTTCCAGCCTGGGGAATGATACTGGCCTTTGTGCCCTTCCTTTGCTCCCTTCCCCAGGGAGCACAACTGTGCTGGTCAGCTGTAGTGTGCTCTTTCTAGCTGGTAAACTCAGCAGCTGGAGCTCCCAGGCATGGCTTCTACTTGATTTCTAGTTTGGGTAACTTCAGTATGTGGTGAGCTGACGAGTTGTCTTGTGTGAGTGGGCTTCAAGTGCAGTTTATCTTGCTTCAGCATTTACTTTCTTTTGCAGAGTTTTAAATAAATCTCTCAAAAAGAAAAGGCAAAAAAAAGGGTAAAAAAAAAAGAAGAAAGCCTGGTGGCTTTGAAATAGTCATTTCTCAATTCTCTTTTGAGGTATCAGGCGCTAACAGAAATGTTTCACAGCCAGCTCATGCACTGGAGCAACTGGCGTCTGATCTGTGCATCGTCATACATCTATGGAGATTCACCCACTGTCCCCACGTATATGTGCTTGTGGGCACCTGCACCCAGCTGTGGGTGCCTGTACTCAGCCGATCAGTTGTGATTAGGGGTTGTTGGTTTTCACGTTGGTCTGTGCTGTGAGCTGCAGGCAATGGTGCTGGGGGGCTGTGCACAGCCTACACGTGTTTGTTTGTGCCTGCTACCAACCATGAAGGTCAGAGCCTTGATGGGGTAGTGTCTGAGCTTCACCTACACTTGGAAAGCAAGATACAGCTGTCTTAATGAATAGGATGGGAACAGGTGTGGTCTGGTGAGTGTCCATAAAGAAGTGACACCAGTTGTCATCCCCCTGTGCACCTGATGTATGCACATGTGCAACTATTTACATACAAATAGAACCATTACGTACGTCCTTCCCATGGAAGTATCTATGTGCAAATTCATCTCATGATGATCAGAGGAGCACAGAATAGTTTGAGTTGTAAGGGACCTTAAACATCATCTAAAGACCACCTTAAAACTCTGGGCAGTTTCCTTGTCTAACATGATGCTGCATGAAGCTGCCCTGTGGTCCCTGGCTTGTCCAGCTCCATTTTAGAAATTATTTTCTTTGACACTTGTTCCTTTCATGCAGCAGAATTATGACCCCAGGTGCACTTTGGTACTTTTAAATTTTTTTTTGTTTTGTTTTTTTACTTTTTTCCTCTGTGAGCAAAGAAGACAATTCTGGGTAGGCACAGGCTTCCTTCAGTGTGGCTGGGACTTGATAAGTGAGGGAGCCTCGTCCGGTCAACAGGCCTGACACAGGTTGTTGGAAAAGGATTGTGGCCCCACACTGGAAGGTTCTGGTAAGCCTTGCATTGGCCAGCCCCCTTTCGAAGGGGGATGTGAACAAGTGCCTGCCTCTGAATTGCTGGTAAAAAATGGTACTCCTTGACGTACCTGCTGTTGGACCAGCCGTGGGAAGGCACCGCACCAAGGAGAGCTCCTCCTCGGCCGCTGCCAACTACAGCCTTGCTCTCCGAGGATGCCCTGCCCAGGCTGGGATGTCTTAGGGCTGCGACGGGGGGGAATTCTCCACAGAGTTGGAGATACAAAGAGTGATGCTTTGCTGCATATTTACAGCTGGCACAGCAACGCGATGCGGGCTGCATAATGAATGAACTCCCCGCCTCGCAGCGAGCTCCCGGGGCATTCAATCCCTACGCCTTGACTTAAGGCTACAGCAGCACGTCCCGCTCCGACCCTTCACGTGGGCTGCGTTACACTGACAAAGAAAAAGGCTTTTTGTATTGTCTCTGCCAGGCTGACCTTTAGAGTGTTTACTTTTCAATCAGCTCTAAGCAGGCGAGTTTGAACTCCCCGGCGTGAGCAAGTTCAGTGCCGGAGTGCTCTCGCCCAAACATTTGCCAAGATAACGCCGAAGTGACAAATAAACACGAGTTGTTTTTACAGGTGTAAAATCAACAGATCAAATGCTGACCCTGGCCGTGGTGGTGAAGCCGGCCCGCGTTGTGTTTGAAGAATACCACTGCATCATTTACACTTGCAAACCCTTTGTAATCTTAATCTCTTTGTGGCTTTTATGTTATACTGGCCCCCCAAGGTTAAAGAAAGAGATTTAGACCTTAAACACAAATCCAGCCTTCAAGCTCTGGAATTATCTTTGCCTTTAAATGCAACTGATCAATGCCCATTTCTTTTGAAAATAAAACCCTTTTGAACCTTGAAAGCCTTCCACTGTTGAGCTATGTCTAAGTGCCACATGGGGAAATGGGCAGAAAAAAAGCCCATTTTTCCCTTAGTGCTTGCATTAGAGGTCCTAAAGTTCAGTCCAACGCAATCAATTTAATTGGCGCTAGCTCTAGTGACAAATTATACTGGTTTACACTCAAGTGTAGCACAGATTCCTCAAACGCTGGGAAAGAAGGGAGATACACTTCTTGGTCTCTACTTAAAGAGGGCAACAGTATTGGAAAAGGAGCACATTTAATTTATCACTGTCAGAGCAGGTGCAAAGTTTAATTCTAACTAAAAGCATTAAACAATTAACCCAGACAGTCAGGCCCTTCGGAAAACGCTCAGTTGCAGGGAACACATGGACCAGATTACCAATGGAAAAAAGTCATGGTTTCTCTTTTATTTAAATGAATATCTCCTACCACTTAAAAAAAAAAAAAAAAAAAAGAAAAAGGGAAAGAACTTTGTAGACTTCTGAAAACTAGTGAATAAAATCTAAGATGAGAAACTCCATCAGAGTGGCAGCAAATAGCTGTCTTTTAAGTAATTAATTGATCTTTGATACTCTATGAATAAGGGAATCTATAACCTGCTGATACCATCTCTCTATAGTACGCATGCATGTGCTTTTCAAAGTGCCTGGCTACTGTTTTCTTCTGCAAGGTAATGTGCTCCTCAGGCTGGGTTTCACCCCTTTGGCACGCTGAAGAAACACAAGGGCTCCTTGCAAACCAGGCGTGGCTTGCCCAGAGGCATTTGCAACCTGTGGTTTTGATTTCATAGATGAGATTCCCCCAAACTGAGGTCTCATTGGAGAAAGCCGGTAAATCCGTCCTTCAATAATCCTTCCTTCAACAGCAAAGTGAGGTCCCTCAGGTACAGCAGACATCAGTGCTGGCGTGAATTCAAACAATGCTTTGGCAGGTAAAAATAGTATTGGATGAGGGGCTGAGTGTGCTACAGGTGCCGCAGAATTTGGGGCTAAAAAAATCACATTGTGGAGGACAGCTTGCAGAGTCACTCTCTCACACAGCGAGTTTTAGTTAGTGTTGTATCCATGGGTTACAATAAAATTTATCTTTCCATGATTTAAGAGGAAGAACAATCAGGTGTTTTGTCCAAAACAATCTCATGTGCATTGTGAGGAAGTGAACTCTTCAGTAGAGTTAACAAAGGAAGTGCTCAAATCCTTCCATGGGTCTCTGGGCATCCTCACTGTCTTCTCAAAGTGGGTAAAAATTCCCATCATTTCTAGTATGTTTTGTGTTGGTCTAAATTTGAATAGCCAAGGCAATTTAGAAATCTGTCCTTTCTTTCTGAGCCTTTATAAAATATGTGTCTGCAGCGGATAAATCGCTTCATTATATTCCATTATTTTGTGGATAACGTGCTGGTGATATCGAAACAATGGGAATAATAATATTGTTCCCACTCCAGTGCCATCAACAGATTCCCTCCTTCCACCGTCATTTCAGCATCATTACCATGTCTCATTGCTTAGACCTTAGGTAGCCAATTTTGAAGCAATTCATCCTCACATGAAATGCCAAATGCCCATGTCAGGCATTCAGGCTGCATTTTTCAAACTCCCAGGTAGAAAGCCATGCAGGCTCAAGGGTTTGGATGCTTATGATATTGTGTAACCAGAGCTGATGTGCTTCAAATGTATTAGAAATGTGACTTTTTTCCTTATTTTTTTGAAACCTGCCATGCATGCTATTGAGCAAAGACTCATTTTCAGACATGGAGGAACAGTGCAAATGGCTTGAAATTAAGTGGGATTTTTGCTTATGTGTCTGTGAATGGGAATTTCACTCCACAATTTATGGAGAACTTATCCTTAGGACCTGGAACAGCACAGAAACGAGATGTATGGGATTTTGGTGAACTTTGTGGCTCCTGCCGTGTGTTTGTCTTCCTTCCTTGTCCTTTTGGGATTTGTTGAGCTGGTGGATGAGACTGGGGCCACTCTGGGAACAGATACATCCCATACCAGTACCTGCTGAAGGTGCCGCCATGGCTGGGCACTCCCAGGAGAAGGAAGCAGAAGGAAAATGCAAAAGCATACAGAAAAACTTTGCTGAGATAATTTTCCTATTCCTCCCTTCTTTTCTTCCAGAGATTTTAAAATTGTTTTTATCCCTTCAAGTCTAAAACCATTTATTACAAATATCAACATGAATTTCCTTGCAGTAGGATAAACACTCAGCTGCTCCACTTATTGGAGTGCTGCAACATAAACAAACCCAGACCCAATGATTTCTGCAGCGAATCCTTCCTCTGGTGGGGAGTGGTATTTCTGCACTGCAATCAAGCTGGTGTTTGCATCCTGACAACACGTTGTGAATGACAGGATCCCACATGTACTTTTACACAGCAGAGAGATAAGGGGAGGCAGAGGAAGGAATGCAAATGATCCGCTCGATAATGGCCTTGGCTGTTCTTTGTGTGTTGGGGTGGCACAAGTGAGAGACAAAGCAAAAAAGCTCTGGCTGTGTTCTCATGCGAACCATAAAACTTTAGGTCTTGTCTGCTTCAGTCTCACCAAGGGCTAGGTTGGTAGAATGAGTAGAATGAGTCTGGTGGGGCTGTCCCCAGTGAAAAAGCGACAAAATTGTATTATTTTATATCAGTTTTGTGTGTCAGTCTTTCTAGGATTTATTGTCAAGATTTTTTTTTTCAGTCCTGAAAGGAATGAATGGAATGAAAAGAATGAGGATGAGCAACAATTAGAATTAAAAATTTGATGGTTTTTATAATCACAGGACTCCACAAGCTGTGACTTTTAAGGAAAGCAACATATTTCCAGACCTTACAGTCAAAATGTGAGGTCTGGTACAATCCGGTCCCTAAAATTGAGGTTTAGGGCTTCCTTCCTTTAAAAGTCCTGGCATCTGAAAATGGGATGGGTTAGAGAGAGCTGGGAATTCCATTTCAAAGCAGCACCAAGGTGCCAACAAGAAGGTTCTCCAGCTCCCATCATGATGGAGCATGGAACATGATGTAGCCTATAGCCCTTAAGTAGCTCCAGTGTACTTTGCTGTGTCTTATTTCAGAGAAAAAGGACCTGGATTTGTTCTCACTTACACTACTGGAGGATTTGTTGGATATTATAAACTTAAAATATAATTTTCCACAGCTTTTGAGTCTTTCACTCATAACAAAATAGTCTCAGCCAACTAATTTGGCCCAATATAAAAATAACAGTACAATAAAAGTAAAAATATTTTTGCTATCTGTAAGTTACATTTTAACAAACAAATTGAGTTTAGTAAACTGGGAAGAAACCCCACCTTAAACTGGATCAAAATGGAAGGTGTTGACCATATCCCAACCAATATTTTGAGGAGATCAAATACAACCACTTTTTTTTTCCCTACCACAACTCAATTTCGCAGGAAAATTTGGAATTTTCCTTGCAGTAGGAGCCCTTTACTTCTGTCATAAGAGGAGGCGAAATCTTCTCTTCAGCCATACAGTTGTATAATCCCTTTTTTCAGTGTGTTATGCCACTACCCTTGGTCTTGGGTGATGAACTCCTCAGGTTTTATTGAACTTTTTCTTTTATATTATGCAGCCTTTTATATCAGTTTTACATGGGTCATCTTGCAGTTGGTTCAAATGTCTGCTTCCTTGCTGCTCTGGGAATGAAGGAACCCTTCTGTGATAGGTTATGCGTCCACTTGAGGAACATTTGCTCAAAGCCCCATCCAACTAGACCTTGAAATGAATAAATAAAGTTACCAGAGGACCAGAAACATGGTCCTCCTTGGGATGATAAACAGCGTAGGTAAGGCTGAGAAGCCTTCCTTAAGATGAAGTAACAATTAAAAAACAAATCTGTGAATGGAGCAAGGCAGGAAACTAATCAATGCTGAAAGTGTGATGCTCCCCCATGGGTTTCAGCCAATTCAGGCCAGGAGTAGAGAAAATATTTAAGTGTGTCCTAAAGTGTGTCTTATGCTTGAGTAGCATTTGCATTCATAGCTAAGGTAAAGCAATTGCTTTAGAGTCTCCATTAAAATGAAAATTTTCAGGAGCTGGAGTCTCTGTGACTTCAACAGATGTGGGGTCAGGTCCTGCTTTGCCCACCCCAAGGTAGGAAAGCAGGTTTCCTCATGGTATTCCTGGTGCAAGCATTCCTTGGATTTACCTGCCCGTGGAAATACTTCGCAGGGAGTCAGGAGGGCAAAATTCACCCTTGCCATACACCAGGATGCCAAACCTGGGTGTGTCCCTGGATGTGTGTTCAAAGTCTCTGTCAGGAGCCTGGGAAGAACCAGGAGTGAAAAGGAAAAGCTGCTGGTAGCGCTGAGCGCGCTCATTCCGGCAGAGCGTGGAAGGGGTTTTGTTGATACGCTCTTTAAAAGCATGATCTGTTTTCTGCTGCTAGTTAAAGAGGGTAGTGGCAGTCTTTAGTGGCTGTGTCAATGTAGCCCATGTTATTATGTACAGATGTGCCAGCTGCAAGTAGGCATTATCTCTTTGATAGTGCTAAGCACTTTACAGTGGGTCAGGGAAGTGCAGCTCTCAACCAATAGATCTAATTGCAATCCTTTTATGTTCTCTATGATTGCAGGTTTCTCCAGCACTATAAACAAATAGTAATCAACTAAACCTGTTACCTCTGAGCAGCGATGTCACGATATGAAATATTAACTGTTCCAAATACAGTAATGATGGTTTAAAACTCTATTTGTTCTTGAAGGTAAAAAATAAGGGGAAAAACCAGGAGCACTAGCACTGGCAGCATGAAGAGCCCTCTGGCTCTTTTTCATCTAATGAAAAATAGTGTCTGTGTACGACATGTTTTATGTGGTCAAATACAGTGTAAATATTGTATACATCTTTTGCTATTGCAACAACATATCAACAGCACCACAAATAATCTCTGCCTCCAAATCTACATTTTTTAAAGATACTGTTATGTTAATACAAGAAAAACTTGTGTTTTCTTAGCTCAAGAAATGCTAGCCACGGGCCTTGGATGTGTGGCTGATGAGGTGGAGTGGAGCTGGAAGTGAAGAAGGGCCTGGTATCCCCAATTTTTCCCCATATCTCAGGAGAATTTTTGTGGAAACTCTTTCTGTATGCTTGGCTTGCTGGGATTTTGGTGAAAGGAAACATTATTTGAGGAGCAGACTTTTTAAGTCTTTAAACTGAGAAATATCTCCTCAGCTTATGAGCTGGACAGTTTTGGTTTTTGGCCAAGTATGATTAGGAAATGGGTCCCAGGGACCCAGGTCCTGCCCATGTTGTTGAGCCCTCTTGATCTGAGAAGGGTGGGCTTGGGCTAGCACATAATAATTCCCTACTGGCCCAACCCCAAAGGGTACCAGAATTAAGTAAACTTTTTTAATGGTGAAGTTTGAGGGCCTGTGCCTCTGCACAGTTTAATTTACTGGTTGGTTGTAGAGATGGCTTCAGGGAGGTGCTGGTACCTGGATGCATGCGAGGTATCCATAGCTTAGACATCAGCTCCTCAGATGCTGAAGGAGCCCCTGGAAACAGCCTGAGCATCTTGAAGCACTGAAACGGGGACTTTCCACATAAATTGATCACGAAGGAGAGTTTATGAAATTTTTCACGGTTTGGGATTTAATCAGCTCTGATCGATGCAGCCCTAATGCAAGGTGAACTTGTTGGTTGCTTCCACTGGAGGGTAAAAAAGCCCAAGGAAAAGCTGGGGCTTTTTTTTCTTCTTGCTCTCATGCTGATGCAGAGCAATTAGCTGAGCGTTGAGGTTGCTCATTGTTACTCATTCAGAGGCATAAATAACCCAACCAACGCCTTCCCACCCCCACCTGCATCTGTGTGGTTCCTGGTGTGCCCCCTCCTTTGTCCTGGGGGCATCCCAAGCTGACCCCTCCCCGGCACCCGGCCGAAGGGGGTCAGTGCTAGGCTGGGCTTAGTGCCTCCTCCGTGCCCCCAGCTCCCACTCATCCGGGGAGTGAGAGATGGAGATTGGGAATTAAAATGTCTTTAAAAAGAAAATAAGCTTTTGTATCAGCCAGCTGGCGAAAGGATAAAGGACTGTGCTCACAAGATGCAATCAAAATTCAACAGTGTTTTATTAAACATGTAATATTATCAAACTAAACAAAAGAGCCCTCAATGGCTGGGAATACAATGCGATACAATTTATTTTATTTTTTTTTTCCCATGGTGTCATTCATACAAAAGTGTCATTGAGCATTCGGCTCCCAGTTACGAGCTGTACATGCAAATACCAGAACACGTGGTGGGCTAGGCAGTGGAATGCTATGTTTCCTGCAGGTAGATCACAATTAATTCCATTTTTTTTTCCTGCATAACAGCTGCTAGTGTGCAGGGAGAATGGGTAGCTTACAGAACTAACCGGCCAAAGAAGCCAAGCTTACTGTCTGCTAAAGACCTCAGTCAGTAAACAGTTTATCAGGTGGTTTCCTCCAAGCCAGCCCTGTTTGCAGGCTCCTGCCCCAGCACCTTAGCCCACAAGGGCTGCAAATCAGCAGCTGATTTTGACCTTTATGTTGATTTTTCTATTCTGCTCTCTGTTAGTTTTCCTAGCACCTAATAGAAGTTGGTCATTAAAAGATAAAATGCTGTGAACAACGCTGAATGAGACATTTGGATACGCCTCTATTTCCATAGTTAGTTTGGTAACAGTACAGATATAGACCCAATGCAAAATCTGGGAACTGGGATCAGGCCTAGGTTTTGCAGACACAAAACTGCTTGTATCTGACTTGTTTTGATGATACCTGTCAATGGGAGAGCATGGAATGGTGAAATGAGGGTGCTGGAGCCCTTCTCCAGGTCCTGGTGAGGTGCTAATGCTGTGAGAGGGTGGAAGCATGGGCTGGAAGGGCTATCACTTCCATCCCATACTCTTATCCCACCTTGAGTGAGGTGTAAAGGACAGCTTCAAGTGCAAGGCAGAGGTTAATCAGTTATAATTATCTCCAAAGAGCGATCAACAATTAAATTGCATTATTAACTCTGAATCTCACTGGAAATATGTGCTATCTTTCTTTTAAATACCTGAGGTATAGCTCTTCCCCTGACTATATTTACTCGGTGAATTTTGGTCCCTTAAAGGCCTGGCAGCTGAACAATCTATCAATTAAAAAAGAGAGGGGGGGAAATTGTGCCTGGCCTCCATCAGCTCAGCCAAGCAAGTTGGTGTAAAGGTGTTTGTGAACAGCAGCCCGGGAGCAACTCATCTGCAAAAGCTTTTCTTCCCTGTAGAACCCCAAAGGCAAGGCAGCATGGAAGGAAAAAAAAAAGCAAAACCAAAATCACTAAGAAGCCCTAACCTTGTAACATACAGTTTTTGCTAAAAATATATATTAATAATATATTATTGAGCGGGCATAGATGAAGAAGGCCAGGGAAAGCGTAAGCAGTAAGAGTGTGAGCAAGGTCAGTGTTCCTTGCCCGAGGACAGCACAATCAATAAGAGCTGGTCAATACCTGCTTTATTACTACTACTCCCACTCCGAGCAAAATCGTTTTTAAATTAAGAATATATTTTGCAAAACTGAATTAACGATATTGAATATTTTGCTCTTTGATATGACTAGCCTTCAAAATCAAATTATTAAATATGGAAAAAAGCATATTGGTTCAGCTAAGGAATTTTTTCGTCCCTGGAAAGGAAGCGGATGGTTTGTGATTCCCACTTGTGCCTGGGCATTAAATTACACTGGATGCTGCCCCTGCCTCTCCTTGAAAGGCGAAATGCAAAGATATTTGGGTTTGTTTCCAAACGGCTCCTTTTTGCTTTGGAGATGAAATACTGATGGATAAAGCTGAGTGTGTAAAATGGAGACTGGCAGTAAACTTCTGCAGAAATGGAGATGTTTGTCTCTTCCTGGCTTGATGCACGGAGGATTCAGCCCATCCTAAAACCACACAATTTTGTGACCCATCCCTACCTTTTTCCCTGCCTTCCTGGGCTTCCCAGCTGATTCACTGGGAGCATATATTGATGGTGTTAATTTGGAGCTGGCGTGAAGGCTTGCTGCAGGCAGGTTACTCAGCGAGGCAGTATCAAAGGGTGAGACATGATCCGTCCCTGCTCCCTGGGGCAGCTTTGGCTCTGCTGGATTGTGCCAGGTCGCTCCCACCTTTTGCTCCAAAGTTTAGAGCCTGCAGTAACTTGAGCAAATCTTGTTTCATTCCGTTAAAATGATTACATGGGTTTAGGATGGCCATTTATCACGCTGAATTTTGTTTCCTTTGGAGGGATGGGAAGAAGAGCCCTTTTATTTAGCTGTATCTGTGTTTTGAAGGCTTAACTCCAGTATGAGCTTTGCAAGGATGCTGCCAGCCCCACAGTGGTGGTGTGAGAGGGAGGGCAGTGGGTGCTTGGTGCAAAGCAGCTGGCTGGGGAGTTTCCATTTCCAACATTTGGCCTGGGGATCTTGATCTGGTGTCCAGATGCATGACTCAAGCCTGGGAGGGTGACATCAGGGCTTTCTCCCTGCAGGAAAATGCTGGTAATAGCCAATTGCAAACCTCATCTCCTACAGCAGGGTCTCAGGTATGCTGCTCCTCTCCTCTCTTGTTGTCATCCCCAAATCCCTCCAGTGCCTCGCTGGTGTCTACCATGCACTCCCTTGTTGACATTTGTTTTGCAGTAGTTATCAGCTGCTGGATGCAGGTAGGGCATGAGATGGCAATCTCTCCTGGAATCATGAGATATTGAAAAGATTCAGGCCTTTAGGGTTGGTTTGTTGTTTGGGGTTTTTTTTAAGTTTTACTCTTTTATTGTTTGCTGCTTGACTGTTTCATCTAATTCTCCTTGAAGCATGTAGACATGATTCACCCAGGGCAGATGGAGAACTTTCTCCCTAAAATGTGTCCAGGCTCTTTGAGCATCAAGGGGAACCTGGATGCTTGAGCTCCAAAGCAAAACCACTCGCTTTTTGTTGTATTGATTGAAATGCTGTAAAATACATTTCTCTTTCAAAGCCCTGGTGCTGTCCCTCTTTGAGAGAACCAAGCTGCCTTCTACCCCAACAGCTCCACAGGGGTGGTTTTCAAATTGATGAAGCCTGACATGCAGTTTTTGTGGCTGCTTAAACATATCTGGTACCTCCAGAAGGACGCTGGAGAGATTAGACCCATCAGCTTTTGACCAGTGCAGGGACTTCTGATGGGGATGGAGGCTTAGACCCTAACTTGTGAGGGGAGAGGTTTGAACTACTCACATCAACTCTTCTCTGCATCTCTGAAAGCACTTGAGTTTATGTTGTTTTGGGGGCACCAAAGACACCTGGCCTGGATGTTGCTGGTTGCATTTGCAGTTAAGGAGGGCTTTCACCACGTGTGACTGTGGTAGTGGCTCTGATGCAGCAATTGCCTCTGTTCAGCCCAAAATGCAAGTTAGAAGACTCCTCCTTAATTACCTCCAGGGTAAAAGAAAGAGAAATGGTTGTGTAGTAGCAGGAACATCAGGCTTTTAAGAAGAGAAAGCTCAAGCCATTTGTAGCTGTTTCCCTTGCAAATTTGGAGGAGGCAGGGAAGGACCCCTAGAAGTCATGGTGTTGAGTTCTTGATATTGGGATGGTTTAGTGATGCCCAGCACTTCCTCCAAGGGTCATTGTAGGGGGGGACTGATATGTCTGTTGTTTTCCTCTTGTACAGAGTTGTGGGACATACAGCAACAATACATTGAAACAGGTCCTAATGACATTTTTGTTGGCAGGAAAAGGGGAAGTCAATATATTAAGCAATTCAGAAGAAAAAAAAAAAAATCTTTATCCCATCTCACTCAGCACTTTGCCTCCAGTGCACTCCCTTTGGAAAAATTAAAAATTTGAATCCAGGGTGACCTCTGAAATCCCTGGGTCCAGCATTGTGGTGGGACAAATTTTATCAGTTTTCTTCTGGGTCTTTGCTGTTGCATCCTTAGGGATTCCCTCTCATGTTGGGTGTTGTTGGAGGGGATGGGTGGCTGTCCTTCCTGCTTTGTAAATATAACTTGGCTTTACTAGGTATCTTCAAAGAAAGATATCAGAGGCTGACTGGAGGGTTAATGGGAGATCAAGGCAGCTGAACCTTGGGAACAGAGGGGGGAGGAAGAGGAGTGTTATACAAAAAGAGCTAATGGCAAAACCTAAAAGATGGGATTTATGAAATGCCTGTTTTTTTGTGTTGGAGCAGGAACCCCTTAGCTGAATCACTGCAGTGGGTTGCTCTGACATGGCAGATCCCTGCTGCCACTGTTGGCGTTACAATGCCTCCTGCAAGGATCCACTGGCCTTGGCCATCTTGTCCTAGCTCCAGCAAGGCTCTGCTGGCACATGATCTGCACAGAAATGCAAGCTCTGGGAGGGTGGAGAGGGAGAGCCTTAAGACTTTAAATAAACTTGACACTAAGTCAAAGCCCAAACAAAAGGAGGGTGAGGGGGAAGGAGCTCGGTAAATAGCCTTGTTCACCCTTACAGATATTTTATACGTGGCAGTGGTGAGCTAGTTAGTGAGCAGCGTGGAAATGCACCTTCCAAAGGGCTTGATCCACCCATACAGGGGGAAGGGCAGCTGACCACCCTGGCAGGAAAATATCCCAGCCAGTGTTCCTCTCCATTTTGTTTTATTCTTTCTGTGCATGTCAGTGAAGGATCTGGAAGAAAACCAATGGGTTGCATAAAGAAACCACTTTCCAGAGGCATCCTTTAATTCACAGGGAGCATGCGCTGCCGCACCTGCTTGGTGGGACACCTGCAATCTTTAAGGCCCAATTAGTCTTTTCAGAAGTACGATGTCGGGGTGGGGGGGAGAAACTTGACCTTCTGGGACCAGTAGAAAAAAAACAAATCTTCCCTTTGATTGCCTTTGGTTAAAGCTGGGAGGGAGGTCGTGCCTCCCCCTGTGGCGCAGGGCAAGGGCTGTATCGACAGAGCTGGCCCCGTTGTGTTTGTGAGTCGGTGCAGGTGCGAGCCGTGGACAAGCAGGTGTTTGTACAGAGGTGACCTTGAGCACGGGTTCTTGACCTGCCCTTTCCTCCTGACTCATCTTGCCTCGAAAAAGGGCTGCTGTCAGGCTGTGGAGGGCCTGTGAGCTTTCTCTGTATGTAAAAATAACATTATTTAGAGGTCTCTCTTAAGGGCTTCTCTTGCAAGGTGTTTTTTGATAATGGGAGAGATGCAGCTCAGATACTGACAGAGCTGTTTCAAAAGGGTTTGGTTCTGCAGAGATTTTTCATCTTTACAGAGAATTTATGCCTTTAAAGAGGTGAAAACAAGCTACTCTGTGTTTGAAAAAAATGCATGGCTGGTGCAGGTTTTATCTGGGGAGGAATCTGGCTCTGTTTGTGAACAGGCTAATGTAAACCAATTTGGAATGGGGGGACATGCTGGGTGAGCTGCTGGGCGAGCTGCTGAGCTCTCTTAGGCGAGGTGTCCTGGGAAACTTAAGCAAATTGCAATTTTCTATTAGTGTTAATAACCTCTTAAACACAGCGAGGAATCAACAGTTCTTCATATATGTTTATATATTTATATGTGTGTGTGTGTGTGCATGTCCAGGCCAACATTTGCCTCGCACAGATTTCCTGGACTACAGCCTTCTCAGCTCAAGCCTCCTCTGCAAGTCTACCTCCTGCTTAATTTTGAGTTCAGGTTTGTGTTTACTCGAGGAACAGAGCAGGACATTTTCTTGGAGAAGCTAACAGCCCTGTGCTCCTGCAGCAGGTCATCTATCAGCCTCCATTCCCATCCTACCTGCCTGATGGCCCCCCGTCTTACAGGTGGGCAAACTGAGCAGTGGGCAGCAGGAGGGTAAAGAGACTTTTTAGAGAACCTGTGAGAGCAGGAGGTGACATCCCCAAGTCCTCCTCCATCACAGTCATGCCATCTCCCTGAGTTTTGCTGGAGTGTGAGCTCTGCCACGTGCTCCCAACCCCAGTGCAGAGGCCAGAAACAAAGGCAAAGCTGAGCAGAGAGATGTGGAGTTGCAAAGAGGCTACTGGTGAGTTACCACAGCGTGAGCTCTCGCGTTAATTAACATCTTCATTAATGATCTGGGATAAGGAAAATACTTGCAAATTATATCAAATGGGGAGGAGCTGCAAATATGGGAATGATACAGGGAGGACCGAAAGACAAAACAAACATGAATAAAGGACAATTGGAGACTTAACAGGGAAAAATCTTGCAGTCACTAGAATATGTTTAGAGCTCCAGTGGAGCCTTAAGATCATCCTGGAATAATGGGAGTTTGCAGGAAGATCTGGCAGCAAAAGGAGGGTCCAAACATGTTTGAGCTCTGTGTGGATGGTGTTGGAGGCTGAAGGGGTTGGTTGATAAAGAAAAGCATGGTGTGACAAAAAGGGAAAGGAAATGGAAGGTAAATTACAGAGGTTTGGATGAAGTTACTGAATACTGAGAAGAAAACTCCCTGACGGAAGGATGTCTGAGGTTGCTGAATTGTTCCTGGGATAAAGAAATGGAGGCTCAATTGCTTTGTACAATCCCAAGTTTGGAGCTCAAGAGGAGCCCTTTGATCACCCAGTCTGACTTTGTGTGTGTGCCCTGGGGCTTCACACATTCACTCTCATACTGAACCTACTGACTTGAGTTTGGCTGAACTGTGACCGGGGGACATTTAAAACCAGACTGGGGGATTTACTGAGGAATAGGCAACAATCCTGTGTTGTCAGGGAGGTGAGTTTGGTGATCCCAGGGGTCTACACAGACCCTGTCTTTGCAAGACAAAATGTGAACGTGCAGGTTCAACAGAAACATCTAAATGCACGTGGAACCATCCTTCTGGCACTGTGGGTTCCATCAACTCCGAACAGGCCTGAAGAACAAGACCTGTAGAGTGTGGAGGGGTTAAGGTTTATCCTTTGTTTGGAGGGAGATCACTGCTTGGCGTTTGTGTTTATCAGCCAAACTGTAAAACTTCTCTGGGTATTGTCTGCATCAGGTGTGGCCAGAAGTAAACATTGTCCTGTGTGCAGATCTGCAGTGTGTGTACAAGTACAAATGGTACGAAGCAGTGCAGAGGGGAACTGAGAAAAGTCTGGAGAAAGGCTGTATCATCAATCCTACTGGACTTAGCTGTGAAATCCCATTGTTAAACAAGGGTATCTCTGCCTGAATCACTTGCAAATGGTTTTACTTTCTGTGTTTGAAGAGTTTCTCTGTGGGTGATGCTGAGTTGCAGTGCACCCCCTTCCACAGATAATAGGAAGGAAAGAGAAGAGATTAAGGGGGACAAACACCCCACAAGCCAAAACATTCTCAATAAATCTTAATTGAAGTGGATTAGCAATGAGCATGTGCTTTGTATGTGTGTGAGTACCCACACATAGATGTTCTGGGGATAAGAAGGGGTCAGACCTGGACTCTGAAAAAGAGTTTTCCACCAATTCCTAATGACTTAAGACAGATCTAAGCAAGACCAGCTGGAACCAGACAACTTTGGCTCCAGAATTAGTGTAGATAATTTATCACAGCAGTGCTTGAATAATAAGACTATCACCCCTTTATTATATCAGCCAGTGTCATAACCAGATATAAAGTTTAATATTAACAAGGGGAGCTGCCTTCAGCAACCGCATGTGAGAGAGCGAGCGCTCTCATTTTTAAAGCCTGTGTGTACTAAAATGTCAGTGTCCTGACCTCGGGGAAAGGAGTTCGTTAAAAAAAAAATACAAATACAAAGTAAATAGTCTCCCTGAAAAACCTCTGAAAGGTTTATTTAATCTGTTTCTCTTCCTGCCCTGATTTTTCTTAATGTATTTAAAACTTAATATTTACTCTAGCAAAACAAAATCTATAAAGTAGTTTTTGTAGGCTCCTAAATAAGTAGTAGCAGCTCAGCTGGAGCCAGCCAGTAAGCACTGCGAAATATGCATTGTAGAGACATTTGAAGTTGTCCCCAGTGGACAATTTGCACCGTTCAGTGTTAAAAGGCTCTATTTCAGTGCTGCAGAAAGCCCCCCAGATCCCCTGACTAGGCACGGCGAGTTTACAGATGATGTACTCCACTCAGCCGCCTTGTAGTTTCAGGGCTTGAATGGCTGGTGGGGCAAAGAGGGGATAGTTAAAACTCTCAAGCTGCTAAAATGGAAAAGCCTCGCAAGATTTTATGGCAGACAGAAAAAATTAATTTTGAAGGCTAAATTTTGTTGGCTTGACCAGGTGGATGGGCAGGGAGAGGGAGATGTGGGACAGAGGGTGCCTACCAAACATCAAACCTGCACTGAAAAGAGAAAATGGGTGAAATCTGTGCAGCCAGGTAATGTCACAGGCTGTTCTGTTTCCTCTGGTTAAAAAAAAAAAATTGCACGGTAAGATATCTTGCAAGAGGTGTTTATACCGAAGGTGTTAATACCCATTTTTACCACAGTATTGGGTTCTTTCTCCTGAAATTTGGCTTAGGTTTCTTCACCTCTGAAGATTAGGAGGGAGGGGAGCAGTTCCTTTAATTTTCCCTGGCAAAGCATGCCAATGTGGGAATGTGCTGTGTGTCCTGTGTCCCTGTCTCCTCTGGAGGCCAAACCAATGTGTGATGATGTCCCCTCTCTGCCACTCAGGACACCCTCTCCAGCCCACAGTCCCTGTGTCTAAACCCCTTTGAAGGGAAATTTGGAATGATTTTAGCTCTTCAGCTACACTCTTCATGTCCTGTGTCTACCAGGTGGTGAGGAAATCAAGAGTGGCATCATTCATTTTAAAATTTTTTTATTTTCCCCAAATCATCCTGACCTGTTTATCCACATCTTCTTGTTATTTGTTGATGGTTTTATGGCTTGAGAAGCTTGTGGTTTTGTTTGGTTCAGGGTTTTAATTTAGGGTTTTGGCTTGAGATATATATGTTTGCGTAATTGGAGTTTTGGTTAAGGCCTTGCACAGGGTTTTGGGGTTTTGTTGATTATTTTTTTCTTTTCTCCAATTGAGAAATTTCAAGTATGTTTCTGACACAGAATGAAGTATGTTTTCTGACACTGAAGAAAGCCTGTAGCCTCCTGTTGTGCACAGAGAAATGTGCTAAATTCAAAGAATCTCCTTAGACAGTCCTTTTTGCTAGAGTTTACCCAGGATTTCCCATTACCACTCAGGGAATGAAAAAGGTACAGAAAATATATAGCTTCTTTTTTCCCTCTTTTCACTAAAAAGACTCTGAGTGGTATCTGAGCTTTTTTGCCAGCTGGTTAGAAAGGACCCTGCAGGGGGACAGAGGTATGAACATAGGAATAAACTCCAACTTGTATTTTGATTCTTTTAATTTTGAAATTGTGAGTTATTTCCTGCAGGCAGGAGGGTGGACACTGCCTCCAGCACCTCGTTTGCTGGAGAGAATTGAGAGCATTTGGTTTTATCAGCCGCTGGCATGGTAATGAGCCTATTTCTATTGAAATTGGCTCATTACTATTCATTTTTGCTGGCTCTCGACCAACTCATGAACCGCTTTTTGATTTTTCAGGGGAGGGAAAAAAAAAAAAATGTAGGGAGCTGGTCCCATCCACCAATAGATGTGAAAATGTGAGGACACGCCGAGTGAACATCTGCACTGTGACCCTATGGCACAGTCCAACCCTGACCCACTGCTGTTGTGGCTGTCCTCTCCCTCTCCTGCACCCTGGGATCCCTCCCAACCGTGCCAAGCAGTGGGATGGGGGATGGGAAGATTCCAGCAAGGATTCATCCAGTTTACACACGAGCTGACTATTGAGAAGTTGGGTTTGGAGAGGGGATGGGTCCCTAAGAGTACCGGAAGGCTGAGTGAGCATCTTCCTGTGTCCTATATATTTTGGAGGGCTGGTAGTTTCTGTTTGTGGGGTTTTTGGCAACTTGTCAAATTACGTTATTCAAGTGTATTTACTGACATTTAAGAGGTCTTTTTCTTATTTTGAGCAGTGTGTAAGTTCTCTCTCCCTCACACACACACACGTCTCTGGGAAATGTTTTAGTACCAGTAAAAATCAAAACTCAGATCTTTGAATGTCTACCTGAAAAATATCTATCTTCAAAAATGACTGAGCATGCATTAATTATATATGAACACAATTTTATCCTTGTTACCAGTTTGCAAAAGCTCATCCAGGCTCCACCACCTGAACTCACATGTGACTAAAATGCCATTACACTGTTTTGGCTTATGAAAAGAAGGGATTTCTTGTGCAGACAAGGACCCACTGGGTTTGGATGCTTCTTTTTCTATATGCCCGCCATGATACTGGAAGAAGCATAATTTTCAGGTGGGTTGTGTGTTGCCCCTTCTGAAATCATTCCTTTCATCACTCTCTGCTTTATAAAATCTTACTCCTGATGTGAGGGAGAAAATTTTTGGCAGAGAAGCACCAAAGTTTAATTCTATATACGCCTAGACTCTTCTATGTTTTGTTTTGTTTTCCAAGATAGTTCCCCTTCAAATTAAGGAATGAAAAATGTTAATAGCTTGCAGTTGAATTGTCTGTATTTAGTACTGTTCACTATGTGCTTCTGTGGGACACAAGAAAGAAGAATATTTGTTTTCTTCAATGATTTGAAAAATAAAACTTGAATTGACTATTTTTTAAGCACCAAAAACTGGAAAAATGATAGGAAGACAATGATTTCTATGAAACAGCCATTGTCCTCCAGGTAAAAGACTGAATCAAGGACTACAAAATATTTACAACATTTGCTGATGCATCTTCCAACCGGAACCATTTTGCACATCATTAAATGAAAATGAGCTGTCTGGATTTGTAGGAGAACTCACAATTTTGTTTTGTTTAGTTTTTTTCTTTCTACTAGACTGAAAGTATATCTCCTCAAGAGCAAAAAGCGCCTTCAAAGTTTGGATTTAAGTTGCTGCAGACTTTTGGAATTAATAACGGTGGAGGAAAGAAACTCACAGCACATGTAGGAGAACTTTCAAAGTCCTTTGAGGGAGCGGTTTTAGGTTTTCCTTTATGTCTGTCAAGCTTTCTTTGCCGGAGAAGTTGGCACAGTCTCAAGAGTTCTATTCATGTTTCCTTTGCCCAGTTGATCAGGCTGGCTCTGAGGTACCACAGCTGGTCCAGACTCCATTGGAGGTGAGGACCTCAGCCCAATCTTGTAAAAGCTTTCATCAGCTTTTGTTGGGTCATAACAAATTAAAACCACCTGACCCAGCTTTTCATCTGAGTGTCTCAGGTCAAGTATATTTACTTCTGTTTGTTTATTTTTAGAACTTTAAATAATCAGCTTTATTTTTGTTGCAGTAAACTGACCAGAGGTGATCTGTTATCATAGGCTGTGTGGAAATCACAAGAGTGACAGATGTTTGTCTGCTCCCATTATAGAGCTGGACTCTGTTTAGAATTTTGTTGTAAAGATTTTGCATTTGGAATTAGGAAAAAAAAAAGGTCCTAATTTCAAATCATCCTTCTTTTATATTGTGCAGTTCACCTGGGCAAGTCATCAGGTCTGTTCGTGTCTGGTAAAGTCCTGCAATATTGTTTCAGGATTTTTAAATCCAAATCTGTTGTACAGCAGTTCTAAATTGACCAACTGACATAGTTACATCTCATCTCTTCCTGTGGCTCCCCAGCATGGAAAACAGACAAAGCAATGGAGAAAGCATTGGGAAACCCTGGGCTACCTGTGGTTGGAGGAGTATCCAGATCCAGCTGACTGGCTGTAGCAAAAGATGAAAGGCAACTGTGAAGTCAAACCAGTATTGGTCCATGATTTGGAAAAGCATGCAATAGGCATTTAGGTGGAGACAGACAGGAAAATGGTATGTCCATAGAGAAATTCAAATGTATCTTGAGTCAGAGGTAGCTGAAGAACCCATGAATCCTGGATGTTGACAAGGATGTGAAAAAATTATGGGGTGTAGTGAGTTTTTCATGATACCATTTTGGCTGAGACCTTTGGTACCAGATGAATATAAGTATCCTTTTACACCATGGTATTTTGTCTAATTCCTTAGCTGTGCCTTAATTCTCAGCAACATACCTCAGTTTGTCCTGGAAACAAGCTCCTTTAAGGTTGTCTTCTGGGACCTCTTTGTTGAAAGGAATGAAGTTTGTTTCTCTGAATGAAAATAAGAGTGACTTAGGCTCAGTAGTGGACTAGGCGTGATTCCGAACCAAAGTACCATGGTTGTCTTTAGGGACAACACATGAGAATCACCTTAGGTGCTCTGAGAAATCTACAATCTGCATGGATTTTGTGGACAAGGAGAAATGCTGGTTTTATTGGGGGAGAACTTTGCCCAAGCTGATGCCTGAGCTCCAAGTCTGGAATCCACTTTGCTAAGAGAAATGAGTTTGAGGTGCTTTAAGCTGGACAATGGATTTAGGCTGGAATTGTCCTTCAGTGGCAACAAAAGCTATTCTTTTGCTCTTCAGGAATAAATTCCTTCCAGTATCTGGTGGCTCTGGGCCAGATCAACCCAGGGAGGAGCAAAGGGAGAAAAATTATGCATGTGATCAAACTGTATAAGAATTGTTTGAAATGGTCTGAGAGGGCATATGCAGAAATGATGGGATGAAATGGCAAGGAAAAACTTATGTTGAATATTATAACCTCCTAACAGAAAGATACATTAGACTAAGGAGGAATATCCCAAGGGAAATGGTGGAAGCCCCATTGCTTGGATAATTTCTAATTAAACTAGACAAAGCACTTGAGAATATATTGTAAGGGAAAATCCTGTAATGGCAGCAGGCTGGACAGGGTGACCCTATAGGTCTTTTTCATTTCTAATTTCTATGATTCACTAATGATTAAGTAATTCACAGATAAACTAAACATCCGTATTGCTGGGTCTTATCCGAAACTCACCTCACCTATCAACCTTTTCAAATTTACCAATTAATAGTTAATTAGTTAATGTTTGTAAAGTGCTTTGAAGATGAAAAGTGCTAAGTGCTAAGTATTATTAGAGAAATAGGGATAGATAAACTCATTTTACTTAATTTTGAACCCACTCAAACACTCACAGAGGGCTCAAAATTCAGCTTCAGACTTGAGCATTATTGGGTTTGCCTGCCTTGTAGAGGGACTTTCAGTGAGGTTGTTATGCTGTGATTAAAATACAGTTATAATTTTGCTAATGCACTTATCACACATTTCTATATATGGCGCAGCAGTTCTAATCCTGATAAAATGTGCATGGAAAGCTATTGTCCCTGTCCTTACACAAGCTGCCATGTACAATACAAGCAGTTTGCTTTGTGAGGGAGTGCAAGCAGCAGGGAGAATATGAAGGCTGTTTTCTCTCATGGCTTTTACCCTACTGGTTTGTGTCGGGTTTTTGGGGGTTTATTTAACAGCATCAAATGAATGAGTAAATACTCAGGAGGGAACTTGACTGAGATTGTCAATACAATGATTGTATTTCAAGTCATCCTTATGCCTGTTCTTGCAAATTGTTATTAGTACGCACTGTGGTCTGAGATGTGACTTCTGTCTTTTGGAAGTGGCACAGTCTCTGGTGTGACAGAGGTGGCATCTGGCGTGCACAGTGTGACAGGGACGTTTAGTGACATGGTGATGGGATGGCTATGAATGATCTGTGGAAAGGTGAGACCGTAGGTAAAACTGGATTAAAGAAAATTGGGGTAATCCAAGCCTGCCTGCCTGCCTGGAGTAAAGTCATACTGGTTTTGCCTCCCTTGGATGAAGGATAAAAGGATTAATTTTTGCTGTTATTTTTGCAATGAGAATAAAATAATAAAATACCTGTTTATTTTCTGAAACTAAGAGCTGTACAGTAGAGATAGTTATTCCAGCATGTTCTGGTCTGAATAGAGGACCACAAAGACAATCAGAGGGATGGAGCATTCCTCTGGTATGAGGAAAGGCTGAGAAAATTTGGATTGTTAACCTGGGGAAGAAAAGGCTTTGGGGTGACGTAACTGTGGCCTTCCAGTACCTGAAGGAGCCTACAAGAAACATGGAAAGAGACTTTTTACAAGGGTCTGGAGTGACAGGTTATAGGAGAATGGCTTCATCCTGAAAGAAGGCAGGTTTAGATTAGATATTAGGAAGGAATTCTTCCCTGTGAGGGTGGGGAAGCCCTGGCACAGGCTGCCCAGAGAAGCTGTGGATGCCCCGTCTCTGGAAGTGTCCAAGGCCAGGCTGGATGGAGCCCTGAGCAACCTGGGAAAGTGGGAGGTATCCCTGCCCTTGGCAGAGGGTTGGAACTGGGTGATCTTTAAGGTCCATTCCAACCTAAATCCTGCTGTCATTCTGTGATTGACTGGATCCATGCTACCTTTCCCCTGCCTTTTGTAAGAGGACTTCTTCCCCTGTCCCTGCCTATTTTATCCCTAGATATTTCCTAGGAAATAATTTTCTGGCTTTCAAACACCAGCTTGTGGATCAGTATCTTAAACTCCTTTGTAACAGAGCAAAC
>CM031859.1:109031982-109296827 GCA_018697195.1 Certhia americana
GGTGAGTGGAGGGTTAAGGGGTGGGGAAATACCGTAGCTTCTTCAAGCTGTTATTTTGTAAGGAGTAGCATCAAACTCAGCCCATTGAATTAAAATGCCTTGTTCATGAAATATGTGAATCTGTGGGGGAAGGATGCTTTGGCAGTTTCTTCATTTAGTGAAACATATATTAAGCTCTGTGGTTGATGTCTTACTGAGAAAACCCTTTTTGCTAATGTAAATTTATTTTTGTTTGCATTAAAAATAGTTTACAATCAGTGCAAACCATGGTTAAACTGGTTAAAATTAGGACCACGCTCCCATCTGTAAATGCCCTGTCCTGAGCAGAGTGAGGCTGTTTTTCAGGACTGTGGTGAACCCGCAGTGTGTGTTGGGCACGTAAATACTCATTATCTGTATTTACTGAGTTCCAGGGGAAAATATACACATGTAATTCTGCTGGAGAGAGCAGAGTTCCTGCAGCTGAGCACCTTTTCCATTTGAAGGGTATAACTGTGGTTTCTGGAGGGCACTGGCCATGGCAACTCAGCCCGCATCCCTCTTGTGTATTTCTTGGAAAAACCTGGCTAGACAGGACCCACGCAAGGTTAGTTCAAGGTACCTGCGATAAGATCTTTTTTTTTTGTGTTTTCTTTTCTGTCATGCAGTGCTTGTGAAATGTGCTGGCTTTGACAGCAGCCAGGGCACACAATTCCCCTCAGCAGCCACAAATGGGGTCCCCAGTGGGGAGCCCCAGCCCTGGACCCTCACAGGCAGGTTGGTGCTGCTGGTGCAGCTGTGCCAGCTGGGATAGGGTTCACGTGAGGTGGATGCTTCGGGCATCGCGCGGCGTTGTTCACACAGGTTGTGGCAGGTGTTTGGTGGCAAGGACTTTACAGCGTGACAGGTCTTTAATGGATTTGAACACGTGTCTGAGTGCTGTGACAATGACCGCCTCGCAAAGAGTGCAGTTTTCCCAGAATTGTCTATTTGCTTACTAGGAAGCTGTGGTTTTGGGGAAAGTGCTTGTTCTTGCCCTTTGTTGCTGTAGCTGTGAACACACACCAGGCTCCTCTGTGCACCTTTGGGGCTGCCTGTCTGCTACTGCTCGTTGCTGTGCCAGAGAGGGGACATTTTGAGACTCACCCTTTGTCCTCTCCAGCAGCTGTCCTGAAGCCTCAGGCTCGGTCCCCAGCCTCAAATTTGTATTGCCCACCTCAAATCCTTCCTCTTAGCAGCCTTCCTGCACGCTGCCTTGCCTTTCTGATCTTTTCTTTGCTGAGAGACAGAATCTATCCAAGTTGTGAAGAGCTGCAAGCCAAGAGAGCTGTCTTACAGCAGGCTGAGGTGAACTCCTGGTTTCTGCCATGGTCTCCATGGCACAGCCAGGTGTGTGTCCAGCATGGGCTTTCTCTGTGCCAACCCATTTGCCCCTTTCAAGCCAGCCTCTACCACTGTATGGAGCCATAAATATAACAGCCTGGGGCTCTTCTTGTTGACATCCCAATAGCTGGAGCTTATCTCCCCTTAAAATCGGCTTCAGGAAACAGAAGTTTAAAAGGCAATATGCTGGGCCAGGAAATTGTAGTCTTTCTCCCTTGAACTCTGAGAGTGCACCTAGTGAAAAAGGAGCCACTGCTGACTTTGATATTTCCTGCAGATTTGAACGAGGAGACAGATGGTTAAAATTCATGGCTCTGTTTTGGAGTATATTAAGAAAGGAGTGGTTCCCATGGCTGTTGTATTTTGGGGGTATCTGTGTGTGTGTTCATTTATGTATATTGCATAAGTACATATTTTTCTTTTATACCTAATTTTTGTTTGGTGTAAAATGATAAGTAACATTGGAACTGTTTTTGACCAAATCCCTGCTCACGTGGCTAACGGGAGGAGCAGCAATTGTTTCATAAACAGTGCTCTGCAAAGTTCATTTTATGCCAGAGCAGCTTTTCTAGAACCGGTTTTAAAGTTAATTATCAAAGGCAGGCATCTTCTCTCCACCGCCGGTGGCCCCCCGCTGGGTTTGTTGTTCAGCTTTCCTTGGGAAAGAGTCGCTCTACAGAAGATCATCTTCATGGTGTCACAGTCCAGGGAGCCGAACACGTCCGAGCTAATCAGCTTAGAACATCAGTACCATCTTAATGTGGGATTTGGGACCTTCTAGAGGCAGGGTGAGAAGCTGAACTAGTCTGCAAGCACATCACTTTATTCCTTTTGCTTTAAGCAAGAATAATTTGCCTTTTTCCTCTCATCTTTCTTCCTTGTTGTTTTGCCCCTGAAAACTGTGCGGCAAAAGCAACCTCCAGGGTGGACACTAAATCTTCTGATGCAGGCAGAGCAGTGATAACATCTGAACTGAGGGTGCTTTTCCAGGGCATGCTTGACAGATGTAGCAGGGCCTTTTAGGATTTAGTACTGGAGCATATCTATTACCCGCGCTGCAGCACAGCTTGGCAGGAGCTGTGTGGTAATCTCCCATGAATTCTGTCTGACTTATCAGAGCATCTGAACAGGTTCCTGCAGGATGCAGAGTCACTGCACCAAGTTGGGGAGAAACAGACCATACACTTCCAACTCCTTTAACTCCTGCTGGCCCAAAGCCTTTCCTCCTCTCTGGGAGGAATTGGTGCCTTTCTGCCTCTCCTCCTTGTATTTCCCCTCATTTGCTCTTCTCTTCCCCCAGTGTATGACTTCAAGGAGCAGAATCTAATTTCTATGTATCTGAGAGGGTAAGAGTAATTGCTTTAATGGCATGGCAGCCTGCCTATTTCTTTGGCAGAACGTAGTAAATATGATACATGTGGTGGAATTTAAGCTTTCGCTGGTTGCAAGTCCAGGACTCTGTTACACATAGGAGTGTGTGCTTAACAGCTTTATTCCCTCCCTTCACTGTGTGTATTTTATCTCAGTCTTACTGAGCAGAGTATTTAATGTTTGGTCTTCATCCGTGATAACAATTATCTGAGCCTTTTATATTTTTATATACACACACATACACACACATGCACACGCCCACGCACACACACTCATATATATTAAAATCCACTCCACCAAGATTGATCACAAACACAAAATTGTTTAGATCACAGATTAAAGTTTAATTTTGGAGTTTTGCTTTAGGGTTAGAATTAGCTTCAGAGTGTGAGTTGCATAGGAGGCGCTGTAATTTGTTTTAAGGATAAGGCCTTCAGGCTGCTGTGCATAAAATGAGCATGATTCCTTATTCCCACGGTTGATTTTTGAATGGAAGTGCAATTAGAATTTTTTCACCCAGAAGCGCATACAGTACAGAGCAAAGATAATACCTTGAATGCTTATCAGCTCAGGGAACTTCTCCTGGAATTTTATTTATTGTTCACCTAGCACTAATTCAAAAAAGATCCATGCAAACCCTAACAATACACTTGCTCTTTAATTTGGAGTCTAGTGTGTTTGTAGAGACTCTTGCAGGGGCTTTATTATTACCAAGCGAGATTTCAATGGTGAATTTTAATGTCAGACACAGAAATGTGCAACCAGTTATTTCTGATAGAATGGGAGCTATTACAAACAAAACACTGATGTAGCAATGGCCTCTGTTAATCCTCAATTGCTGCAGATATTTTCCTGTCACACCAGGAAGCTGCACTGCCGACTGGTATTGAACAGCCACCATCTGCATATGTGAGGTATGTAGATGATATTTTTTCTGATTATCGATGCTGATCACATTCATCTTCCACTGGAAGAACTGAACAATCAATACTCTCAGAATATTCATTTAACCTGTGAGAGAGAGGTGAAGTCCTGCATCCAATTTTTGGATGTCATGGCCACTAAAGAGCCAGATTCTGCCATTTCCACTGCATGATATCAAAAAGACATTGCCTCAGGTAGACACATGTTAGGCATCACCTCAGTCACCATGAAAAGAAAGCAGGAATTGATATCATAGTTTGGGAAGCCAATCATCTTAGTTTTATTTTTTTTTCCTTAGGATAATTTTTCAGAATTTTCTGTGTGTGAGTACCTGTGTGCATGAATATGGGAGAGAATCTAATAATGCCCTGGATAGGCTGAATTTGGGCTATTTATACCACATACCTTGCCTGTGTGGGGATCCAGATGGGCCTGGATGTTTGTACAAAAATCCCAGCATGGTACTCCTGAAGAGCTGGGCTGCATTAGGATTTTCCGAGTCCTAGAAATGCCAGGGAAAAGAATGGCTTAGGTGAATTGCTCCAAACCAGTATTTTTAAAGGCAAGGATTTTCCTCCCAAAACCTGCTTTTGTGGAAGTCTTTGTCTTGCAAAGACTGCTCTGTTGCCTCAAGGACTTCCCCCAGTTCAGTGGCCAAAACGGTGGGCAACCCAAGCCTCGGGAAGGGTTTGATCCCTACTTTCTACAGAAACAGGGGCTGGGACAGACCTTGGAGGACAATGTGTCCTTGTGTACATTGTTCCTGGGGCTGGAAGGCTCCACAGAGCTTCCAGCAACACCAAATCCTTGCCCATAACCATTTCTTTCATTTGAGAAAGGATGTTTTTATCCCTTATTGAACAATCAAAGAACTTTCTGACATTTATTTTGATGGGGAAAAAAAAAAAAAAGAAGAAAAAAAAAAATCTATTATTACAAGGACCAGGAAGCATAAATCCAGGTTGGCTCTCAGACACCTTCCACATAAATTGTATTCAGGTAAATGGTCCCTAAAAATGCCTTGATAGTACAGTGTACATCATAGTTGCTAGAAAAGAAATGTAAAGCTTCCCATTATGAAGGATAATACAAAGAAAGAAATGTATTTTCATTATCCTCCCATAGTTTCAAAGTCTCTCAAGATTTGATTCAGGTCCTAAAGAAATTATGAGGCAATATCTATGATACCTTTGAGTCAACTACCATGTCTTGACACTTGATCAGTCTGCAAAAGCTCCTGGAAGAATCAGAAATAAACGATTTTATTCCCCAAACAGGAACTCATGCAGCAGCGTGAGCAAGAATGCTTTTTTCTCCTCTAAATATGACTCTAAGTCCTGTAATGCATTTAACAGAGCACAACATTTTTTGTACAATCCCTTTTAGAAATGCAATCTAGATTTAAAACAAACAAACAAAAAAAGAAATAAGAGAAAGTCCATAATAAGGACACATTTTGAAAATTCCAAGAAAGAAACTGTGTGCATTGAGAGCACCTCAGCCATGCTAGATAGGGTGAGAAGCGTGTTTAAACTGAGGTGCTGAATAGGTCTATAACTTTATGCCCTTACATTTTCATATACAAATTCAGGGGTATAGAGGCTGTTGTTATTTTTCCAACCAAATTCTATGTGGTCTTTCCTCTTCTGCTTATACTAGAAAGGCTCTATTTCCAGGATTGGCCTTATTGGTTACCATACTCATGCAGGTTTATTTGGTTTGGTCCTAAACCCAGGTTTTAAGCTACAGTATTTAAACGAAAACATACCTATGGAAACTTCTGGAACAACAGTGGAGAGCTATGAAATAGCAGTATTCACCATTTGCTTAGAAAATTGAAAGACTTTTGCTGGTTTTGCTAAATACTGACAGCTTGGGTCCAAAGGGGAAATCTTGTATCTTGTTCTCTTTAGGGCAGATGTTCTTGTCGGGCTTTTGTTTTGATTTTTAAATGACAAGTGATTCTCTATCATTCTGTGTTTCCTCAAGCACCCAAATAGAGTGAATGACTTCTTCCTCTGTCCTGATACCTCAGGAGGAAAACATTACCTGTGGCAGGACAAAATCAATCTACTTTAACTAGAGGAAAAAAATAAAATGAAAAGGTAGAAGAGTGGCCAAGTGATTTTAAGCATGTTTTGAACCAGCAGTGCTTCAGAGTAGCCTCTGGGTGTAAAACGAGCCTGATGAACCCTCCAGTCGCTTAGGAGGGGCTGCCCTGGCTGAGGAGAGGCTGGATGCTCACTCCAGCCACAACACAGAGAGCTCAAGGATTGATGAACCATATGTTTGCCTGAGCTGCTTCAGGAGTCATTGCCCCTCAGTTTCCCACTTACTGCCACAGTTAAGGACTGAAATATGCTAAGATAATGTTATGTAGCTGCCCTGGACCATAGCACAGAAAGTGAATTTTAAAAAGCTGGGGAGGAGAACTACTACACTGGGAAGAACCAGTGTATTGAAGTTTCTGCTATTACAAGAGATAGCATAACACCCTGTGGGTAGGAGCCCCACACATTCCCACCCAGCGGAGCACACCCTCCTTTCCAAACCCTCGATCTACCTGGTGAATTAAAGGAATAGCTTAATTAATGCTGCCGGTAGAGGGAACTGATGTACATGTGAGTAAATGCAGCAGCATTTCTTCAGGGGAAAAAAACCCCAACTTTAAAAGTATAAACACAAGCATATCCTCTGCACTTCAAGAGGGGTCATAGGTACTGTTCCCAGCACACAGCAGTCAGTGGCTAGGGAGCAGGAGGGGAAGGCCTGGTGCTGTGTCCTTGTTCCTTTACTGAAAATTCCCACCTTCAGTAGCATGAGGGAGGGTATGAAGGTGGTAGAAGTACATGAATATGTATCTATGGGGCTTGGGAAAAAGAGATTTTGTATCATTTAAGGGTTTTTAGACTGATAGGCACAGCTTGAAATGGGCTATTTGAGCCAAAGCAGTAGGGAATTTTTTTGTTGTTTTTGGCTTTTTTTGTGTTCATTTGCTATAGATTTATGTAGTGTTCATCTTCAAACGCCAAAAGGTTTAAGGTGTTGAGGTGAGATGCTAACAAACTCACTGATGTCACAGTCTTGACCATTCTTTCTGTTTCCCTCCAGTGTGGGCAGCAGAAAGTCATGAAGCAAGAGGTAAGGCTGGGAGGTCAGAGAGAATGAAAGCATCAGACAGTATTGAGAACAAAATGCAGATGCTTTCAATGGCAGTAAAAAAATCTGAAAAAGACTGGTATTAAATAACCCCGTGTAACAGAAATCAATGAGCAGGGCTGAATATAACTTTGGAAAGGTTCTGCTCAAAGTCATTAGTACTGAAGTTATTACCTGTGGAAGCCTCTGCCAATCTAGAAGGAGTGGCAAAGCTGGGTAAATGAGCAAAAAATGGACTGCAGGAAATGTGGTGAATTCATTTACTGCATTGAATTCATTCATTTTTGACTGGCTTTTTGCCTTTGGCTGTAGTCATGGATAACCCCTTTGAAATCTTTTTTTTTTTTTCAGAAGTTCCAATGAATGCCTTTATTTTTACGTGTGTGTGATATTCACTTGTGCATAGGAAGCAGCAAATTCATTTGTGTGAAGCCCAAATCATTCTGGGGGTAACATGCATGCTGATTTTAAGGTGGATGGTCATTTCTAGTTTTGGTAGCTGAGCACTCTGGTATTTCTTTTTTAGGGATGTGTGAAACTGGGAGTAAGGAAAGACAATCCACTGAAGATAAAACCAAAAACATTTCCTCCTCCTTCCTAAAATTCAAATCTACCTCAAATGATATACTTTTCTTCAGGTTCTAAAATACTGAGACAAACGTTTGATGCTTTTTGGTTTGTGTGGAGGTTTTTTCTTTTTTTTTTCCTTTCCCTTCCCAATTCAGGTTTCCGGATAGAATTGGAATTGAGTGTGCCAAAAATACCAGGATAGAAGCTGTTCTCATGGGTGTTTCCATCTGGAATCTAATGTAGAAATGCCAGAAATCCTGTAGGAAAACCTGTTCTCATGTGGTTTCCTGCCCGGTTCAACGTTTTTGATATGTTGGGAGAGTTTGGATTAGCAGCAGATAAGCAGAGAAACTGGATCTGAATGCCAAACTTTTTTTGAAGTTTTTCCATCCCCACTGGAAGCATTATGAGGCCCGTAGGCATAAGGTATAGAGTCTCTACCCTGCTGGGAAGGGTTTAAAGCTGGCTGCATAGCAATAAACAAATGCATAAACATATTCATGAATGAGTAGGGCTTTGCTCTTTGCTTCTTTGCAAAGCTATTTTAACCATTCTGCTATTTGAAATAATCTTCAGTTATTTGTGCAAATATTTGTATTTTCAGAAAGTTTTGTGACTCTTAGCAAGAATGTGCACCTGGAAAGTTATTTTTCAAGAGATTAGTTTTCATCACTTATTATTTGTTATTCCTCATTTAAATTTCTTAGGGGTAGTTGCTGGTGATCTGATCAGCTCAAAGAGGCCAGCACCAGGTTTCTTTGGGAAAGGTGCTGAGCCCTAGCCTAAGAGGAACAGCAGACTGGATTTTCCTTTCCCAGATCCTGGCCTAAGTACACAAGCAGTCAGTATTCAGATACTGGAGATGTTGATCCTTTCAGAGGCAAGAGAATTTTGGGCAAACCAGTGGTCCTGTCTTGCCTCTATGAGATGGGGCTCACAGAAGCACTTGCACTTCTTCCCCTTCACACTTTTTCCCTTTGCACTTTTTCCTGTCATGCCTTCTCCCCTCACAATCTTTCCTGTCACACTTTTCCCATCACTTTTTTTCCTGCACCCTTTCCCCCTCTCCCTTTTTCCCACTTTTCCCCCCAAACTCTTTCCAGCTTGCACTTTCCCCCTCGTGCTCTTTTCCCCTCATGCTTAATCCTGCCCGCACTTTTCCTGCTCTCACTTTTTCTTCCTCACGGTTTTTCCTACTTGCACTTTTCCCCTCACACCTTTTCCTGCTTGCACTTTCTCCCTCATACTTTCCTGTTTGCACTTTTTCATGCTTGTGCTTTTTCCCGCTCTCAGCTTTTTATCCCTCACACTTTTTCCCGCTCTCATTTCATCCCGCTCACACTTTTTCCTCCCTCACGCTTTCTCCTGCTCACATTTTTTCCCTCATACTTTCCTGTTTGCACTTTTTCCCACTCTCACTTTTTCTCCCTCGTGCTTTTTTTCATTTGCACTTTTTGCCCTCATACTTTTCCCCTTGCAGTTTTCCCTCTTCACACTTCTCCCCTCATGCTTCTCCCCTCTCACTTTTTCTCCCTCAAGCATTTTTCCCCTCACACTCTTTTCCCCACTCGCACTTTTCCCTCCACATTTCTACCCCTTGTGCTTTTTGTCCTCATGCTTCTTCCCTTTGCACTTTTCCCGCTCATACTTTTCCCTCATGGATTTCTCCCCTCACACTTTTCCCCCACCTGCATTTTTTCACCCCCTCGCATTCTTTCCCCGGTCATCCTTTTCCCCTCACACTTTCTATCCCATGCACTGTTCACCCTCACGCTTTGCCCCTCACACTTTCCCCCATCTTCTTTTCCCCCTCATGCTTTTTCCCTTCATGCTCTTCCCCCTGGTACTTTTTCCACTCTCCCCTTTCCCCTCGTGTTTTTCCCCTCAGGCTGCACTGCTGGCTGCCATTTTGCCCTCTCATACCCTGCTCCCCTGAGGTGCCCCTGCCTTGATGAGGGCTCTGGCTGTTCACACCAGTGCAGCCCTTGGAATTGGAAGGAGCCAGTCGTGCCCAGAACAGCAGAATTCCAGCTTCTCCTCACAGCATGGCTGACACCTGGACACCCACATCCAGCATGATCAGAGGTGACTGTGTGGATGGGAGATTGTCCATCCCGGTTATCTGATGAGCCATGCGGGAAAAGAAGAGCTCCTGGGAGAAGCGACTATCAGGGCTGGTGCCGTGCCCCCCACCCCAAGTTCTGCTGGTGAAATGAGGTGGTTTCTTTGGGCAGCCCTGGCTGCAGATGATGTGCTGAGGAGTGAAATGTTCAAAGCAGCAAGTTTCACTTTTTTCACCAAAGCTGAGCAGTTTGGCTCCAATGGTTCTCCCCAGGTAAGAGGCGACTTCTCCTGGATGTAAGAGAGGTGATAGTTTTCCACAGAGACCAGGTGCACACGACCTTTTGGAGGAAACAGAGGGGTCCTTTTTTATTTCTTATTTTATTTTATCTTGGGAATCAAGTTTAGCCTTTTTTGTCGCCCGAGTGTGAAATCCTGCAGATTCCCCACTTCTGGCACCTCCACAAATTGAATTTCAGCTGGACAGAGCTCTGCCACATTCAGTCCAGTGTACAG
The DNA here is from genome assembly GCA_018697195.1 of Certhia americana. Lineage (NCBI taxonomy): Eukaryota > Metazoa > Chordata > Aves > Passeriformes > Certhiidae > Certhia > Certhia americana. The sequence continues at coordinate 109,041,946 of CM031859.1, forward strand.
AATCCCCTTTCACCTGGGCAGCCATGGGTGGATGCCTGCTGAGTGTCTTTCCTTCTGCTCAATGCAGATTTCCCGATTAGAAACCTCCCCCTTCCCTCACACAAGGCATCCACGCACACCTGAGCACAGGTATTGTATTTGCACAGCACCTAGTTGCCAGAAAGCTGCTTATTTTTGCAGCTCCTTCTCCCCCTGTACTGCTGCCTTCCCTGCCACATACGCACATTAGCTCCCTGTATCAGCTGTCGGGAGTGATCTGCACAGAACGAACATCTGTATTAAGTTTGCAGAGCTGGTCAAAATGTTTACCAGGACTATTTAATAGGGAGATCAATAGCAAGTGCCTCTCTGTTTGTTTTAACGAAACAAAATTGGTTGCAGAGCAAAACCTTTTTAGAACAACAACAACAACAACAAAACCCCAGCCCTGGCATTACTCCAGCTCCAGTGTAACAACATGGGAGAAAAGGGCATTCCTGAGCACTTGCTCAGATTTATTTTCATTATGCAGTTATTAGGGTAAGGGAGTGTTAGGTGGCTGTTGTCACTGGGAGACCCTCTCCCTATAAAGCTCGTGTGCTCGGCACTTCTTTTGGAGCTGCACTGATTTATGGCTGTCAGCTCCTTCCTGACAGTGTCCTGACAAGTTCTGCTGGTAGAAACTTGTTCAAGCTTGAAGTGACACTTCTGTGCTGCTGGTTTTCCTTCCCCAGAGAGGAAACTGCTCTCGACCATCCCGATTTCAGTGCCACGCTGAATTCCCTCTAAGTGTGTTTCCTTGCCTGGGGTCTGACTTGCTACTGGAAGCCAATACATTAAATCACTTCCCCAAATTACCATATTGGCTCCTGCTTGGGGGCTGTTTACAGTAGGTTTCAGACCACTGGTTGGCCCACGTAATGCCTGATTTGGAAACTGGTAGCATCTCCAGTTGGTAGCTGACAAATTCTGTCAGTTTGAGTCTGGCACAAGATATCAAAGGAATGTGGGGGAAAGGGGAAAAAGGATTCTTTTCCGTTTTCCGGAAGATAGCTGCAAAAGACTGTTTTGTTACATGCATGCAAAATAGGTATTATCTGGGGGTTTTTTGAAAAAAATTTGGATTGGGAAATTATGGCTTGTTGTAACTAAGAGGGATAACCCTGGCCTGCCCAATTCTGTACTCCTGGATCTTGCTAAAATATATCCACAGTCATGAATTTAAGCATTTGTTTTTAAACACACCCCTTTAATAATTAGAAGGCTGGATTTATACCCTAACTTTCCAGACAGCTGGTAGATTTTTTTCCGTCATCTTCACCTCCTAAAATGTTGTGATGTAGCAAATTGGCCATTTCTCACCATTTATTCTGACGAACAGAAATAAGTGAAATCTGTCTCTGAACACTAGTGCTGCAAGCATGTGAAATACACGGTAGTCTACATGGCAGCAACCAAATAAATATGTTTTGCAGCTTTTAGGTGAGAAGGTGGTAAGGAAAATATAGAAGGAGGAGCTAAATATTCTGGCAAATATTATGTGTGAATCAGGGGGAAGGCTCCAGAAAAGTTAGAAGATAATCATTGCCCATGGAGGAGGGAGAGAAAGGTGTGAGAAGCCTTTGAGTGCATTTACCCCATTTCAAGTACTTTGTGTCTTTTAAAATGCAAACCAATTGCAGTGCTTGAGTTTTCCTGTGCTGTAAAATGCAACACAGTCATTTCAGTAAATACTTTCAATGTTAAATTAACTCTCCACCCAACTGTGCTTTCTCTGGCTTCAGCTTCCAGCGTTGGGTTTTCTGACAACTTTGTCTCTCAGAAGGAAGTGTCCCATTGTATTTACTTTTTGTGACCTGTGCCACCATAAACTGTGATCGAGGCCCTCTGTCACCTTTCCTTTGATAAGCTGAAGGGACAGAGGGCTGTGAGTTGTTCATGATAAGGCGTGTTTTATAGTGCTTTCCCCATTCTTGTTCCTCTTTGAATCCTTCACAATTAACCAATTTCCTGCTTGAACTTTTGCCTCTGGGGCCGTCTCTGTATTCCTGTAGCAGTTGCACCTTTGCCAAAGGAGCAGGATAAGGTCTCCATTCTTCCTTGAAACTCCTCTCCATGTGCCTGAGTCTCCACTGGACTTTGTGGCTGTGAATGGAGATTTTATGACCAGCTGATAAAACCACAATTTTGGTGTGATTTGGGGTACAGGCAGTGGGTCCCCTCTTGGTTCCTGGCTGGATGAAAATGTTCTGTAGGGGTGGATATTGTTCAGTTTACAGTTTGCCAGGTGATTCAGAGTGCTTTGTGTGCTCTTTGATCGAGCTCTCCTGCAGTCTCCCTGTCACCTGCAGACTTTATTAATAATGATTTTATTCCAGGGTTTTTTCAATCATTGATTTAATATGTTAAATAGCATGAGACTGAGGACTAGTGCTGCTGGCCCAGTTAAAACTATTCCTATTCAATTTTCAGACTTCTATTCACAGCTACATTTTTCAATCTAAGGTGCCAGTTTTAATCCATTTTAATTTTTGCCTTGTTTAGATTATATCATTCTACCTACTGAGTCAAAACAGTGTGGAGAATCTGATCGCATGCTTTGCAAAAATCTAAGTGCAGCATACCAACATTATCACCCTTACCAAGCTGATCTGGGCTCTCACTAAAAAAAAAACCCCATCCCAATTAAAATCTATTTCCTGTAAACCCACACTACTGGAAGGTACTTGTATTTGCTCCTTTTGCATTGTAATATGTAATTTTTGGATTAACTGCCCATTACCTTACTCAAGATGAGAATGACAGTCCTCAAAGTAGCTGTGAACCCCCTCTGTTTGTTTTAAATTTTGGAGAAATATTACTTTGCTTTGGTCTTCTGTAGTGTTGTAAATCCCAATGTGTCCCTGTGGGGTGGAGAGCTTCCATGCTCGTTCTTTGTACATTTTCCAGCTGACTGACTTCAAAATCTCTCCCTTTTCTAGCTGCTGTTTTAAAGTCCTTTCACTCATTGCTGAGATTGAGTGTGAATCATTGTTTTGAGACAATATGCATATAAAATCTATTTCCCAAATATGGAAGACAGGTATTCATTGAATTCTTACATGTTTTCCTCATTATTATTGTATTTTTACTATTTTTCTCCAGTAATAGCTGACAACATTTTTGTTCTCAATATGCTTTTAAAAGTCCCAGATATCCTTTCCTCGTTGATTTCTTTTTTCCCCTCCTTTCTCTGTCCCTTTGTCAAATTCCTAGAGTTATTAGCTTTTGGTTTATAATTGTTATTATCAGTATTCCTTTATATCATTAGTGCTTTGTGTTGAAACAAATGTGTTTTCATTCCATGTCTACTTTTAAACTGAGAGAAATTTTTAAATACTGTCAGTTTGTCTCTTGGTTGTGAAATTGTGGCCTTTGAAATCTACAAATGTATTCTCAACACTTTTCTGATTACCATGAAAAGGCCCCTCTGTAGTTGATATTGCTCATAATTATTTCAGTATTGTGAGAACGATTTTTGTCCAACAGCAGCTATGTGAATGTACATGCTAGAATGCCCATAAACACACACATTGCTTTGGAGCCGAGTCTAGATGTTGACAACAAATATGATCGAGTCATGATCACTGGCATTTGAGTAACCATTAATTTTTAACATCTGGGATCAGTTCCTCTGGATCTGTCATTAGGCAGTCTACCCCAAGCTGGGTTGAGTTAAGAAATTGGCTGCCTGTAATTTTTGAAATTCTGAGGACTTTTTAGTGCTGGTAGCCTGAGAACACCAGCATATGCCATTCAGATTGAAGTCCCATATGTTAACACAGCTTTTTTTACCAACACATGATAAATAACTCTTTAAGGAAGCTGGTCATCGTGTTTTTTACACTGTTTTGGTAGGGTGTAGCAGGCATCAAGTAGCTCACTCCTTCCAGTGTGTTTGTAAGAACACAGATCCACCAGCTAGATTTTCAGTTGAAATCTTTTACACGGTGAAATCTTTATTTGCACAGACTTGCAGTGGTGATGAGATTTTGAGATGGTGCGCTGCATCCTTGCTTTTTTGCACACCTGAGCCCACTGAGTTGGCTTATGCACATCCTGATCATGTGAGTTTTCCTAGTAATATTAAACAAGTAAAATCTGTGCTCATAAATCAGCCATTCTAATTCCTCTTGTTTATTATCTGACTTCTAGCAGAAGTGTATAAGCAATTAAATAATTTCACCCTTCGTGTAAGTGGATGCTTTTGTAATTTTGTTCTCAACGACATGATTATGAACTACAACCAAAAGCCTCACGCCATTTGCCCAGGCAGTGGTAACATATGCAAAATTTTCTGACTTTTTCTGTTCATACGGCAGGAGGAGCCTTGTAAGATCACATGTCTGCACCAGCTTCTGCTCAATTTTACCAACTGTCTTTGCAGAGAGGTTTCCTACAACTTGCTTAACAGGGATGTACTCCGTCTATCCTTACAATCTTGTCTTGGTCGTTCATATAAACTCCCAAACCTGTAGTTAGTATTTCCCCAGTTTTCTGCCTTTTCTAGTTCCTGTGGGGCCATTTTCATGCTTTTCCACAGGGAGTAGCTATGTTTCTTAAGGAGGATTGCTCAAAACCGCTGTACTTAATTCTTTGTTACATCTGTGATTGCACTTCCAAACCACAGCTTTGTTTCTTTTACCTTCATTACCGCCTGCACATTGCTCCAAAGAAACCTTTTCAGGTGAGAAAACAGCCTTCTCGCTCCAGCTCAGAGCCTCACTCACACGGCCCGCCAGCCCTGTGTGTCCTCTGAAAATGAAAGTTTCTCAAATGCCTTCTTCAGCCTTGCTCTGAAGTTTTGAAGTTTGCTGCTTCTATTTGCCTGCTCCAAACTTTGCCTGGATGGATGGATGGATGGATGAAGAGGAGTTGCTTAGTGCCAGCTTCCCCTGCCAAAATTAAGTCTGACCAATTAAAATGACACAAGGATTTGGGACAGGAGACCCTCATATGAGAAAAAACCCAGAATAAGTAGTCATCTCTTACCCAGCATGTTTGAAGATCCCAAAATTGCTGGTTTAGGGCCAAACTGAATAATCAGCAGGATCACGCACATGGCTTACCAAGATTTTTAACCTGGGGCATGTGCTGCCTCCTCTGAAACACCCCTGAGGCAGCTGGAGACTTGGAGCATGCGTGTCCAACTGAAGTGGCTCTTTCCAAGTTATTCATGGCAGGAATGTTGAGGAAGAAGGAGTGATTTTGCATCTGTCCCTCTGAAATACCATTCTCCCACAGTTAGGCTGGCAGATGACTTCCCAAGCGCTCTCTTCAAGTGGTAAATGGAGTTGTCGCCAGCTTCAATAGCCTAAATCGAGGGATAGGACCGGTGACAAATACATTACAAAGGGCCAAGTTAACTCCAGTTGTGCTTCGTTTAATGGGAGCTCTAAGCAAGTGGCTGCTTGTGGGGGTCCCAGCGGTGGCCCCCCGCTCCTCAGTGATGAGCTCGGAGTTGCACCTTCCTGATGCTGAGCTCTGCCTTCTCCACCAGGTTTCCTGTAAACTGTGAAGTGATGTGGATTAGGCACGTGCCAGGGAGGTTTTTCTCCGCACCTGGCTCCGACCTGCTCACGTGCCTTTCAGGATGAGCCTGTCCGACCCACGGGAGCAGCCGAGGCTGGGCTTTCCACCCAGGAGCGGTGCACAGGCTCCTTGAAATGCCAGCGCAGGGGTAAGGGCGTATTAAAAATAGAAAAACAACTGCTTGGTGTCATCCTATTCCCTAATAGGATTCCTTTCTGCACTGCCTGCCTTTCTGGTAGGGTGAGGTGGAACTGCTGCCCTTCAGCTGGATGGCTGTATCACCCACTGGCCTCTCTAAGGCATGGCCAGTCTCCAGGCGTCCTACACCTGTTTTCCCCCCACATATTCACTTCTCTCATTCCCACCCCCCCCCCCCCGCCCGCTTTCATCCTTTTCTTCCCCCCCTTTCTTTTTGTGTCCGTACCTATATATGTTTTTAATCTTTGCCTGCATCAGTGATGCCTGCAGGCAAAGCCTCCAGGGCTAGGCACAGTGGGAAGAGGTGCGACCAGTAATCCCTTTGCTAAGGGCGTTCCTGCTGCAGCCAGAGGCATGCACGCCACTGGCTGAGAAAACCGGGGGGGCAAACCCGGTTTTATTCTCAGGGTGCTGCTCCCAGATGCTGTGAAGCCAGGTATACTCCTCTCCTCCTCTCCTGGGCGCACTACTTTCCCTTTCGAGGTGATTGTGTTTGGACCCGTGCTGCGGGGAATATATCTCTGTATAAAAATATCCATCTCTTTGAAAAGGCAGAGGATCGTATTTCTTTTAAATCATACCTCAATCAACTTGTGAAAACCTGAAATATATCTGGACAAATCAGATTTATATGAAACAAGGAAAAATATAGCAATTTTGGGGGTATTAAATTGAGGGTTCAACGTAGTTGTTCTTGGGCTAACTGGTGCTTGGGAAAATGGGGTTTAGATCGTTTCCAGAGATTCCCCTTTCTTTGCTGACAGTCAGAGAAAAGGGGCGAGAGGCTATTGCTTGTGTTTGTTCCTAAAGCAAATCACGGTTGATAGGTCCAACTTTAGACCGACCGGCCTTGACAAGTTTCTCTGCAATTCTTTCTTGTGTGCAGTTTTTAGAAATCTTTGAACAGTGAGAAGCACAAAAGGTAGAAAGTTAACAAGACTCCACGGGGCTGTGAGATGCTACCTGACAAGGGAGGAGAGGTGCTCCTGCGACTAAAATAGGCGACACAGAAGGTGGTTTTGTGCTTGTCTGAGAAATTGGGAATCTTGTTACAGGCTAGGAAGGTCTGGTCTGCTCAGACATACAGCGTTCATAACAAAGGCTTTGGTTTCATTAGCTGAATGTTTTCAGGAGGTTTCTTACAATTTTCAAATGTGTAATTTTTAAGTGAGTTTATTCTGAGAAATCAGTACTACAACTCAGATATTTTGCTGGGGAGTTGGGAGTTGGTTTTGGCTATATTTGTGGTCATGAAAAAATTGCTGTGGTGGGAGGGGGGGGGGGGGAAAGAAAAGCCCTTGCTTTACACACTGAAGCAAAGATGTCCTTTTCCACTCTATCTCCCTTGAAAGAACTTGAGGTTTCTGCTTTCGCTCTCCAAGCCTGAGCAGGTAATTAACATCAATGATTTGTCCTTAAGAAGCAGCTTTGGCCTTGCATTTCAGAGAGAAATGTGGTTATTTCAGACTTAGCAAGTGTGCTTTAGGTTTTGATCCTCAGCTTTGGTTTTCTTGTTATTCTTATTGATTGTTCCAATTTGTATGCTGTTTTGCTCTGTGAGTTGTTGATCTGTTTTGTTTCTAGTCTGTTTTTCAATGGACACAGGTTTCTAATTTTCTGTTTTCTTCTTAGACTTTCAGGTTTTATTTCAACGCACTTTTTCCAGGATATTTCTCTCTCTGTGGCAAAGCTGTTGTATGATTGTGTTGCTTGCCTCTTCCTTCCTAGAGACAATGTTAACAGATATCATGGGAGGGATATCACCCTCCTCCCCCTAAATTTTATATGGAGCACTGCACTTAAGTCAGAAGCTGTATTCCCTTGCCTGTGGATTTTCCTTTGCTGGAAGGGCCAATTCGTAAAGCAGATGGGAACTGTCAGCTTTGTGTTTCTTGGGAATATGTTCCAAAATATATCCTTTACCATGGTATCTTTTGCAAGGCTCTGATGTAGTAAAAAGCATTGGGATATTAAAACTCGGTTAATGGAAAACCATTAACACTCAGCCTGGAAAGACTGGAAAAATCTTTGAAAATCCTGCTGGCTAATAGCTCCTTGGTGAGAGGCCAGTGCAAGGGGGCTTCTCTGCTCTCCTCTGCAGCCTTGGCATCATTCCTGGGTACCTCCAGAGGAAAAGGTTTACTTCTTGGGAATACTGCATGTGGTGGGGAAGCAAAGAAGTGTGGAAGACAACACATGAAGCTTTGAGGGAGAAAGAGTTTGGAAGGAGATGAAAATGCTGCTGGAGCATGGGGCCATTGGCTGGTGGTCTGATGTTCCCATTCCTCCCTGTTCTCAACTGTTTTTAAATTCTCCAAATGCCTGGAGGGAGCAAAGTAAATGGTATTACCTCTGACAGTGTACAGTTCAGAACCTGGTTAAACCAGTGTTTGGTCAAAAAAGGGCCTGGTCCTTTTAAGCCCTGTTTTCCTGCACTTTGGCAGAAAGGTAGACAGCTTTTGCAGCCTGCCTACTCCATCAGTATTTGTGCTCTCTGGCCATGAATTTAAGAAAGATGTGCCAGAATTGACATTATCCTACTGGAACCAAGGGGCTTGGGGAATACTTTAAAAACCTGGTGAAAACATGGAAGCTGCAGTTCTCCAGTGAATGCCTGTTGGCCAGAGGCACTGCGTGTGAGTGCGTGTGTGTGCGTGGATGGGCTCTCTTCTTTTTAAAAACCTTTGGAGTGAGTTTTTTGGATACTTCAGACGTCCCTTTTTCTCACCCTCAGATTGTTCACCGCCTCCCCAGCAGAGTGACATATTGTTTGCAGTGGAATTTGACAGGCTCAGATGGCAGTAGCTGCTGCAAGATTTTTTAGTTCTTGTTGGTGCTACGACAGGTCTCAACAAATTCCCTCGCCCACTCGCCCGTGGTGCATAAGAAACTTTCTCTACTTTCAGCGAGGGGAGCTTGCCCATCAGTTTTGTCAAAATCTCAGCTTTCCTTTAAGCATGATACAGAAATTCTGGCTTTCTGAATGTGACACAGAACTGCTCTACGGCAGTGATGTTTGCAGATTCGGGAAGGCAGACAGACAAAGGCGAGTGAAATGTGAGCTCCCAAATAACCCTGTCTTGGCTTCATGATGGAAGTGAACTGCCTGGGGTATGCGGTGGGAAGAGCCTGTGGGTTTCTGCCAAGGAGATGTGGCCCCATTCTTTGTGCTGTGTTCAGTGCCTCTGTGTAAATCCATCCCCCCTCTCTCTGTGTCTTTGTCATGTATGCAGGTGGCAGACCTGCAAACCCACCCATCCTACGCAAATACCAGGAGGAGACATGAATGTCTGCAACATAAACCTGTGCACTGATCACCCTCTTCTGTGTGTGATGGTGTTTCTGCTGGCCACCTCTAGGCATCTTCTTTAGGATGAGGAGAAATTTGCCCTGAAAGACCCTGTTTTTGTCTGCTGTGTCTGCAGAGGAATCCCCTCTGTGTAAGAGAAGCACCCTGGGTTCGGCATTCCTTTGGAGTGGGACTGGGTGACAGTGGCAGGCATGGGTCTTTTTCTGAGAAAAGATGCTTATTCTGAGGTTGAGGACATCTCCATGTCCCTTATATTCCTGCAAGAGTGAGGGCTTTGGAGAACTGGAGATGTTTTCCAAAGCCATGAGCCCTGTTTCTCCCATAAGCCATGGACTTTTGGAGTACGGCATTCACACCAAGCCATAAGTGTTTCAGGTTTGATTTAGGCTCAGCCTCACAAGGTTATTTTCAAGAAGTGGTCCTGGGGCTGTCCCACTCTCAGGTTTTTCCTTGGCATAAACAACATTAGCCCGAGGGTGGCCCTCATCTGTGCCAGATGCCCACAGCCACGGCAGCAGGAAATCAATGGGGCGTGGGGATATTCCCTGCCACTGCTCGCCGCCGCTAATAGCTGTGGTGGTGTAGGAGTCCCTGTGGCATTTCCACATTACCTGGAGATTTCCCAAGGCAGGAGAAATCCTAAGGATAATTAAGCCTGTTTTATTTAGGGCTGAGCTGAGCCATCAAAGTGGCATAAAGCAGCCTAAATGGACCAGAGGATCTGGCACCTTATGCGAAAACTAATCATTTTCTGAGGTGGTCTGATAATTTCTGAGGAGGATATAAAATAATTCACACCCACATGTAGTTTTTAATGAGTAGAAAGGCCTCTCTGCTGCATGTTCTGGAATTGTACTCTTTTTTTTTTTGAAAAAAATAGAAAAGCAACCCAATGATGCTTGCATGCAACAAAGCGAGAGGGAGGCTGTGGCAGGAGCAGGAGCTTGGGGCAGTGTCTTTGTTGCTGTTTTCATCAGGGTTAAGGGCTCAGTGACCATTTGGAAACCTTTTATGGGCAAATTGGCTAGCAGCCAGTACTGCAAATTTGCACTCCTGACTTTTTGATTAGTCAGTAGTCCATCAACAGCAGTAGAAACCTGAGAAACATTTGCAGCTAACCACGTGAAAAGCAGGTGTAATAAATCAGGTTGTTCAGGTTTAGTCCCAACTGGGAAATGTGTGGATGGAGGTAGAAGTCTTTCCCTACTCCTCTGGTGGTATAGCAGAATACCTGCTGCCTTGCCCCAGTCTCTCTTTCCAGCAAGATTTCAGCCTGTAACAGTGATTGCATTCCCATTGGGAAATCACAAATTTCCAACAATTTCTTTTAAGATCTACAGTGAAACTGCGTGAAAGACAACCATTCATCCATCTCATTACAGGATCAGGACCACAGAGTGGACTTTTTAAGCTTAAGGAGCAAGCCCTTAATTGCTCTGACTGTGCTAAGTGGAAGGAGCTCTCTCTGTGCCAGTGCCCCGATGGCAGCAGAGGCATCTTTTCTATTTATTTGCCCCTGTCCCACGGGAACCTGGAGTGTGTGTCTGTGTGTGTGGGGAGGGGGGGAACCTGAGCTCTGCTCCCTGGTTCCTGCCATGTCTGTGCCCAGGCTTTTCCCGGGAGCAAATCAGCAGAGCTAGTGACAGCAGAAGCCATGAAAAGACCGTGGCAGATGTGAGCCTGCTCTCTAATACTTTATGAATACTGAATCTGCTTTTTCTTCAGGGGGAGGGTGGCTCTCTGTCTGTGTTGTTGCTCATTATTTATCACACATAGGGTACACACAATACTGGAATGGGGTGTTGTTAATAAAAGTTGCAAAGTCGCATCCTGGAGATATATTCTGGCAGGGGAGATACAAGAGAGAGAAAGCAGGAGGGAAGTGTTGGTGCCATGAAGACAGACTCATGTTCCAGACCATGGAAGAGCTTCAGGAGCATATTTTAATGATTTTTTTTTTTTCCCCTTCTGTGTGGACTACTGAACCAAAATGGTCTGGTAATTTTGGGCTAGAATTTTGTAACAGCTGCACAAGAATTCTCTCTCTCCCAAGTTCCAATATTTTAGGATTAAACAAAACCTCCCTGTGTCCCTCAAGATGAATATATGAGTTATAATCTCAGGAAAAATTTAGGGGATGTGTCTTCCAATCTCAGGAAATGGCAATTTACAGTCTTGGAGAAAAAGGGTGGATGGGACAGGTTTCTCTGAGGGGGCACATCACACTGACTCCCCATCAAATGGCATCCAGCCTGAACAGACACAGCCATACAGTAACTTGTACTACCATTGCCTTGGCTGTAGTTAAACAGAGATCTTCAGGCTCTAGCCCAGCAGTTCAATTACTTTCCCAGTTATTAAAATAACAAATGAAACAGAAACTACTGAAAAAGGCAGAAGAAAGTGGAGCTCTTCAACACCCCCAGCATCAGGCAGGCAGCAAGAGCAGACACATCCAGGGATGCATGCTCGGTGCTGTGAGTTGTCAGCGGTGGATATCTGACAAATACCCCTTTTTATAGCAGTTTTAAGAAAAATTTAGTAATAACTAAGCAAACCGCTGAAACCAACTGAGCTGAACAAGGGAATAACAACAAAACAAAAAGCCCAGTGTGTGTCTGTTGCCTGGGGCAAGCTACAGCTGATGGATAAAGTGACAGACGAATCCTTCCCTCATTTCCATTTTAATCTCTGTCTACTAATTGTCATCAATATCATCAGGGTCACTAGACCACTAGTGCGAGTCTACAGCCTTGCACAGGAACCGCAGCTTTATGCCTGCCTGGCCCCCAGGGCTTTGCCCCTTTGCTAACCTGGGCTGTACCGGGGATGCCTTGGAGGGGGAGGAAGGGCCCTTGGAGGTGAGGTGGGGTGGGTGATGTTTCCCAGTGTCACACAGAAGAGACTACTCCTAGTGTCCGGCATTAAAATACAGGACAATTGCAGCCTTCTTTGAAATGAAAATTACTTGTACTCCCTTTATGTCCAGGCCAGCATTTGAAAAAAGGGCAGCTGGGAATCCAGCTCCCATTGGAAGAAAGGGCTCATTCCGACTCTTAAATCAATGACTGTGTGATGAAAGCATACCTTGGATCAGACCCAAGGAGGACGAGTCAAAGGTTTTTGTCGGTTCTCTCCCTGGTGCCCTTCCTTCCCTTCCTTACTCTGGTGTGTGTGACACATGTGACGTGCCACATGAGTACTCAAGGGGGTCTCTGCTGGTGACCAATCAGGCAGTCCCTTGGAATTTTGTCGCACCACTGCCCTGCCCAGGAAAGGCACCGCACAGCCTTGTGAAGGTAATGTTTAACCCAGGGGCTCCAAGCCAAATCCTGGCCTCTGCGCACAGCTTGAGCACAAATTGTGCCCATGGCAACTACGCAGCAACTTGCTTGGTTGGAAACCTCCCATTCCCACTTGGAGGCAGCCATGTGGTCCTCTGCTTCTGCTGCTAGAAAGTAATAGATTTTTGGCATTTACTCTGTACCTTTATCTTGCACCCAATCCTCCCTGCTTTATAGGCATAGTGTGTTCAGGTGATTCAGACAAGGCTCTGGGTTGGATCTATTAAAATTGCTCCCTCATAACAATTTTTAACCTTTTTTTTTTTTTTTTTTTTTTTTTTTTTCCTGTGGATTCTCTTTCTTCTTTTACTAACTCTCTCTTTCCACTTTCCTCTACTCTCATTCCTTTGTGTTGTCCTCCTAGATCTCAACATCTCTTTGGTGGGACCATCTTCATCTCTTCTCCAAATCTCCCTTATTTCTCCTGAGTTACACTTTTTCTTAGACTTCCCAAGTACTTTCTCTGCAATCATTCCTTGAAAGATCAGCTTCTTATTCCTTCTCCCACCTGGTAACCATTTCTCGAACAGGAGATGTGAGGATAAAAAATGGACTTTACTTAGTTCTGCTGTTGATTTGGGATCAAAGGAGTTCACAGTAGCTGCAGTCAACTCCTCTGTTCATGCAGCTGTAGCTGGTGACAAGGACTCTGCAGGCTCTGAAGCACATCTGTCCTTTCACTTGAGATGGTGACCCTGTTTTAGGATGCTGTGTGGTTTTGAGGTTCCACGTTTGCAAGGTGGTATCTCTGTTTCCTGAGGGGAGGCGTCTGTGATCCTGGAGAGGGTCATCTTGGCCTCAAGGTGGTCCTCTTTGGCTTGCTACTCCATTGCTCATGCATTTCTAGTTTTCCTGTGAATTAGGAAGGGACTGCTGCAATATTATAATGCCTCTGTGTGTGTGTGTGTCCCTGTGGCTGTGTGAGATTTTACTGCTGCGGTGTGCTGCAAATCTCTAAGGAGTGGCTGATGCCACCTTGTTTTTTGTGTCCTCCCGAGTGATTCGCCGCCAGTGCTGTGACCGGGATAGGGAGAGGCAGAGAGGCAACAAAAAAATCACTCTGTGAAGCCATCTGCTGCAAATCTTCCCAGAGGAAGATTTGGAATCCCCTGCTCCCGCGATGAAAATCTTCAGAGGCCCATGCCCTGTAAGCCGCAGTCCCCGCGGCTGCAACTCCAGATCTCTGGAGCTTATTGGTAACATATTTGCAAAGCTGCCCTGCTGTGATCACTGATCTCTGCCAGCTTAAATTTGGGAAAATGCTTTACACAGCCTTTCCTTTCCCCTCCTTCAACCCCTGCAGGTCTATATGCAAGGCAAGAAAGATTTAGTGTTTGAGCATAAGCACTGGTCAGCCAATCTGCAGCGTATCTTCTTGAAAACCCAAAACAGGTGCTCTTGGGCCATCAAAGTCTTGAAGCAGTTAAACTTCCTTTCACCTCTGTTGCAGTTCCTTTAAAAGAAATAGAGAGATCTTCAAAAGGTGGAAGGGTGGCAGGCCAGAAACGTAAAGCGTGTGCAATCACTCAGATACAAGTGGCACCACTAAAAATTGCCTTCATATATCAGCTTATGGTTTACACACTGTGGCAGAAAGGACGCTAAAAGGTCAGCAGAAAAAAAATATATATGTCAAGCCTGGAGCTGTGACTCCAAAGGTGTGGAAAGACATGATCTGAGAAGGGTTCTAGAGGGACTGGATAAGTGCTTGATATGGCAGGATTTTTTATTTTATTTTATTTTATTTTTTGCAAGAGAGCTGCTTGCAAACGTCAGCACAGAAGCCAAGGTATATACTCGCAGTAACCTCTTGCTACGACCCCTGGTGACAAGACGGATAGTTCCATTCATCTGTGGGTGAACAGCACAGGCTCTCTGCATTTTTTACTTGAAGCCCTGGATGAATTTGTTTGCGGAGGGGAATGTCACCGTTGTGAATGCTCTGATCACTCATGTGCCCATAGTGAAGTCAGTGGTAGGGAAGGAGGGGGGAAGGAGGGAGGGCAGAGCAAGGAAGAAAGCAAGCTTCTCTCAGGGGGTCTGGGGGATGCCAGCTTATATCCAGCAAAACATCTCCAACCAAACATTAATGGAGGATGTGACTTCGAAACAGAGGGATCAGCAAATATGCTGTAAATTAATAATGTGCCCTTTTAGTAGCAATTGCTTTATGAAAATCGGTAGGGCTTTCTTTTCCCCCTCCTCATAGAAACAGCTCTGAAATAAGTGGGTCTCACTGGAGTTTTGTTTAAGACTGACCCCTTACTTTATTAACCGTGTAACATTTTAAGGTTGTTTTTTCCTCTCTGTCTCCTCCAGCAAGTCTCTATTGATCACTGTTTACAGTTATAATCCCTTTCAAATTTATCATCCATGACTAACACCACACGTATTGATTGGTGCTGACGGATGTCCCTGTATGGTGTATACCCACAGTGATTCTGGCTAGAGAAGTACAGTAGATATATTTTTTTCTCTCCTTCATTTGCTTTTTATAGCTTTCTGCTCCCTCCCTTTTGTTCTCAGTCTGACTAACCTATTTCACACAAACACCGTGGGATTAACATGTCTAAATTTAGGACAATTTCTTTATTCTTGATGAGGTCTTTGGAACAGGAAGGAAAAGAATGGGTAATGGTGGGGTTTGGGTTTTGTTGTTGTTTTTTCCCTCAACTGGGAAGCTACTGGAAGGAGACAGGCCCTATAGGAGATCAGATTTATGAGGGACATCCACATGTCTTAACCTAAAGCCTAAAGTAACAAAGATGTAAGGGCTAGTTTTTTTAGGGACAAATTAGATGTCACTGGTGACTAAGGACAAGGTGTCCGAAATCTGGACTATAAATGGAGTCATTTGTCAACAATGCATTTTTGCTTGCCTGCTGCAACATTTCCTCCATCTCTTGTTGGCCAGAAATAGATCTTAAGGTTAATCTCTTTTCTGAGCCACCTAAATTTAACTTGAATTTACAAGCCTAAACCCAAATAACTAAACAAACCAAAAGCCCCCAGCCTCAAATGTCCTCAAGGATTTTGCTATGGTAGCATCACAAAATTTCTGTCACTTAAGCTATTGTTTGGTTCTTGTTAACCCAAAACTCTGAACTTTACCTTTCAAAGGCTGTGTTCCTTCCAGATTTGAATAATCCATTTGTAACTCTTTTTCTTTTTTTTTTTTTTTTATGTGCTTTATGCAATGGTTTAAATACATGTTATTGTACATGTGTTTTATTTAGAGGTAATAAGGCAGCAAGTATAAGACAGAGTTTTAAGCCTCAGTAAAAACATTTTTAATAGTAATTTGGCATTTATTTAATATACAACCACTGTCTTGTTAAATCTAACTCTTTAGATTTAATAGGACAGCTTATTGTATAATAGCATTACTACTACAATGCTATAGTTATGGTTGAAAAGGCATTTTCATTATAAACTCCTGTTTGCAGGTGCTTGTAACTTCCTGAAGTACAGCACTTCTTTTATTTGAATGTGAAATCACTCACTGCACTTCTCAATTTTTTTCTTTCATCTCCATCTCCTTCTCAGATACAAGGACGTTTAGATGTCAAAAATAAAAAAAAATAAAAAAAAATAAAAAAAAAAAAAAAAAAAAAAAAAGCAAAGCAGCTGTTTCTGAGGAGCAGCATTAGAGCTGAGAATCAAAATTCACCAAAGTAAGGGTCCAGAGTCAGAGTTTAGGAAACTGGACCTTGATCAAGTTGCTGTGCCCATGTCTAGTAAAGCACAAAGTTGGCAATTTGCTCAGTAATGCGCAGCACCACTAAAAAAAAAAAAAACCAACTCTCTTCTGTGTGTGCATTTCTCCCTCACCTTGAAGGCAAACAGATTGGTCTGGTGAGGTGCTCAGGACTGGACCAGGGGTCAGTGTACTTACTGGTGAGCTGGGTTAATGGCTGGGTTTTATGATGAGCAAACAGGACCTGCCCTCAGCAGGGCTGCCTCCAGGAAATGGACACTTTTCTGTGCTGTGCCAGCCGTGCTTCAGGAAGGGTGGGCACACACAGTGGTGACATCCACAGAGCCCACCCGGCTTTGCTTTGGTGCCACCGTGGGTTGACCCTTACAGCATTACTCAGCTTTGGTAAATGTAATATTTAATTGCTTTCTGGGCTGAGAACCACTTGTAAACAAATCCTAGTCACAACGGAGACTTTATAGTTAAATAAATAAATGCTGACAAAGAAAGACTGGAGACACAAAAAATCCAAACAGGAGCACAGCACTAAACTGCCTCATAAAACCTGTGTAAAGAGAGTGTTTCATGGTGTCACAACAGCAGACTTTTTGCTTTTCCACAGGCTGAGTTTGCATGTGGCATTACTTTCCTTTATTTCAGTCCTGGCCCAGAAACTCCTGCTGGAGTGGCATTGAGCAGAGGGTTGGTTGGTTTGTTTGTTTTTTTAATTATCACCAGGCTTAGACAAATTTCTCATTTAGTGGTGGGAAGATCAATGCAGGAAGAGGGACATGTGCCACTGTTACAAAGGGTGCAGCCTGTTCTTGCTGCTGTAGAACTGGAGCTGAGCAGAAAGCAATTCTTTTAAAGCACAGAAATTTGGTAGATCTCTTCTAGGTCTGTGCAGCAATGCAATCCTTTTGCTTAGGTCTAAACATCAAATCTTTCCCAAGAATGCAAGTAGATGTAGGTGTGAATTCATCAAGACATGAGTTGTTGTCTCCTGCCCTGGTATAATCCATTGTGGATTTAGGAATACTAAAAGTTTCCTCAAATAAACATCCTCAACTCCACTCAAAATAAAAGAGTTTGCAGCTCCAAGCCTTTTGCCCTGAAAGTCCTCCCTGCAGCCATAGCAAGGCTGAAAATGAAAGTTGTTTTCTAGGAAAAACAGATAAATTAGGCAAACTTTTGTGGCAGGACTGAATTTTCTGCAGGTTATTCTCCCCACAAAGTTTTTCACTGCTGAAACTCCTCATGCAAGGTCATTTTAATGTTCCTCAAATGCATGTCCAGTGGCCACAGTGGTGATCACTGCTTCTGTCCAAGGGAGAAAAAATGCAATCATTTAAAAGCAGCAGCTACAAATAAATTTATTGAATGGAAGATGATCGTATCAGCTCTGAGCAGCTCCTGAATTTTCAGAGAACTTGTACTGCATTACCACCGTTTCATCCTATTCTGTTGGGGTTTTTTTTTGCTGTACAGGTAGGCTTGACCTTTCTTTGCCAGTTCTAATTTTCCTGCTGTTTTTCAGTAGCTCTGTGGTCATGTTGCTAGCAAAGGAGCACTATAAACGGATTAATGAGTGTCATGAGGAAATAGGAAACTGTCTCCTTGATTTTTTTTCTTTTTGACAGTTTTAGTAAACACAAGTATTCAAAAAATCTTGAAGATACAAGAACTGGGAATTTTCTATTTTTATTTTTTTCCTTTTTTTGGGATCATTTAAAAATATCCATAGGTTCATTTTTGTGTAATGCCACACAACTTGGCATGTTTCAGATTGTAGTTAGTCACTTTTTGGTAGAATTCTCTTATGGAAAAATATGTGCATGCCATTTTTAAATCATATTTAAACATATGGAAAATCCTTTGTGCTTGAAAAAATGTGGAAATCTGGTCAAAAATGGGCTAGCTTTATCTTAAATCCAGTCAATTTTCTTGTAAATTTAACTGGAGCAGAGCTTGGGTTTTGGAGAGAGAAATTCATCTAGAAGGGTGACATTTCCTATCTGGGCAGAACTGTTTTGAAATTTGAAAAAAAAACATGAAAGAAAGAGGTGAAGTGAAACACCTCTCTTGGATTTGCTCTTCTGATAATGAAGTGAACCCCGGACTTCTCGTGGGCCTGGATTGTCCTGTCATTGAGTCCAGAAATCTCCCAGGATTTTGCACCAATTCCAGCCAAGGGTGGGGCTGGAAATACTGATACTGAACAGCAAATCTCTGGGGATAGTGCAAATGTCGATTAGGAAAAGTCTGTGGAAACTTCCTTGGAAGAAGGAATGATTGTCAAGTAATTTGTATAAAAAGATATCTTAAAGTCACTTGATTGAACAGGAACATCAGGAGGAAAAAGAATTCTTCTCCACACTAAAAAAAATTAAATAATCATTATAATTCAGGTTTTTGTATCTTCTAATGGTAAAACATTTTGGTTATTTCAGATACCAGCCTTTTCAACTCATTGCTTCTCCACATGGCCAGAAGATTGTCACGACCTCTACGCAGTTTGGCCCTGAATGGAACTTCTTACAGGTACTTATTTTTTACTCTCTTGGGAAATGCATTTTCACATATTTGTTGCATGTATCTTTTCTTTTCACTTCTTTTCTTCCTTTTTTTTGGCTTTCCTATTTTTTCTAACCTCAGAGGTAGCAATCCTACTGCTATTAGCAAGATGTCTATTATAGTGTCATTAAAAAAGCTATAGTCAGAGCATGGAATGACTCACATCATGGAGGAGTTAATAATTCACTGTAATAAAAGTATAAAGTTTTATGATAAACCACTCTCAGGGGAGTTAAATATAATCCTTAGCGGGTCACACACTGACTACAAAGCTTACATTTGTAATGGTAATTTGAATTTACTACAGCGCCTTTAGTTTTTAAGCGTTTGTATGTCATTAGACCTTATAAATTGATTTATATATTCAACTCCAGTATAATTCTACATAAAGGTACAATAAATTTTATGGATTATAGATATGGCATCTAAAACAGTTTAGAAAAATAATTTTATTAAATTCACTTAAACGGCGGTGATGAACAGCGACGAGGATGCCAGCCTGGCTCAACTTCTGAGAACTGCACGAGGCGGGCAGGGAGCTGCCAGTGATGGTGGGGACAAAGGGAGGGCACTGGGCCATAACTGATCACCCAAGTCCTCGCTAAGGACTTCAGTGACACCAGGTCACTGCTAATGCTTCACACAGCCACAACTGTCACTGATCAGGACCCCTGTGCCGTTCCAAAACTCCATCTCCTGCTGGGACATGTGGGGTCCCCGTGGCCAGGGCCTCCCTTAATGCTCTGCTGGTAAAGGTACAAGGTCACCTGCAGGAAAGGATGGTGTTTGTACCATAAACAAGTCACTTCTTCCTAAAATCAGGCTGCTGGAGTGCACTTTAGGTTGGCTTCAGCGGGATGTCTTTCCTCAGCACTTTGCCTCCTCTGCACTCTTTATCAGAAATAGCTTGTGAACAATGAAAAGATCTTTTCTTTCTTCCCCCCTGCTTGGATTCAGCAAATATATTCATAAGAGGAGCCATTAAAAATGTTCATCTTGAACATTCTTTATTGATGTAATTTCAGCAGAGCTGACTGTGAGGAAGTCGCTGTTGGTATTTTGCCCCAACATGGCAGATCCTGCTTAGAACCCTCATCCTGTGAAAACTTCTGTTTGTATTCCCAAGCATGTGGAGCAGTCCCTGAAAGCAGTACAGGACACAGCTCAGAAACACTTGATAAACTTCACCGTCTGTTTCTTAAGTGGTTTGAAATAAACAACCAGCTTTTTAATGCTGCTTTTCCTAAAGTCGGTGTAATTTCACTGCTGATCTTCAGCCCTCTTTGTCTAATCCGCTATGTAATCTTTCCCATAACAAACCTAAAAAAGATCCTTGTACTCCCTGGTGGGCAGTTATCAGTGTATTCCCCATCGCACTCACACATTAGCAAAGCTTTATCCCATCATCGCTTTGGTTTTGAAAGCATTGAGGTAAGTCTCAGGTGGCATCCTGCACTCAGTGGGTGTGTCACTGATGAAATGACCCAGCCAGCTGGACAGGTTTATGTACAATTTACTGGAAATGTATTAAATGTGTCTCGGGAAATGATTCTTTAAAACGTTCTCACTGCCAGTGCAGTAAAGATTAAGACCTTGGCATGAAACAGGGAAAAAAAATTAAATAATTTTCAGAAGCTTGATGTAAAATAATGATACTAAATGTAACTTAAAGTCACCAAAGGATGAACATTTAGGTTAAATTCCTACTCCTCCCTTGACTAATTCCCCTAATAATTCAGGGGTCTCTGAAACTTGCATGCTGAATTTGAGCCCTGGCACAAGCACACTGAGTCCTGCTTTAATCCCTCTCAGCCAGTTTGCTCAGACAAATGCAGGATTACATTGGCAAAACCAGAACTTGCAGGTGGGCAAGCTCTTGGGAAAATAAACACTGTTATTTTCATGTAATTATTTTTGATATTCCAATTCCTCTTCTTACATTCGTTGGCTCAAATATTGTGAGGGCAGCACTTAGGCTGCCTCCCAGATTTTGTTTGTGCCTGAATTTCCTAAGCCACTCAAGAGGACTTTACAATCTCCTTGCTCAACATGCAGTTAGCTTTAGATGCTACTGTGTGCAGACTTTCTAAATTATTATTATTTGTGCCTTTTGTATTCATCTGTACTTCACTGTGACTGCCTTGTTTGGTTGCACGGAGCATCAAGGGGCAGCATGGCTGGAGTTTTCTGTGGCATGGAGGGGGTAGCAAGGGGGCTTGTCTGCCACAACCATGGGGCTTGCCTGGCTTTTGAAGTGCCTCCAGGGCTGTTGGCATAGAGAAGAGTGATCAGGATAAATGCAAAAAAGTGGATGTGATGCCACTCTGCCCCCAAAACAATGGGTGGGAAGTGGCAAAGGGTGCCACAGGCTGCAGAAGGTGCCAAGGGGACGGCAGCCAAGGGGCTTGGAGCACCTTCCAATTTCAGCATCTAAAATTATGCCAGGATAAACTGCTTTCTGCAGTATCCTTGAACATTTGCTCCGCAGCAAATAAAGGCATTAAGTCCTTCCTCCTCTTCCAAATCCACAATTTAGAAATAAAAGGTAATAACTGACGATATACAAACACTGAAATTTCCATTCTTCACAGATTAAATGATCCTTGCTGCAGATCATGAAAAGAGACATTGGGGGGGGGGGGGGAACACTTCGTGTAGCAACAAGCAGTATATTCTGTGCTTTAATAAGAGGGAAGCTGGTGGAGAACTGCAGCATTTAAAATCACAGTGAACACAGCAGGCTGATTTTTGCCAGAGAAGGATGAGTGCAGAGGGACAGAGGTGGGAGAGATGAGGAGCAGAGCTGGCAGTGACCAGGTGCCTTCCTTAGAGTTTCACAAGTTTGTAATTTCTGGGGTTTTTTTGAAATGAATTTTAGCCCTCCCAGACGGGTCCTTGGGCTTCCTCTTCTCATGAATTCAGGCACATTTTGAAAAAAATATTTCAACTCCTGTTCAAGTCAAAAGTAATTGTTGTTTAGTATTGGATTAGATAAAGCTATTTCATAGGGTTATGGAATTAAAAAGAGTTGTTAGGATGCCTTTACAGCAGGCAAGGAGTTAATGGCTTCAAGTTGAGATGGAATAATTACTGCCTGGACTGATTTACTATTTTATTTCTATGATGTTTGAAAATCTAATAAATCATTTTACTTTTATCTTGATAGATAATACTTTCATTAGGAAAATTAGAGGCTTCATTATAATGTTTATCATGAGATGGAAGCTTTTTTCCAATTTATAGTTTGGGTTTTTTTTTAAGTTTTAGGATTCCACAGTTCACTTTTGCCAGATTTTAATTTTCTTTATCAAGTTTTCGTTTTCTTTGTCATTCCTAAGTGAATGCAGCAGCAAAGTGGGCTGGATCAGACCTGGGGCCTGCTTTGGAGGTGCCACCCACTCTATTTACCAGGGGAGCTGTAGATGTTTTGGAAAATCAGGCTGGAACCTTTTTAGACTCCAAGATGCACAGATATGGAGACTGGAGAGGATTGTAAAGACCTTCTACTCTCAGTTTCTGGAAAATTCAGATTAAAAGACCCCTCCCAGCAGCAGGTGAGACCCCTTTATTCCCACCAATGCAGTGCAGACCACTTGCTTGATAAGCTCCAATTTGGCTTGAATGTGCAATTTTTTAACCTTTCCTCTTAAGCAGAGTGTTGGTTTTTGCTAAGGAAACTTGCAGGGATGGTGTGGACTGGGGCTTGTGCTCACTCTTGGCCCAGCCTGGCTGTGGGTTAATAACCTCTTGGCTGCCCTCTGGTTTGATGGCTTGCCATTAATACAGTTTTATGGCATGGGCACCAGGGCCAAAGGAGCTCCTCACCTGCAACAGGGCAGTCTAACACCCATTCCTGTTCCCTGCAGAAAATTCCTTCACTGCTACCTCGAGTGCAGGATCCAGCCACAAGGAATGTCACAAGGCACTGTCTGACTCCAGCGTAGTGTTTTGCAAGCCCATTTCAGTGCTCATTGCTAATTATGTTTGTTTGAAAATGCTTAAAGTGGTTGTGAAAAAAACCCAAAACACAACGAAAAAATGGTACCTTAATCTGGAAGATGCTTCCTTACCCAAACGACATCTGTAAGCTCTACATACTCACCACTTAGGCTGATTGCTTCCACAATTAATGTGCTCTGGGTTTGTGATTCTGTAATCATCCATTGCATTGCAAAATGCACAGCATATATTGAAAAGTGTCTATAATATGTTTTAAAAGGAATTCTTAACTAAGCTCTGACCTCGACACACTCTGAAGGTGAAGAGGATCAATCATAGATAAAAGGAGGGGAGCTCTCAGAGGACATGCGTAACTAAGACTTTTCTAGGTGCTGTTCTGGAACTGTATTTGTTGGTATTTATCTTTGAAAGCTCAGACAAGTAGAGATGCTGTAATTGATTTTATCTGAAAGTGAGAGATGGGGTCAAATGGAAGCTTTTGGATCTCCTGCTTTTGCTTTTCTACCTATATAGAAGGAGGATTTTTACTAGGGGTGCTTAATGACATTCACATTTTTTGGCCAAGCGTGTGAATGGGAGCCTCCAGCAAAGCAAACTCCACCTTTCCTAGCTTCAAATGAGCTGGGAAAGATCCTCATCCTGCCAACTCATCCTTAATTGGCCTATATAGTAAGAAGCAATTAAAACTAAAGGCCTGATTCATAAAAAATGTACGTTGTGTTTATGTGTCTATGTGCATAGGGGCTTTTCTTGCACTCAGGCTAAAAGTGCAAGAAGAACATTAGCTTCCAGTGCACCTTTTTGCAATTTATTCCTTCCCTCTTTTTTTTCCTGAGTCACAACTGACCTTTTCTCTGCAAGTGAGAGAATCCTGGAATATCCTGGGTTGGAAGGGGCTCACAAGGCTCGACCAAGCCTGAGTAGTTGGAGCTGTTTGGTGTAAACCTTCTAGACAAAAAGTAAAGTTTAGACAATATGTGAAAATGTCCAAACAAAAGCTAATGGCTGTGAGTCAGCAGTGCTGGCTTCTGTTAGCTGATTGATTTTCAGCAAGCCACTGGCTTGCTAGACAGGTTGTGAAAAATCTTTGCTGGCTCTGCTGGGTGTGCAAAGCCTGCAATTTCTTTCTCTCTTTTTCTGAAAGAGGAAAAATAAAATAATGTTAAATAGTTAATGCACAGAAGAAAAGGAATAGAGGAGATCATCTGTCTGATGCTGAAGTTCAAGCAAAGCCTCAACTTGAGTTTTTTTCCTTACCATCTTTCCAGATGCTTGTATAATAACTGGATGCATAAATGCATTGAAATATACAATTGCAATTCCTTTAATTCTTTAATTTTTTTCTCCTTTCTTATTTTTGTTCCAAGTAATTTTCTTTGTGAAGTGGTTTTTGGGCTTGTTTGCCTTTTTTTTTTTTTCTGCAAAGAGTCCCGGGATATAATTTATATCAGTCCTGGCTGCAGAGGGCTGCACGGTATAAAGCTGTATCTTGCTCATTCTGTTGTGAAATACCTGTAACTTTTAGAATGATCCACACTGCAAACAACTCAGGTTCAGGTTTTGCTGGAGGTGCTTCCATCCAGTTAGGTTAAAATCACCAGGTGCTTAAAAATACCCCAAGAAAGCTCCGTTTCTTGTTGTTGCTACACCCTGTATTGGGAGCCGGGCTGCCACGCTTTGTTTTTTGGTTCTTCCCAAAACAAGCCAGCTCAGGCATGGATCCTGGCTGCTTCCCATCTGCTCCATGGCAGTGGATAAGGCCACAGCCCTCGGTGGTGTTCAGCACCATTGGGGAGATCTCCACTTTTGCCAAGAAAACAAGGGACCGTGTTTCCAGGTGCGGTGCCAGCCCGGCGCTAACCATACGGTGTATTGTGCCGAGGGAAAAATTACCCTCTGGGGGAAGGAGTGGTGGCCTCCGGCCCACCTTTAGGATCGGAATCTGATAAACAGTTTCAAATGTCAGTGGCCCGTTGTTGGTAATTAAATCGTAATGACAGATCCGTGCTGATACTATCAAGGTGCTTTTGTCCCGGGAGCCCTGCATTAAGAGGAGCCGCAACAGCAGTTTTGCTTGTTACCTCTTCCTACTGTTACAGTTAAATAGTTCATGGCCATCAGCTTCCCGAGCAGGAATGTACACTGCCCCCTGCGTGGGTTTCATGCACAATCACCAGCAGTGTGAGTGTATCTTAAATATTTGAATGTTCAAATGTTTCTTAGCCCTGACTAACCACCATTCCTGGTTGCACATGCCATAGGCACGCGTCTGTTTGTGCATCTTTACGTCCAGACCTGGAGCCTTTAAAATTTATCTGTTAACTTTTGGAGAGGAGGGGAAAATGTCTATAAAAAGGTTAAAGTTCAAAATGAAGGCACTCGGTCAGAGAAATATCAATATGCAGCTGTCAGGAGAACTGGCATTCTGAGTCACAAAAATACATTTTTGGTTTGCAAGGGGGTTAACTTCTTCCATTCTAAATGATTAAAACCACACGATCCGTCATGGAGATAATAATAACAGTCACCTTCTTAAAAGGAACAGCTATTGCTTTATTCCCATATTGTTGTTTGTGCCCTGGAAAGAAAAGAAGCCAAATGAGAGTGTTTCAGATGTTTTGGTGAGTGAATGCCTTCAAAGAAGTTTTGGAGCCCTTTTCCGTCCTGTTCTGTAGAGGTCAGCAAGTTTGAGGAATTACAGGCACTAAGTGAAAATGAAAACATCAAGAGGCTTGCTGTCTATCACAAGTATCACTAAATCTTTTTGAACAACCCTGGGCAGTGAATTATGGAAGCATGGAATTGACTTACAGTTTATTTCTAGTAACAGTCAGTTACTATGTCAAATCTAAAACCATTCAGAAAAGCCTATAAAAATGTATGACAAACTAACCAGCAACCTCTAGATCTTTTTCCATGTGCATGATTTTAGAGAATGTCTTGCTAGTACTGGTGGAAATGAACAGACAAGACATTTTCAAGAGGCTGTAGTTATTTGTTGTTTTTTTTGCCCTCCACGCTCGTGTTGTTTGGCACCAGAGAAAGCCTCTGGAGTAGTTTTGCTGGAGGAAGACAATATGGTGTGTGGGCAGGGGAATGGCACAGCTCTTGCTCCTGCCTCCCTTGGGGATGATCTTCCCCTTTGCCAGTGAATGCTCTCCTAACAATCTTCCAAACCTTATTTCAAGGAGCCTTGTGAACACCTGGGAACCTCTTAGCTAAGGTGTTGCACCAGCCACAGCTGACCCCAAGGTAAGAGAGCAGGAGAGGTCCTGTGGGATTGGGTGCTGGCTCAGTGAGCATCTCATGGATTTGTCACCTGCCTGATTGTGGGGGGCTGTCCTGCTACCAGCGAGTCTGGTTCTGCTGTTGGCAGGGACATAAAAACTTGGGTGTTCATGTGACCTTATGGCTAGGTGGGACAGCGGGGAGAATTACTCCTGTCTGCTTAAAATGCAAGTTTGTAAGATCAAATTGTGCTGTTTCTAAAAGCTGGAGGGGGTCGGGTTATTTTTGGGCAGCTCGGGGGTGTGGGAAACAGTGGGTGTTTCAAAACAGCTCCATTGTGTTCCCCCTGCTATGAGTCCCTGCCTCCTATTTCCCCCAGAGGACCACTGGGAAGTGGCACTTCCCTAAAGATGCTGCCAGATCTGAAACGTGTGGTTGGCTGATGTGGCTTTCCAGGAGAGGCCCATCCAGTAATGCTGAAAAAGAGCCCTTTAACTCTCCTTGGTCTGGATCACGAATTTTAGGGTGGGCAGGACCATTTGGACCTAATTCTCTTACTCTGAGAGATGAAGTCTGGGATGCTTCATTAAACTAAGCAAAAATAAATTCATTTAGAAATATGACACAACTCAAGGCAATAGATTGTCTCTCTCTAGTCACTGTTTTGATGGGCAGATTGGTATCTACCAATTGGGTGTACCTATAAAAGGAGGATATTTGGCCATGTACTTGTGAGGACTAACCTGAAGACACCAAACAGGGAGCAGGTCTTTCACAGCTGTTTTTTTGATTTCTTTCTGTGTAAGTGGCAGACAGCATTAAAATATTTAAACATTTGCCACTGGAAGAATGAATGCAGAATGTCATGTGTCTGGATAGCCATTTTGCTTTCCTTGTGGTGCTTGAGCTGGGAAAGCATCCAAAACCGAGTTTGTCTTGCAAGAAGTGATTTCAACATCAGTCCCCTGGCAATTGTATTTTAAAACTAACACAGCCTAATAAACTTTCACTCATGAAACCATCAAAGTTGTGTTTACTAGCAGAACACTCGGGTCAATAAAAACACTCTACACACTAGGAATTTGGGCTTTTATTATTTTGCATTTATTGAGAAACAAATTGCAGAATAAAGTGGGGCCACGAATAGAATACTCCTATACATTCAGAATATAATACAAAATGTAATTAGGCAGCACATTGTTAAAAGTCAGGACCAAAATCTAACAATATGGTGTCACCAGTTGTAAACTTGTAACTGTATAATACATAATTGTCAACTGTTGAGAAATGATCACATTTTGATAACACATATTGAGATTGGAAGCTTTTTTGTTAATGAGGGGTCTGAAAAATACTTATGACACCAGGATGCTTGACAGCTCTAACTGCAACATTGCGCTTCACAGTCAAAGAACAGTGAATTAGAAGGAATACAAACAAAAAATAAGACCTTTTTAGGAGCAAAGAAACAGGCATGTTTATATTTAAGGAATGTATTAAAGTCACAGCTATCCTGTTCTGATAATAGAATCAATCAATAGATTGACATGTGATTAATTTCTTTTAATTTCTATTTTATATGCACAATTTGGCTTTAAAACTGGTTTCTTTTCAGAGCTGTTCATAGTATTCTCAGAGGATATGTGCAGAGGGCTGAGGAGAGGGGTGCTGTGCTCCCCTGGATGTGGGACAGAGACAGAGCTGCTCCTCCTGCCTGCCTTTGCTGGATCTCACAACAACCCAGCCATGAGTTGTTCTCTCTCTGGGTTATTCCTCTCCTTGTGCAAAACAGGAGGCTGGGATTTCAGGATGCCACCAGGTTTCCTTCAGGACTGTCCCCTCCTGTTTATGGCATCACCCAAGAGTGGACCCAGGACCTGCTGGCTGCTGGACTCGGCTGCAGCCCCCAGCATCTCTTTGTGCTGGCTTTCCCAGCTCAGTGTGCCTGCTGAAGTTGTGCATAAAGCAAATATTCAGCACAAAAGAGCAAAGCTGTATAGGTTGCACTAGCAGGTTGCTGCACACCTTTTATTTCTGATCTGTGCTGCTTTTATTTTCTTGGTGAGAGATTAAGAAGGTATTGTTAGGGTTGTTCTGGATGCCACAAAAACTCCAGGTAGCATTTTGCAGTGAATTTCAAAATTTTTGAGTAGCGTTGTGCTGGTAAACTCAGATTTGAACTCCCATGGCATATATTCTGTTCCCTCATTATCCCGAGTGCTCAGGAAGCTCCGCACAACCCGTAGCAACTTGTTTTCTCAGAGGGAGTGATTACATGTGGTAGAGTGGATTTCTTTTGTGCGTGTGTGCGTGTGTGACAGTCGTATAAAAGCCAGACCCTGTTATTTTTTAGAGTATTTGTAGCAGCTGCAAAGGAAATGTCCGTGTTGCTCCGTGTTTTAGAAATGAGGTGGGGAGTCTAGATGCCTCTGGAGACTCTGCTGGCAGTGCTGATGTCTTCAGGCAGCACCTGAAGCCTGACTGTCCTTGCTGCTGTCCAAGGAAGGATGCAGGTGGAAATCTCTCCTCCCATTCACTCTAAACCCTCTAAACCTAGAAGGAACAGTAACCAGTTTGGAGTTTTAGGATGATAAAAGAAAATGCTCAGGTTTGCATTGCCATATTCTTCCTGTTGCTGACAAAGACTGCTTTTAGTGCTGGTGTCACAACAACCTGCCACAGTGGCAATGGAAATGTGTTTCCAGGTCACCCTCAGAGATGTGGCTCTAAGCAAAAGGTAGGGGGGGCTGAGCTTTATGTTGACTGCAAAGAGACTGAAACTCCTCTGGTGCCTCCAAGGACCACAGTGGCTCTCTGTGCCCCACACCAAAATCTGGGACCTCACCAAAACAACAGAGGGTCTGGGCTCTTCCCCTCCTTTCTGTTTCCTCGCTGAGTTCCCTGCCCACTTCATTGGCAGACTTGTTACGGAAACTTTTGGAAGGAGGGATTGCCCACTTTACACAGTTCAAACCATCAGTTTTGTTGCTTCCAACATCAAGCACTTTCTTTCCTTACTCTCACTGGAGTAAACCTTGCTACAAGGGTGAGCAGCATACAGTATCCTGCCTGCTTTGCTTTTCTTTCCTCTGCGCATGATGTATTTGTCCTCCAAATGTCCATTTTCTTCAGTTTTCTCTCTGTTTTCTTTTAAAACACCCTTTAACCATTGACGAGTTGAAGCAATTGCCATAGAAATACTATGTACCAAAGTCTGCTCAGGCTCAGTGCTTCTTCATTATTATGGTGCAGCAAATTCCCAAATCCTGTTGACTGCCAGTGCCTTGGAAGAAGGAACCTCTGCTCTAAAGCAGCTGAGGGGGGCAGTCCATTTAGCTGGGGTTTGGCACTGCACAGTGGGCTGCACTCCAGTGCCCTTAAGAGAGAGGTTTAGGAGCATCTTCTAAATTAGGGGGTCAGAGCGGGGACCAGAACAGGAGCAGCTGCCTGGACACTGCTTTCCCCTCCCCTCCACCGCTGGAAGCTTTTGTCTTGGAGCCGTAGCCCCGCTCCGCTGCATCCGTGGGATGGCCAGGGACACTGGGGGCTTAATGGGGAGTTGTCAGAAATAATTGTACTTCCACCTTTTTGTGCTGTCAGAGGGGAAGATGTTAAACTCTCTGTGAAAGCTGGATGAGAACAGGGATGGACAGTGGTCTTCGGACCATTACAGCCTACTTCCTCTAATTTTTAAAATTTATATACTTTGTAATGCATTATTAATTTTCTTGTGAGTGATATGACTTTCAAGGCTATCAAGGGACTAATCTATTTTTTACATGGAGTAGAGAAGGATTCTAGGTTTGTACAAATAAAATACTCCCTGGAAGCAATACAACTGAAAAGATATCTGCAAACATCACGGCTTTACCTCTCTTCTGAGCAAACATCAGCTCTCTATAGAAAGTTAACACTTTAATTAGACAGAATTTCAAATGGTTGTGTACGTCTGCTATTAAGTTAAAGCATTTGTATCCTTTTTCATAAGAATTCCTTTCTTTGTACAGGACTGAACTAGAAAGCCTGGGAAGAGATATCCAAATCCTTAGTTTAAAGATATTTGGGAAACACACATGATTAAACAATCACTGGTATTACCTGAAATCCAAAAATTGGGTTGCTATGGGCATACTATATTTGCTTAATTCTAGATGATTGTTCCTTGCCTGCAAGGAAAATTATGTGTGGTTGCAGAGATTTAAATATGCTTTTTTCAGTGTAACTCCAGGTATAATGGTTTCATAGGTCTAAGTGTGGAGATAATTTTGGTTTTTGGATGTTAAACAGTAGCGAATATGTGCACACTGATTTAATATAAAACCTGGTGGAAATAAATAAAATCCAGCAAATGTTTATTTGGGAGTTGGGTTTGACCTCCAGAATAATGTTAACAGAAGGTTTAATATACCAAATTTTTGGCTTTTCTTTAATATTTGAAAAAATAGCATGAGTTCAGTAGAATAGTCCTACTGAAGAGTCGAGTACAGATGAGGAATAAGGTGAGATTAAAACATGCCATTGCAAGAACAGTGAATATTTTTTAATGATTCACATTTCATGGACACTCAGTTCACAATGTATCTGCTTTTTCTTTTTCTTGGATGCTGTTAGCTACAAAGCTTCATACCATCCTGCCTTCATACCAGCTTTGGAGGGAAAATAATGTCCATTTTTTCATCTCTGCTATTTCCTCCTCTGCATTCTTTGAAATTCCTGTCCCTGATACCAACCACAGGTTCCTCTGTGCATAAATGTAAAAGCCTGGCAGGCACGAGGTGTGATCTCTGATCCACCAGATGTACCTGGGGCACTGAGATAGCATCGAGTGTCAAATTAAGTCTCATTTGGATAAAGGAACCTGGGCTGGCTGCAGAGT
Source organism: Certhia americana (assembly GCA_018697195.1). NCBI lineage: Eukaryota > Metazoa > Chordata > Aves > Passeriformes > Certhiidae > Certhia > Certhia americana. The sequence goes on from CM031859.1 coordinate 109,072,683, forward strand.
TTGGACCTTTCAGTACTAAACCCACGAATGTCCGATGCTTGTGGTGAGGAGTCAGCTCAGCTGTATGTGCTCTGCTTTTGCAAAGGGTAGAGCAAAATTTCTCCCCAGCCTCCAGGACCTGGCACTGTCTGAGCCTTTGCTTATGTTGAAGTATGTAGGAAACATCCATCTTCTTGTATGTCTGTGACTGTCAGAGATAATGCACCTGGGAAAGGCAGGGATGTTATGGGGCTCACATCTGGGAGTCTGAACTGCATTTGGTGCACTGAGAATGGGGGATGGAGGGTGGTGTGTGCAGGGATAAAACAAAGTGGCTTTTCAGTCCAGCTATAAATCTGATCTGCTGACATGCTCCTCTTCAGGACTACCTCTGTGGAGCAGGTCCTCTGCCCACCTCATGCACCCAGATGAGAGATGAGGGAATAGGAATTGCCATGCAGCTCTTTCCAATGCTGTTTGACGGTGCCAGGACTTTTGTCCATTCTGTTTGTGGAGTGTCCATAGCCAGAGCTTTATTACCTAGTGTTTTGGTGGTTTAATACCCAAAATCTTCATATCCATGGCAGCTAAACTTAGTATGCTTTAACGCTGGGGTTATGTTTGGCAGTGCCAGAGGGAGGCTGCTCTTCCACACTGCTATGTTCCAGTGTAGTTGCACAATTCCCCTTTATGCTTTGCAGTCTAGCTGAGGTCCTCATTGCAGGAAATGGTTTGTTAGGCACTCCAGTGGCACAGCATAAGCCAGTTGATAACAGGGGTCCACCTGGAGAGCAGGGGAGTGATATCCCTGAGTGATAACACCCAAAATAACGCTTTAATCCTCCAGAGATGGTGTGTGATAATGGCCAGCCTCAGAAATGGATTCTTGGAGATGTTTAATGAGCACTGCAACCTTGAGCAGTCCTACATAAAAAATTCTCCCTAGGCATCATGGAACACAAAGCTTCCAAACTAGCATTGCTTCCAGGGACAAGCAGTGGCAAAAGCCGCTCAAGACTCAATCTCATACATCTACTGGGCACCTCTCACCTCTTGATTCTCCTTCAGGGCCATGTGGGGGCATTTGACCTCCTTTCCAGTTTTTGGGGTGAATTTTGCCCTGTGCAGGGCACACATGTTGCTCCAAAGCACACCAAATTCAGAAAGTTTTGTGTTCTCTCCTGATGAACTCTTCTGTCAGTGCTAGAGGGGACACCTTAGGTCTGTGTGCAGTACGGTTCTAATATTGTACAGAGCCGAGATGGACAAGCAGGACCATCCAAAAACTCTAGTTCTACAGTGGTTCAGGGGAGAAAGATACCTGACTGAAAAAAACTAGTTATGAAAGACAAAAAAATCCTCAAAGACTCGTTAATTAGTACCATACTGTGAACGAGTTACCCAAAATCTGCTTGGAGCGATCACGCACCCCAAGAGCTCAAGAGTTTTGCACCCAGAGCCGACGCTGACTTTCTCTGTGGCCCCGGGCAAGTCACTTAACTCCCCGTTGTTCATTGAACTGCAGAGGGGAGATAACAATCCCTGCCTACCACGAGGTAGGTTGTGGCAGGATAAATTAGCTGTTGGCTTTTAAAGCACTTTAAAGATGTACTGCAAAGCATTAAGAGCACTTGTTTTTATGAAGACAGTAATGGTTAAATGATAATTCTGTGCTCTCTCTGAATTTGTTAGTTTTAAAGTGTGAGTGTTATGCTTCTACAATATGCTATTAATCTAAACAAATTACTAAGCCTTTGTGTGGTATGTGAGGAAGCCCATGAATTTACCTTTCCGTAGCTGTAAATGCAGTGGAATGGATTTGAACTTCCCTTCTCACCTCAAAGCCTCTGGCAAACTGGTCACTGACATAATAAATATACAGCATTTAATAGTGCTTCACTTTTCCTCTTTAAACCATTAGTTGTTTCCTGCTTGACTAAGAAGAACTTCAAATTCAATTCATTAACATTTCTTTAAATAGCCCTCTTAACAATGCCGGTTTGGTTTCCTCGTTATGTTCTGTCACTAATAGCGGTTTTTACTTCTAACCTGTTATTAATTAGAAATAAAGACTGGATCTCTTCATTTCTGGATTAGCTTTAGTGCCTCTTTTCTCAGAGGCCGGAGAGGGTGTGTTTTTTTTTTTTTTTTGGGGGGGGGGATGGTTTAAGCCTGGCGTGTCGCGTTATATAATTGTTCCTGGGGTAAATAATTCAGCTGGTCAGAGCAAGTGCACTCCTGGTCGCCGTGAGTGGTCAGCCCGGCGGCGGGCAGCGAGGCATGGCAAATCCGAGCCAAAGAGGAGCACAGCTGCATGAAACTTTCATTAGGGCGGCCGAGGGAAGGGGCCGCGCTCCGCGGCGCTCTCGGCGTGACCCGCGGCGCTGCCCGCGACCGCCGGGGCTGGCGGGGCACCGCTCCGCCGCGGCTTAAGCGTCTTTGCCGTGAAGGACAAATGAACAGGCGCAGACCGTCTCAGCCACCCTAATCTTTTCTTTCCCCACTTCAAAGCCTTCTGTGTTGCATCTCGGGCTGTAATTACCCTTGAGGTATTTCAGACTCGAAGCGACACCGGGAAAATTGCACTTCCCGATAATGGTAGTCCACAGTTGTGTTTAATCAATTATGTAGTTGGTCATGAGACTGGCTTTTTAGTTACAAGGATTTTAAGGCCAACCCCATATGCCCTGGCTGAGGAGAGCAACAATACCAAATTAAAGAAACACTCTCCATTTGATGCAGCTTAATCTGGGCTTTACCTGCTTAATTAAAAACACTCTGCCAATACCCCCTTACTCCTCCATGCTCTAAACAGCCGGTTGAATGCCATGCTGTAATTTCCTAAGCAAAACTGTTTAAGTTAGGTGGAGCTGCAACACTAATTTTTACGGATATAAACAGATCCACTCAGCAGCATCTCCGGGTTCCTTGGAGCTGGTGGCAGTGCCGTAGCGCAGGGCTCGGAGGTGCGCGGATGCTGGAGAGGAAACGTGAGCCGAGCTGGGAATTGAAGGCGCAGCCTCGCTAACTCGCTTTGAAAGATACATGACAGCCAAAAGCTTCTCTCCCCAGCAGTAATGGAGTTGGCTGGGGTGCAGGGGGAGCTTCCAGGGGAATGAATCCAGATGATGCTAACTCAACAGCTACTTTGAGATGTGTGCTAGCTGGCTGTGGGAAGGTCTTGCTTTGGGAAGCTGGTGATGGTGCTGCAGGCCAGTCAAGGTTATGTGTTGGTGTATCCTGGTGCTTACAAATTCAGTGTGGGGCATTGTGATGGTAAATGGGCAGTGGGACTGTGCTGGAAAGGTGATAAATATTCAGGGAGAGGGAGTCTGCCTAGAGGGCTGATGACACCCATCCTGTTCTATGCACTGAACCCACAGAAGCTGTGTAACCTTCGTGGATGTTGCCAGGTGTTTGCCTTTGGTTCACGTTGGCTGGATAACCACTGAGTTACTCAAAACACAGCTGTTAGAAAGGTATCCAGGCATTGTCCTGCTTCCTCCACCTTCTGTCTTGCTTTCCAATACGCCATATCCTTCTCTATCCAATTTCTTCTCCCTACCCCAAATCTCCACCCGCTTTTCAGCAACACTTAGCAAGCCACTCACTGCACTTCTCTTGCCTGCTCCTCCTCTTTTGAAAGTTTCATGAAACCTCAGTCACTGATGTTTTGATCAAGCATGAGGTACAAGTTTGATGCTATTTTGAATCTGTTTCAGTTAGGGAAGAGGAATACTTTCAGAATTCAAAACATCTTACAAATTCCTACATTACTTGGGTTACTTCTGTGCTTGTCAGGTCTTTGCCTGTGATGCAAGCTAGTTGTGGAAATATTGTCTCTGAATTTCAGATATCCTGGAGAGTTGATGAAATGTGAGGAGGTATTGATTGATGTATATATTTATACCTCTTCTACAAATTCTCCTTTCTCAGACAGCATTACAGATAACTGTCCCAGAAGAAGGCAGCTTTGGATGTGTAATGCCCTTACATGGTTCCAAGCAGGATATCTGTCTATAGTGTGGAAGGTAGATTTTTCCTTAGGCCTTTTTCCTCTCCTCTAATTTTAGACCTGCAGCATTATGAAGGAGTTGTTGTTGCCAGTCGTACAAAGCCGGTGGGCTGCCTTGCTGGGAATCACTCGTTGCCCTAACCCAGTTTCAGTAATTCTATTAATACATCGCTGGAGTCTGGCTGGAGCACAAAGTCCTCTGTGGACAGGCCAGTAGCAATGTCTCTTTCCTGGAGCAATTATAGGAGAAGTTTTACAAAGATGATAATTTGGATAAAAGTGATCAGAGGGACACAGTAGAGAGAAAAAGAAGCGTTGGGGAAAGTCAGGTTGGAGCTCAACACTGAGCTAATGGGGGCTCAGAGGATGATGTGATTAAGTTATAAAAAAATGTACCTTGCAAGCACAGCTCCAAACTGTTCATGGAAAAGCTCTTATGGCAGCAAGGTTGAACTTGGGAATCTCCTCACAGCAGTCACATGTGAGCAGTGGACACCTCTCTTGAGCAAGGCTTTGGTGTTAGCACTGATGCAGTGGTGACTATTTCTGCACTGCTCTCCCCGGCTCTGGGTGTGGGGTTAGCCAGCAGCAGCAGGCTGGGCTTTGCCTGGATCCATGTCCTGATCATGTTCCCCATATCATCCCACATGTGCTGTGCTGTCTTAATGTGCTTGTGGAGCTCCTGTGCTTCATTGCTGATTAGGCAGATGGGCTGATACAAGGCCGGTCCCTGGGGTGCTGCTTCCATGCCAGCGATTTAGTTGTGTAGCTCTCTGCAACGAAACTTATTGAGGATGGCAGCCTGGGCAGTCCCGAGGAATTCAAGATATGTTATTTTTGTTCTGAGGATGTTTTTAAAGGCTTTTAATTATGTGCATGGTTAATAAATGTCATGCTACCCATCTTCAGTCATGCATACGCGTGTGGTGTGCTGCTCAGGTACCCGCTGGCCCACAGTGAGGGTGATGTGCAGCCATATTTGTGACATATCATTGCTTGGATTGCTTTTGGGGTAAGCACAGGAAGGGGTCATTCCCACTACCCCTAATAGTTCCTGTGTAACAGACACAGAGTGTGTAAATCTTTAATATGTCTGCAGCTGGGAAGGCAAGCGGCTGCTGCCCTCTCCGCAGTCAATTACACTGTCTTAATTTGCTCTGACATAAAATTAGTTTCTCCCCCCCACCCCATCTTATTTCCTCACACAAAGCAGAGAACAGAGATTGTTACTGTAGAAAATTAAGGTAGGTTTGGGACCTGAAAGGTGAGGCAATGGGGACCGTTGGGTTCTCCTAGGCTTTGAAATGCCATTTGTTGAGCAAGCCATTTCCTACTCATCCCAAATCTTGCCCAAATTTGGTGGTAGTGGCACCAGAGGAAGTTAAGATGGAAGTATACCTTCCTAGTAGTTCAGATTGCCATGGAAAATGCCAGCTTCAGCAATGCACAGTTGAATCAGAGGATCACAAAACTGTTATAGTTTACTTTTAAGATTGTAATTATTCCTCTGATTAGGAAAAAGAACCCTTTCTGTTGCACTCTGCCTAAGGAATACACCTCGGAGAGTTGTTACATTTGGCTTCAGGTGGAAGTTCTGAACACAGTGGTGCATCAGCCCAGAATTCACTGTGCAAGTGCACAAGAGAGGTATGATGATAAACATTTCTCCCCCAAACTTTGTATTTCTCTTTCTGTACTTTCTCATTTGGGTTTGTTTTTTTCCATTGACCACCGGCTATGACCATATGGCTTCTCTTCTGTTTTCCTCTGTGTCTTCTACCCCCCTGCTCTGAACATGTTATAATGTTCACAAGACATTTTAATATCAGTTCTGGTCTTGCCTAGCAGCACAAAACATCTTGTGTATTTGCATTTTTTAGTTTAATCATTATCTTAATAATTTTTGGGCAGTAGCCACAGAATCTTTTTCTCTCTGACTCATCTTTAAAGCAGCAGTTCATAAATCTCCCTACTGTGCCCCATTACACTTGGTTTAAACCCACAGATGAGGTGTGGCTTGGAAAGAGGAGATGACAACGACCTGCCTGTCAGACACGTTTCAGGAGCCCTGGTTACTCCAGCCCTCTCTGGAGCTGGCCTTCGGCACTGACAGTGGTTAGTCACAGAGAGCTCTCAGGCTCCAGCTCGGGACACCTGGAAATGGAACTCCTGCAGAGGGATGAACTGGCATTAAACAAATTCTGGAGATTAAAATAATCCTGGGAAGCATTGGATTAGCAGGAAAACCCTCCATCTTCTGCGCCCTGGCTACAGCAGACTCATTACTCTTTTTTCCATGTTAGTTATATTTTAGGTGATATAGCCTAGGGAGGTAGTGTTCCTATTACCATAATTCCCTCCTTTTTTCAAATCCAGCTTGATTTTTCTCAGCTTGGGGTTAAATTCTCTCCTTTTAATTTGAGTGTAGTTACACCAATTGTGCCTGGGCTAGGTTTGGTCCTGAATGTCAAACTCACTGTTAGCATCTTGGGATTACCTCATGATCTCCATTGTAATCCTTTTACACACATATTTTCTTTTCAGCTCACAACAAACTTAATTAGTGGTGTTTTCAGTAAATAGGAATACCTGTAGCAAAAGTACTTTTTCAAATACAGATTTGCCACGACCTGACATTAGTTTGACCTTCCACGGCATCTCTCAAGAAAGTATTTTGCTCATGTTGATTAATCAAACTTCATGAGATTTACCAGATAAATAAAAATTTGTTGTTACTAGGTTAGAAACAAAAAGGCTGTGGGTCAGAAAACCGTTTATAAATCACAGGAAGATTGGAAATTATAGCTAAACTGTCCTAGCTTTTAGACCTCAGCCATATTTCCAAGATGCTTTCCTTACTGACACTCCTGTTCTCAACTAGCACGTCCTCATTGTCTTTGCCTTGTTTGTCTTCCCTTAATCTTCAACCTTTTAAGTATTCCAAAGCATTTTCCTTTACTGTCCTGATGAAGTTTGAGAGAATCTCAGCCCCTGCCCTAGGTGACTCCTGAGCTGTCAGGAAAGTGTGGGCTCTGTGGGCAGGAGGAAACACCTCGTGGTGCATTGTGCAACGCTGAGGTTCTCAACACCAATTCCAAACAGCAGCATCTTCTACTCTAATATCACCCCACACCACAATCTGTCGCAGCAGCCACCAAATGCAATGAAACCCTCTTTTCCTTTTTAGATGCTACTCACTGTTCTTATTTAAAGAGAGATCTGGTTTCAATTATTTACAGAAGAGATGCTGGGTAGAGTTACATACCAGACAAGCTAGGCTGACTTGTCACAATCTTTTAGGACTGCCTATTTGCCTTTTTTTTTTTTTTTTTTTTTTTAAATCTTAATCTTCTTCCCCTTAGAGAAGATGATTCATAATCATAAATGAGTATTTGGGAAATGTCACCTCCAGGTACTACAGATGAGGCCTTCCAGGCTTATGAAGCTACAGAGGGGTTAGCTAATTTGACATTTTTTAATCTGCTCATTTGTTTTCTCATCATGGAACAAGGGCTTCTGCTTCATTAAAAATGAGAGAAGAGCACTCTAACCAGTTATGTGGAGAAAGTTCAGTTTTTCTCAGATAATCTGTTCCTGAGTTTTGTACATATTCCATGATAATCTAAAAATCAAAGCAGGATTGCCCTCTTTTTCTTTTATGTATTTGAGAGGGTTTTTTCCCCACATCTGCCCTTTTTTTAAAGCTAAATAAGGCTCCTGTTCAGATCATACAACTATTCAGATACAGTAGATTCCACTTCATAGAATATGAACTTGCTTTACACTTCTCCCTTTTCTGTAACACAATTCCAGCTCCTTGGCTTTCTCTTCTTCTCTGAAAACTCTTTGTTTTTTATCTTCAGTGAAATATATTGAATTAGAATAGGGGTTTGCCCCTCTTTTTTAAATATGTATGTGTTGACAGTAATTGTTTCCTAAGGGTTTAATTCAAAGGCTATATAAATCAATTGGATTTAGACTACTGGAAGGGATATCAAGAGATCAACTGATCCAAACAGGACCTATTATATCTCTTCAATTTCTAACAGAATACAGACAGTTCTCTAATCAGCTCTTAAAAACCTCCAGTTGCTATTTTTAATCTTCAAATACTGTCCTAGCACCCAGCGGATTTTCCCTTTCTGTCCATGATTTCTCACCCTGCCCACTCTGAATGGGAAGAAAGCAGTTCCCTAAACTTGGACATTATTTTCCTGTCTCTCTCAGTTTCTCTTTTTGAGGATCAATGCCCCTGTTTGTTGAGGAGGCCCACATAGGCACTCCTGAGCATGTTTTCCCCAGGGGAGTTTTAGCTGTGGGATGTCCTCTTTGATTTTTGACACTCAGTAGTGGATGTAGAAGTCCAGCTGACAACTCCTACACTGCTGATGGCAGACAAAGGGAGAAGCCAAAGGTCTGGAAGTCTTGGGTGTGACCTGCCCAAACTATGTGCAGCAGACATGGGTGGCTTGGGGCTTTTCTCCTCAGCCTGCTCATAGCTGCTGCTTCAGATTAAGACTCTTCTGAGTTCTGCCAGGAGCAATCAGTCATGTTAACATATTCCAGAAGCCAAATCTGCCTGTGTGTGGGAAACTGAACCACGTGCTTTCTGATGTTGGCCAAGGGAGATGGTGTAGGGCTTCTGACACCTGGGAATTAGTCCGCTGATTAGATCTTTCACTGGTGGAGCATAAAATACTCCCCCCTATGTATTTTCTGTAACTTAGTTGTTGATAGCTTACAAATATCTTGGTGCTGTCCCTTAAGCACTTCTGAGGGAATGTTCATCACCTGTTTTTCTTCAAATTACTTCAGAAAGACCAAAGGGGAGCTGACATGACAAATCATAGGGTAAAACAGATTATTAGAAGCAAGAAGGCATCCTTCAAAATGTTGAAGTTCTGTGTTCAAGAATGAAAAGGGAGGACAAGGCTCACAAATCTTCAGGAACCCTTTGAAGGAGTCCCCAGGCAAATGAACAAAGAGATCTGGGTGATATGGTCCTCAGGGAATTCACAAAGGCATTTGAAAAAGTGCTTCACCCAAGGGTCTGACAGGAAATAACCTCCATAAGTTTCTTGCATGGATAAATAATTGTTGAAAAGATGGGAAAAACCAGAGAGGAATACAAAGGTCATTTCCACAGCTGAACCTTGCATAGGTCTGTGCAACAGCCCATATTTTCATAAACCTGCTAAAAAAACCCAGCTGAGCAATAAGATGTCAAGTTTGGAAGTGAATGCCAACTTATTCCAGATAATAAAGCTGAGGGCTGACTGCAAAGAACCAAGAAAATGCCTTTTCATACCATGTCCCTGAGCGATAGAGTGGGAGATGAAATTCAGTGTGGATGTAAGAGAGGTGGGGTGAAAGTTGCAGCATTGCATTGATGGTGATGAGCGTGGAATTGAATACTATCACTTGGGAAAAAAGATGTGGTTATAACACTGGGCTTTGAAAGCATCACCTCAGTGCTTAGTGTTTATTTAAAAAAAGACTGACTTACTGTTAGGAGCTATTAGTAAAGTAATACAAAACAAAAGAGGAGACACAAAAGAGGAGACACTCTTCAGCACTTTAGACATCCATGCTTTGCCCACATCTTGAATACTTGGTTCAGTTCCAACACTTCAGACACAGCAGGAGTGGAAAAGGCATGGAAAATGAGTGATTAGAGTCAGAGAATGGCTTTGTATGAAGAATCATAAAATAGTCTAGGATTCTTTAGCTGGGAAAAGAGATGAGGGGATATTACAGGGGGCTGTAAAAAGATGACTACGAGCATCGAGATGAGGAGCAGGGAAAGATGGTTCATTGTTTCTTCTCACAGGAAATAAAGGAACATCAAATAAAGCTATTGAGTAAGGCTTTGGGGTGTTGCTGCAATGTTGCTGCTTCATGGCACATGTAGCATACACAAGGAACTTCTTTCTGCAGGATGTTGTGGATGTTGCAAATTTTCAGGTGTTTAAAGGGCAACTGCTCAGATTTGTGTGACAAAAAGTTTACCAAGAGCTGCTTTATGCAAAAACACTCTGGTTCAGAAAAATCTGTGCAGTCCAAATTGTCAGGGCTGTCAGATTTTATGGGATGGTTCTGTTCTCCCCTTCCCTGGGTATCTGCTGTTTGTAACTGTTGGAGACAAGTTACTGGGTTTGCCTCGGTCTGACATGATGCTGCTGCTCTTGTGTTCACTCTGTCATTTGTAGGGATGCTCAGCCATTGGTAATTTTAATGAATTGTTTTCAGTGGTCAAAGCAAATTGCCCAGCTACTCTCAAAGAAATCCAGCCAGGATAATGAGGTCTGGCAATTTCAGGAGTGCGGCAATATAACCTAGAAGTCAAAGAATTAAATAATTCTTTAAAAAAATACTCATTCCCCTTTAAAGGAGTATTAGGAAGGGGAAAAAAATGCACCTAAACAGTCATATATCAGAGAGGCATGTAAAACGTCCAGCTGAGGAGTGTTATTAATGAAGTGGTGAACTTTAAGTCCATGCATAACATGCCTCCAGTAGGAAGGCTCTTATTTCCAATGCCTGGGGTAATCTAGCAAAATCCAAGCCATGTCTTTAATGAACAAGGCGGACTATCAATCAACAAGGAGGTGACACAAGTATTTAATACAAACCCGAAGCCTGATTCCCCCCCCACCACCCTAAAATCAAGGCCACTGAGATGCCTCCCAAGGCTGCCCGTCCTTGCCAGGCCAGCAAAGAGTCATGAAATCTGCATGTGACTGTTAAAGGCAGAGCTGCTCCTAAGTAGGTGGTAGTTATTTTTAGCAACTAGTTTAAATTGTTCTGATATTGAATCTGCACCGTGCAGGGGTAACATCTTTAAAATGCAATTCTATGGTAGGTGGCAACAATCAAGCTGAATTACTGACATTGTAAGGAAATGAAAAGTCAAACTGCTGACCATGTGTATTTTATGGTATTTAATTAAAAGTAGATAACATAGTGTGAATGAACCACAAATCAGATAAAAATGGCAGTATATTCTCATATTTAACACATATTTGACTTGTGGTTGCTTGACAATTTACCAGAACAGGTCTATGATGGTCTCCAAATATAAAATCAGGAGTGTAATTAAAAATACTGCAGGGAAGAAGCAATATTCAGTTCAACCCTGAACCACGTTAATCACAGCCACAGCTGTATCGCTTCCATTCCCTTTAACAAGAACCTCATTTCTGCTTCTTCTTCTTCTTCTTCTTCTTTTTTTTTTTTTAATAAAAGAGGGGAAAGAAGTGTCCAGGCTTTTGCTGAATCAGAGTGTTGGGTTAAAAAAAGTTAAAAATGTGGGGCTGAGAGGAAGAAGAGGTTAGCAGAGCCAGAGCAGGGTTTATGAGGAGCTGTGGTGCAGCTGCCTCAGCCTGGGGCTCTCCTGTGGCTGTGCACCAGGACTGTGGCTTCTCCTCTGCTTTTGGAACAGGATTGTGCTGTGACCTTGAGAGGTTTTTGTATTCCAGCCTGTGCCACAGCTCCTTCTCCTGTAAAGCAGAGCTCTCCTTGCTTTCTCTCCTTATTTCTCTGTTTGGCTAATAACCAGGAGAGTGAACCTTGACCTCACTTGTGCAACAACCCTTGTTTCAGGGGCATTTAGCTCAGCTCCCAAATCACTCCACACACTATTGCTGGCTGCTGCAGGTCTGCCACAAGTGAGGAAACACAAGCTGGGCCTGGGCTCCCACCAGCTTTTCTTTTCTTAGTTCAGCCACTGGAATTATCCAACCTTAACGTGTGAGGTTTTTCCAGTCACGCAGGGGTGTTCCTTGTGTTCCCCTGTCCCATGGGAAGGGAGCTCTCACAGTCTGACAAAGAGGAGTTGGTACCACACATCTTTTCACTGGGATTCAGATAAAAAGTCCCAATTTCTTCTTGTAACTCCAGCTGAAGAGGCAGCTCTTAGAGAATGAGTGTTTAGTCTTCTTTTGTTTGATGTCTGTCAGCACAGCTTTCAGCCAAAATAAATAAAGGTATACTCTCCATTCAAAGGGAGGGCAGGGAAAATGGGAGTTCAAGCTTCCCTTGCTCACCTTTAGGATCCTCACAGGTAGCAGCTGCCAACTTCTCAGCTCCAGTTCTCTGTTCCCCCCACTGAATACAAAATGCTGTTTTCTGCCCTGAGAAGCCCCAGTTGATTCCACCCCACCCCACTCCCCAATCTCTATTGCCTTCTTGCTTTCACCAGCATGTGCAAATGAGTTGCAGTGTGACCTGCTGTGGAGGAAGGAAAAAAACCTTCTGTGTGTTAGTGTGGGGAATTTTTTCAGGTAACTCCATGTCCTGGAAATCCTTTGGAACCAGATAACGAAAACCAGGCAAAATTAATTCAAGCACATTCAACTTGAAAAATACAATTTGTCTTTTACTTTTTTTGCCACTGGACAGTTGAGTTTACATTTTTTTCTCAGTGTATCACTGTACCACTGGGGCTTCCAGTGGCACCCAGGGTTTTGTGCACAAAGAAGGTGTGCTTGGGACAAGGATTAAATCACCTCCTCTCTTTGGTGAAAAAATTCAAGAAAGGATTCCCATTTTGCAATTCCCATTTCCTCTTCAATGGGTTACAGGTGGTTAGGGAGAGACAGTGGGATTAAGGTTCTGGTAGCAGAATCTTATTATCTAAATCTCCTTGCTATTATTTTTCACTTTGGGAAACATCAGTTGACATGCAATTGCAGTAATACCCACTTGTCTCCACAGATATGGTTTATTCCTTTGGGGAGGGCTGGTGTCTCCCGCAGTTTTGTGTGAAGTTTCAGAATTTCAGAGATTCTTTTGGTGAAATTTTCTTGCACCTTGTAGAATATAATTCAGTGTTTCTTGTCCCTCTACTGCAAAGCTGATTGTAATACCATTTGTTAACTTGAGAATGAGACTATTTCTTGTCTATTTTTAAAATCAGACTTTTTAGCTTATTCTTGACTTCGCTGCCCTGTAGCCTGAGTGAGCGTAATGCAACACAATGGACTTGCTGGTAATCAATAAAAGCTTGGAGGTCAGAGATGGCATTTGACAAACTTACACTTGTGATTAAATATTCTGCTGAAGGAAATACTTAGAGGGTTTCTTTTTAAAAGGTAAATTCAGAGTTGCCCTGATGACCCTGAGGTTTGAATTCTGTGCTGCCAGGTAGAGGAGCTGGCTCTGGAGTTCCTTTTTGGGGCAACAGAGTCATTGGTTGCTCCTACTGTGATCTGTGAGGCTCCTTTTGGCTCCAGTGATGCCAAGATCCCACTGTCTTGGATTTGAGAGAAGTAACAAATCCACCTGGGTGTTAGGTGCCTTGACACCCTCGTCTCGCTTGTCTATTCAGTGAAGAGAAATTATTACAGAAAATCTCTAGCGATGGTGTCTTTTTAAGAAATACCAGGTGAAAGTTGTGTTGCAACGGGTGGCTCTGCTGCAGCTCTACGTGTGTGATGCTCAGGACTGACTTTAGACTGAAGTTATCAAAATGTTCTCACCAAGCACTAGCAGTTAGGACAATTTGGTGTGTATCTGAGGCAGAACTCCTAGTTCTGTTTTTCTGTGAGGGAACTGGTTAAGGTGACTAGCCCCAAAACCACTTGTGCCAGTGAGGAAAATCGGGGGATTTGCTTTCAAATTTCATGACTGCTCTGAAACAAGACACTGAGTGCTAGTGTTCTTAGTGCTGGCACTGCTGCTGGTCACATGCTGCCATTGGGGGGTGGGGGGAAGGTGGGAGTGCTTTTGCATGTTGATAGCTGAACTGACAAACTGTGAATTCCCTGTGTCTGAGATTTAATTCTGTGAATGAGGAGTGCAACCACGAGGTGCTGCTGGAAGGACAATAGGGAACTCATTCGGGAGGTGCTAAAGCAAGATCCGAGTATTTGACAAAGGTATCAGGCACCTCCAGGAGTAATCATCATCCCACTGTCACTGTTGTCTGGCTGTGGACGTAATGGCTGGGAATGATGTTGGTCTGTCCACAGGAATTTATCTTTTCACTGCCCAGACTCCCGTAGCAAAAGATTCTTGCTAGTTGGAACTCTGTGAAATCCTTCCCCCACCCCCAAGGCTTTGGAGACATGGAGAGAAGAGCTAGAAATAAAACAGTTGTCTCCAGACTACGTGGCAGTTAATGATTTGGGCTGAATGAAGTTGCTGAAGCAGGGGGCTAATCAGGGCAGGGAAGCATTAATAGTAATGGGGAAGCATGGCATGGTAGCAACAGAAAAATGCAGCAGGAGGAGACGACGTTGGCAAAACTTTCCCACTCTAGAAGTTAACTCCATGAATTTCCTGGAGTCAGTTGTAGGCACTTTTGGGAAGTGATATTTGGGTGACAGCAGAACGAGTATATTTGTGGCATGGCATCCCAGTATGCCACCGAGCAGCTTGTCTCAGTGGAAGTAAAATGTGAGAGAAGTACATCATTTAGCACTGAAAACATTTCAAAAGGACACGAGCCAACAGGCTCGTAAAACTTCTCTCTCCAGATGTTCTCCCCAGAGCCATTAAAATAGGTGGTCTTAATATTTGCTTTTTGATCTTCAGCATGTTACCTTCCCAAAAGCCAGCAACAAAGCCCGTGATGAAATGTGTGCACAGATGAGTATCCGTGCTGGGGCAGCAGGAGTGGGGGGCACGCTGACACCTCATTTAGTTTGCCACTCCATTTCCCTTTGACTGAGCTCGCAGTCTACCTGCAGCACCTCGCTTGCAATCTGCATGCAGAGTAGGAGGCTTCAAAGCTCTCAAGGAAATGCATTTCAAATGTTCTGCCCGTTATAAAGCATGCAGCCAGAGCGGTCACCCAACCATGGCAGAGGAATCCGTAAAAATGAAGATGGGCTGGTGTAAATCAAAAAGTGAGGCTTGAATCCTGAGAGTTCTGCAACTGCAAGAAGTGTCACATCCAACAGGATGCAATATATAATGGGTATATACCACACCAGATACAGGAGCATGACAAATGGCCTCACAGGCACCACACTGGCTCCATTTATGCTGTTTCCTTTCTGAGGCAGGATGGTAGCTCTGTAATGTCTCCAATATTTTGTTGCTCTATTGAACCTCCTCTGCTGAGAGGAGAGACAGTTGAGTGTTTTCACTCGGATTCTCTCAGGTATAATGTACAAGATCCATAACAATTCAATAATGTGAGAGCTCAGCTCTTATGTTTGTTGGAAAGGATTTACTTTGCCTTCTGTGGGATAATTATGACTGATTGTAATAAGTACAGATATAAACCCTTGATCTTTGCCTTCAGAATCTCAGACTACAAGTTACATGCAAGTTGAAGACAATTACAACTTAGTTCAAAGGCTGGAGACATAAAAAAAAATTGTGATTGCATTTAGTAGATTATAATTCCACACTTTTTATTCTCTACTGTTTGCAATTGTTCCGAATATTTTACTTGCACAGATGGTTTCTGAATTCCAGGACAGGACAAGTGCATTTTGCAGCATTCCTTGTAAATCCCATCTCAAACTACAATGACAAGGGTCCTGATGGGAGCTCACAGCCCCTTCCTACTCCCCTGCTCTTAGGATAAATAGCCAACTTAGGTGAACATATGCCAGATTCCTGGGTGGGAATTAGTTGGGCTTCAAGAACCTTGATTATTTCATGGATGGAGCCCGGGATAACTTCTGAACAGCACAACAGCTGCTGAGCTGCATCTTCAGAGGACACTGGGCTTTTCCCTGGCAGTGCCGCCTCAGCTTCAGGAAACGCTGTGGAAGCTGTTGTTTTTTTTGTTCAGAAAGCCAGGTTTCTATGACTTCTAGTAGCCCTTTGCTTCCCTGAATCCACTGGGATGCAGTATCCTCAGTTTTCCCTGACACTGCAAACAGGTTGAAATGATAGATGAAAGGGGGGGAGCGGGACAGAGCTGTGAGTGAGTGCATCAGCCTTTTCACTGCTGGAGTCCAGGGTTCAGAGTCTTCCTTTGAGCAAATGTAAAAA
This sequence comes from Certhia americana, assembly GCA_018697195.1. Lineage (NCBI taxonomy): Eukaryota > Metazoa > Chordata > Aves > Passeriformes > Certhiidae > Certhia > Certhia americana. The sequence continues at coordinate 109,088,629 of CM031859.1, forward strand.
TGGGTTTAATAATTTCTTTCTAACGTCCTTAGTGGACATTTAGCAATATTATAAAAACTGTGCACAGTATGGAAAAGAAAAGCACAAGTTTCTGGAACTGGAAATGTGTCGTGGAATGGAAGCAAGGTAGAAGGCAGAGAGGCGTGGAGAAACATGCACAGCACCTTTATCTAGGTGTTTCTAAAAAGCCCACACTTGTTATACTCCTAGTGCACCCACTAATTAAGGAATAATAAGACAAAAAGGTAGTTGCAAAGTACCAGCCTGACTGGTTTTTCTTTAGGAAATGCATTAGACAATTGGAAAGTGCACATAGTCCTATTACTAAAGCTAATTTATACTCACTCTCCTAGTCCACCACAAGAATTTATGAACCTGGAAGAGCTGTAAGTCCCTTAACAAAGTAAACAAACTGTAACTCAGGCTTGTGTTCTTCCAGAGACCCACCACCTAAGGGTTTGGGTGGTTGTTTTGGTTCTGGGGTTTGGCTTTTTTTAACTCAGGGTGAAGAGATGATTCAGTACATGGTGCTGTGTCGCTTTTCTCAGGGACAACCAATTCACATTACCAGAATTAGACCATTAGAATAGACTTCAAATGCACAGTGAACCTCAGCAAATAAAATCTACCAGCCTTCAGCTATGACTTGTCTTTTGCACATCTGAAGAGTCTGGATAGAGAAGGAAGCCTTGACCTGCTGGGCTCCTTGCAACTGGCTCAGCCTCCCCCGGGCCCTACAAATTCAGAACAACAACAGCCAGAAGATTAGGCAAGTGTAACTAGAACTATTCTGATGTCAGGCCCCTATTTTATTCTCCTCCAAACGATCCAGAGCATACTCACTCCGTACAAGTCGTCTCCTCCTGAATGTGTGAGGCACTTAAAGAAAGTTTTTCACACTGTATACCAGACGACCTTGATGTGATAGACTGCAGGGTTTTGTGACACTGCACACTCAGTGCTATTCAACACTTTGCCTGAAAGGGAGGAAGGAATGGATTTATTGACTTGTGACTTTGACTCAGGCCTGTGTATCAGGACTGTTATTATGTGGAATGATTAGGCTGCAGTGTCAGGGACAAGTTAAACTAGAACAACAAAGGACCTCCTTAACCTTTACCTGGACACAAGGCCATTCATAATGACTTGCATGGTTTGGAAAACTAAGTATATCTTGCAGCACTCAATACTTCTGCAGCTACAGCAAATGAACAGAAATGGAAAAGATGGATTGCTGAAGGAGATGAAATGTAATTCAATTCTGCATAGTCCTGTTCAGAATACCAAGTTCAGGTCCGTGTCAAAAAGTGGCAGAGGCATCATCTTTCTGTTCAGAGTGAGTTTTAGAACTGGATACAGTACATATCTACGAGGATTCTTCCTTTTTTCTTTTTTTTTTTTTTTTGGGCAAAGGGGTGTAGAAAATAATGCTTTCCACAAAGGAGAGAGATTTCCTCATATGGAGCATACATATGAAACCATAATGAATGTTAATAACAGCTGGTGGCAAATGTAAAGAGAAGGTCCTCAGATGGCAAAGGGGAGTCACTCCCACAATGCCAGTGTGACAATATTCATGGATCCCTAGCTCTGTGTGTGAGGAACTGAGTGTCTCTCTGTAGCTAACACTGCATGAGAGTCCTGACGTAACAGCCCATTTGTGGTTTTATATTAGATTCAAAATATTGCTCTCCTTCATGGTCTTTATCAGAGCACTTTATGAATGAGTCAGTGCATTTTGTATGGCTCAGATTTCAGCCCTGCCCAAGCTGATGACAAATTTGTCCCTGCTTTCAGGAGGTGGCGAATCAGGGCTCAGCTTTTTGCAGGGCTGAGTGCTTGGCTGTGGGCATTGCCTGGACTCTGCTACTGGCTTGAGAGTGCCTTGCAGGCTTCTCTCCTTCCTAACCATGTTTATTGGTGATATTCAACTGTGGAATCCCAGGCAATTTCCCTTTTGTGAAGAAAGGCAAAGGCCCTTCTTGCAGGAAGTAGTTGCATAAGGTGCTGTAAAAATGTCTGCAGAAAGAAATTAAAACAAGCAGGATATGATATGGGATTTGAAGAAATAAAGGAAAATAAGTGCTTAATAGGAATATGACCAAGCTGCCTGGGGAAGGAGAGGCCAGTTTCTGATGAAATGCATTTGATCTCTCCAGTACCGCACGAACATCTGAACTTGGCGGTCCCAAGTGCCCCTCAGTTGCAGAGCTTGGAGAAACCACAACTGGCCTCTTGTCTTTGATCCTGTCTAGCACAGGCCATCACAAGCTATAGGATAAAGAGAATTCTTCTCTTCTGCCTTGATGTGTATGATGAGTGGGAATTTGTGTTTCAAGCTAAACATACCTTCTAGGTTTGAAAACAGCTGCAATATTGCATCCCACTTTTTTTAAGTGCTCAGTAAAGCACATCATTTTTGTGGATGTAGACTGCTCTGATGGTTTATATGTTTTTAGAGAGGTTTGCATCTGGCTTGGAGCCCCAAAAAGCTCTATCACCTCTCTCTGTCCCTTTTTCTTTACTGTCTCCTTTCTCAATGAGCAAAAGAAAAAGGCAAATGTGGCCCAAAATCCTTGGTCATCTCAAAGCAGGTGAAGCCATTCCTCCCAGGGGCAAGGTCAGGTCACCAGATTTTAGCTGCTTCCTCCAGTGTCCTGGTTAGACCATTGCCTGTGACCATAAATACTGGGTCTGTTTTAGCTCATGTCAGCCAAGAAACAAATCCTGTGGAGAAGCTGTTTCTCTGCCCTGTCACAGAAATGAGGTGGGGCAAAACACCGGCAACCCTTTATTTCACTTTAGAGTTTGTTGGGGTTTTTTCGCCCTAATGAATTCAGTCAGAACTACAGCATTTCTTCTGTTAAGAAGTGTTTGTCACATTTCATGGGTGTGAGTTAACTTAGCAGTAACTGTGTTTCCCTGGCGCTATTATGAAATAATTATATTTTTTTTGTGATGGCTGCGGCAAGATCCAGTCATGGGATAGGAACACTGCACATGCAAGAAATAAAATTAACAATATGAAGTGAAAGAATCTCTGGGTTGACCAGATTAATATTAGATAGACACAAAGCAGAGTAGCTGAGTTTTGATTTGAGTTTTTTGCTGCTTACCTGAACTCAGGTCCTTTGAACTAAAAGCTTCAAAGAAATGGTCTTTACCTGCAGGCTGTGGCATATTGTGTGTGTACCTGGTATCCATCTGTAGTTACTCTCAGAGGTTTGTGGGGTTTTTTAACTCTTGCATTCAATTTTGCTACATAGGAGTTTTGCTGCTCTTTGTTATCACCCCTAAACTGGTTTGTTGGAAATATCACCATCTAATGCTGTCTTTGTCTTTTATGCAGGCTGTCTAACATCAGAGAAATACAAGGGTTTACTGTATAAGCCTTTATTAACTACTCAGTCCCTTGTTTAGCTGGTGAATGACAGTGAGTTTCCCTTTGTCGTTCACATGCTGTCGTTTCATTTTGTCATACCTATATTGCAGCAAATTAATTAACTCCTGTTCATTTTTTTTTTTTTTTTTTTTTTTCATTTAAATCAGAGGGCAGGCTGTTTCTGCAGGAAACAGGAGGGAAGAGCACCCTTGTATTCCCCCCAGATCCTGAACTATCTCAGCATACCTATGGGTAAAATCACCTGGAGAATTCTTGCCTCCCATCTCCCAAGATGTGGGATCCACACAGCAGAATTTGAAGATGCGAGACAGGTTTTCAGGAGCAGGATCCCTGTTCTTGTTGGAAGACTCCAACAACTGGTCTTTTGTTCAAGGACATCTTATCTTGAACAACTGTGATCTTCTAAAATTACAGACATTTGAAAAGAAAGGAGAACCTTATATCACATGCAAGAACCAGGAAAATGAGAGGTGCAGCATGTCCAAAATAACGCTGTAAAAGGAAGAACTTCAGGAGAAGCTGCCAAATGTTTCTTTCAGATAGTGCATGGAATGGGTTGTTTTACTCAGAACCATAAAACATTTATGTAGAAAGAGAGCTTAGTGTTTGCATTGCTTTTTTTTTTTCTTTTTTTTTTTTTTTCACTGTAAGCACTGAAAACTGTAGAAGAAACATACCTTCATATTTTCAAGTGAATCATAGTTTTAATGATAGTTCTTCAATTGGGATGATCTGAGAGGTTTTCCAGTGATGTGGTTGCCCTGCAAGAGTTTGTAGCCAGCAGAGAGGGGAGTTCCGTTACATTTTTGGTTCTCTTAGGATCAGATCAGGCTTCTACTTCCAAAAGCCAGCAGTCTCTACAGGCACCAAAAGATCAGCAACCTCCAAATGATTTCTGACAAATCACCTTCTGGTGTCAGAGGGGATGTTCAGAGCAGCATATTAAATATAAGGCAGATAAAGGATCCCACACATACCAGGGTTGGCAGATTCCTTTCTCCTGTTTTGTTCCCAGTTAAAGATTCTATGCTTGCAACCATGAGTCCAAGTGCACTGGACATATTTTTTGTTCAAAAGGGATTATGAAAAGAAGCCAACGGGGGAAGAAAAGATGTAACCAAAAGAACTACTGAGGGGAGTTGAGGGAGGAGGGAGATATTGAAAAGAGCAAATATTTGTGTACATTTTTACCCATGAGGTATGAACTACTGACTAGCTGCAGATTTCTGGAGCTGCTTGGGTGGGAAAGGCCATCTCTAACCTCACTTACCATCCTTCAGGGCCCCCTGACAGCCACACTGCTGGCTGCAAGTTGAACCTGCCTGAGGCCATGCTGGCTACTAAAATCCCCCAACTCCGACTGAGAGCGATCATGAGAGTACAAGGTTAGGAGGAAGGATGTAGAGTTGGTTACGGGAGTGTCACACAACCAATGACATTATCTAGCTGAAACATCAGTATAGCTCTTCCCAAATTGTTCTAATAATAACTAAAGTGGTCATGGCCTAGCTGAACAGAGTCTGGCTGAGCCAAGGGCTGACCAGGCTCACTGGTCACCATGGCAGCAGAAGCTGCTCTCTTTGAGCACCTCTTCCTTCTGACACCTAACAGAGGACACACAGTGGAAAGGGAGCTTGAGGAAGGTCATTGTGCATATCCTTCCATGCTAAGACAACACCTCCTGCACCTCTACCAAGAAAATTCCACATGGTTTTTGCCAGTCTCTTCTAGAGCTTCACTGTTCTTGCTGTTGGAAAGACATTTCCTAATATTTGACTCAAATCTTCTTACCTGACAGCTTTTTCTTGTCCTTTTGGTCATGGAAAACAGATTGTTCCCTTCCTCTTTGCTGCAGCCTTTTATACACTGGAAGACTGTTATCATGTCTCCCCTCAGTCTCCTCTTTAGAGCAAACAACCCCACTGTGTTCAATCTTCCCTCACAAGTCATGGTTTTTAGACCTCTGATTGTTCTCTTCCCCCGCTCCTCTGAACTCTCTCCAATTGGGCCATGCCTTTGGAGAAGCACGGTGCCTGCAGGAGAACACAATGCCCTGGGTGAGGCCTCCCTGGCACTCAGCAAAGTGCAAGCTTTGCTTTATGAGTCCTGCAGACTCTACTTCTGTTCAAACGTCGCAGTGTGGCATTTGCCTTTTTCTCAGCTGCACGCCATTGTCGCCGAACGTTCAGCTTGTGATCCACAGCCCCTGATCCTCTGGTTTCTTTTCTGCACATCTGCCATCCTGGCAGTTGTTCCCTCTTTGCTGCTCATGCAGGTTAATGCACAGGGTAGGTGGAACAAACACCTACTCCATCTCCCCCTGCCCCCAAATCCACTTAACGTCAGTTTTATGCTTTTCCTACTTCACATAGAGTCCGCGCGTTGAGGGAGTGTTGGATATCAAATGGATGGGGAGAGGTCTTTGTTAAAATTACAAGCATAGGATAACAGGTCAGGTACACAGCAGCTGGCAGAATTACACAGGTTTGGGTAGTAAAATGTTTGGCTTGGCTGTCATTGATGGTTCTTCCTTTGAATACTGAAAGTGCTTAGGTTACAGGAAAACAAACATAAACTCCCAGTTATTTCTTTAATGATTCTGGGTGATTCCCTTGAGCTGATGTGTGTCTCACACTTGGTATTTTTTTCTTTTCAGAGGTAAGGCATATTCACTGGGGTTATTTGGGTTGGAGACAACTTTCTGTGTTATGTGAAGAGGTCCACTCTTCCCTGGTGCTGGTTTGTGGCTGGACAATACAGACAATGTGGAAAAAGGAAAATTGGTTGGAGCTTATTTTTTTATTTCTGGGCCTTTAAGCTGGTCATTCCTTAGCTCCTTTTTTGTAGTTTTACCAAAATAAATTCTTTATCTCAAAACCTTCTCTGAAAGGTTTGGATGATGCTTGGAAGTAGGAGATAAATGTACCTCTATTTTACTGTAAGAGATGGGTGAATTTAGGGTGATTTCTTTGTACGTGTGCCAGAAAACATGAAGGTTCAGCTTCAAGGTGCTTCACAGAGGCGATGGCTCCTACCAGGGGAATCAGCACATCAAAATGTTGCTTTCTCTGGCAGAATAATGGAGATCTGGTACAGCACCTTCTAATTTTTCAAACAGCACAAAGTGCAATTCCAAATTAACCAGCACACCTCCACCTTAATTTTTCATTTTACTTAACCTCTCTGTGTCTGTTTCGCCATCTGTAAAACTGAGATAATACTTACCTACCTCACAGGGATGTTATGAGGATTAATTAATTGATGTTTGTACAGCGCTTTGAATATGCAAAGCGCTATATGTGCTAAGTATTATTATTTAGCTTAAATGCAACTGAACAGGTTTAGAATGCTGGGAGAGAGCTCTGTCACTGACACCAATCTATCACAATGTGGCTAATGACACAGCCTTGGGAACCTTGGCAGCCAATTTTCTTATTCTGTGCCATAATTAGCCAATATCAGTAACAACAAAAATCCAAAAAAACCTCAGCACCCCACCCTTGCAGGAATTGCAGGGATTGACCTCTGCAGGACCACTGCCAAAATCCCAAACTAAATACCTCACAGCCAGTGGAAAATGATTCACCCTCAAAAATCACCCAACCCATGTGGGAATGAGGAGTATCTGTAGGGCTGGAAGAAGGCAGTAGTGCCCCATGGAAAAAGAAGAGCATTGTCTGACTTGAGAACAGGAATAAAAATGAACAAAATATTTATGGGGGGAGGTGGTGTCCAGCCTGGCTTTTGCAGACATAGCTGAGAGCAGCAGCTGCCCCCCTGCACGTGAGCAGTGGGTCCCAAGCCAGTATTTGTTCTGGTGTGTTAATGAGCAGTGGCAGCCCTAGCAGCCAAGGGGATGGTCTAGCTGGAGATACAAAGGGCTGGTTAAGAACTGGTAGTATGGGGTCTGTGTATGCACTAGGGGAGAGCAACTTCTTCCAAGAAATACAAGGAGAAACTCTATAATTTTTCTGTTGGCTGCAGATTTATTTCAGTTTTAGTGGTTCTTATTCAAATTCATCAGGGGTAATTAATGAAATATATAGGAAGGCCAGCACACACCTAGGATGCTCTGTTTGTAGCTTGAATTATGTTGAGCTGTTTGGTCTATTGGTTCACTACCTCAAGCCTAGTGCAGTATTGTCATCCTTTGCTTTACAACACAGTCATTATATCCCTAAACCACATTGTGATACACTGTGGCTTCTGTTTACGACTCCCGAAACTCCCACTCCATATATCACCTGCCATAAAACCCATCAAACTGCTGCTAGTAAAATGGTGCACAGTGGTCTAAGTAGGAGCCAGGCAAATTGTGTGATACCCTACTGTGGTTAATGAGAGTGAAAATGTGGTTAGGATTTTATTCAGGCGATGTTCATTTGCAGGGCCATTGTAGTGAGGTGGCAAAGAAAAGAGTCTTTTGTTAACCTGAATGACAATATATTTTCTATTGTACGAAGTAGCTGAATGCAGAGTTTGCCAAGTTATACATCAATTGTAAGTAAGTCAAACTGTGACCTTGAATGGCTACATTTTTATTGCTTGGGGGTCTTGAAAACTAATTAATACACTGAGATGTTATAGCGACCATATGAAACCTGTTACTGGAATTTAAACCATTGTGGAGCAGTTCAGACCAGTCATTGACAACTTACAAAAATATAAAAAGTAATCTAGCCCTGTGTATCAGGAAGGATTTTTTAAATTTCTTGTTTGAGTGCTGTTGGGGTGGATGTGCCATTCAATTGCTTAGAGATGTAGGGGAAATAAAAATTCTGGTGGAGGGGTGGTCCATGCTGCAGATGCTGAAAGCTCCTGATTTAACCAACACTTTTAGCCCTCGAGGCCAAGGACACACTCAGCTGCATCCCAAGGCTGTTTTGGGCTGCACCCAGGGTATAAACCTTTCCCTTTCCTCCTTGCCCTTTCCATTGTGGTTTATGAAGGAACTAGATCCAGACATGTGGGACCAGCGTCTGGCCTAAAATCAAGCATGACAAACCCCTCCTTGTTAAATCTTGAGTGACGTAAAAATTGTCAAAGTGATTGTCGGTTGATTATTTTCCACAGTCCTCATCGTGTTTCTGCTTGTAGTTGTCTCATTTATTAAAACGCATTGTAGTTTTTTTGTTTGTAGTTGTTTCTGCCTCCCCCCCCCCCCCCCCCCCCTGTTTTTTAATTACAAGATCACATCTTCAGAACTATGTAACTTGAATACAGTAGAGCTGAGCTTTACTTCAGATTGAAATTTTACATATATTTTGCCTTGGGTAAAAAGCTGATTTCCCCTCCCCAGCCAACGGAGAGTAAATTAAGGAAGGCGTGTATAACAAAACCAAAATTTTGTAGCTGCATTGTGTGTTTTTTGACTGTTTCTGCTGTTGTACAAAAAAAAATTACATTAAATTAAAAAGGCCTATTTATAAAACAAACATTTTGTAGGCAAAAAGGAAATGCAACCATAATAAAATTGTCAGTCTCAGCGGAATGACTGTATTGTACTGGGCTTTCGAAGAAAATCAGGCTGGCTCCTTCAGAGGAAATCTGATTTCAATTTAAGAGTCTTATTGAGGAAAACAGCACCACAAAAGGGGAAATTAAACCATAAAGAGTGCATTAAGATAATGTTAAGGATCTAACTTACCACCACAAAAAAAACAAAGCAATCTGAAGTGGAGCTACAGAAACTTTCTCTGTGGCACATCCTCCTGGGGGGAATTATGGCAGCTGCCCCCGGAAAGGAGGGAGGGACGGGATGTTTGAGCTGAGCCCTTGGGTGGTTAAGGCTAAGAAAGGGACGGTGTAAAAATGGAACCCTCTCACTTCACATATCATCTCCAATGTGAATTCTGAGTCATAGCTGCTTAATCCACTCACTGAAAGAAGTTTTTAGTGCTGTTTTTCCCCCTGGCTAGCTTAGTGGAACCTGTAGAGCCATGGAGAGGGAGCTGGATTATTTTGCGGCTCATGCTCCACCAGGAGATTAGCTGATGAAAGCTCTGGTCTAGCAGTCACTTCCCAGGGTGTGGAGACTCACTCCTTTCAAGGAGAAGCAGTTCAGCTCAGCAGTGGGACTTCCTTTCCCTAGGCTGAGAGCTCTTTCCAAAAGGATTTTTTGTTTTGCAGCTGAAGAGTTTGAAAATCTGAAAGAAACCAGAAGAATGTTAATTTGTTAGTTTTATGGCATATGAGTGTCTTCAGGTTAGCTAATTTTATGCAGTTGTGGCAGTAGGGGAGCGTTGAGTGGATTCAGGGTTGTTCTGGTATATGGAAAATAATTTAGTTCTGCATTCCCTTCCTCAGTGAAATGAGTCTGACTGCCAGGGTGGGCAGCTGGTCTGTTACGAGGTTTGCATCCTCACCAGGCAGGCATAGGCTCCTCCTCAGTGCACCTGCTGGAGAAGGAGCAAATGTTCCACTACGTGTGAAAGTCCCAAATATTTTGTGGTAACTTTAGGATGCATTTCTCTGAGTTGCCACTGTCAGAGCCCGGAGGGTACAAAATTGTCCTCCAAGCGCAGGAGGGGATGAAGGTGACCCGTCCCTGGCTCCAGCATAGCACTGCACTGTGTGCTGTGCATGGGAGCAGCAGCAGCCAACCCTCAGGCTGGGTCAGCTCTGCTCCTGCTGACATCCCTGTGGTTCTGTTGGTCCCTTGTGGAAGCCCTTCCCTGAGCAATTTCATTCCAGAGGAGCACTGCCTATCAGAGTTATGTATGTTTGCTCCTTGAGCTTCCCAGCTGGCTTGCAGAGCTGGGAAGTATTTCCACTTTGTTGTGAGGAAAACAAGGCATAGAGGGATCAGGTGGGATGAGACTGTGGGCTGCTGGGTATCCCTCAGTTGCATGGGCCGCCTTATCCAGCTCACTCAAAGTGGGAAATACAAAGGTGCCTTCATGGAAAGCTGCTGTTAAGGGTTTGGGTGGCATGGTTTCTGCCATGAAGCAGAGAAGCAGCCCAGGACTTCATAAAGTCTCATCCTATTTTTAAAATGGTTTCATTAGTATTAGATTTTATCCAGGTTTGGACCAGGAGTATACCTGCCCTAGCTGGGTCTGTCATACATATTTTGCGAGGAAAAGAAAACAGGTATTTATAAATGTGTAAAAAAGGGTCAACTCAAATAAAGGCACCATTGCCTTGGAGTGAAAGATGTTGGGAGGTATTTGCACACAAGCAACCCCAGTCCCTGTGTGATTTGGGATCAGAGTTCTGTGTGCTTCCTGCAGTGAGGAAGCTGGTGTCCTATTCTGTCCTGTCCCAGTTCTTTGATTCACAAAAATAGGGGCCTGCAGACGCTGTGGGAGTCAGACTCCCTCTGTGTCAAGGGGACTTCTGTCAGAGGGAAAACTGGAGAGCTGGGAAGAACCTTTGTGCATCCAGAAATTGGAGGAAGTTTTGAAGAGAGCAGAAACATAAACAAAAATAAATAAAACATAAACATAACCCCCTAAACTGAAACATACTCATGCATTTACAATCATCAAAATCCCAGGTTAGGCAGATGAAAGAGATTTCAGTGTGTTACAAGTCATAGCAATAATAGCCCTGGGACATTGGCTGGTCTATTCTATTATGTTAAAGTCTTGCAGCCTTGTAATGGTTCCACAGATTAAGAAGTGCTATGCACCAGCTCTAAATATTTCTTCAAATTAAGACTTTCTGCTTCTAACTGAAATCTCTGCTGAATACAGTGGTATAATAGGGTGCCCTGTTCCATCTGTGTAAATAACACAGAGAGATTTTCTCTTGTTGAAATACCTGCGTTAAGGAAAAAAAAAAAAAAAAGGCAGCAATAACTTGAGACTTCAAAGGTCTAACTTCAAAAGATTTCTTGCATTCTGCTTGACGGGACAGCATCTTATGCACACATGCTTTTTCACTGCTAAATGCCTTAATAATGAGCTTGGGTTCAGGTTTTGTGAATCAGAGCCAAGTAACTCTGTTTTATTATATTTGCTGGGAAATGAACGAGCTCTGGGTAATTAGGAAAGCAATTTTATTAGCATCTATTTCATATAGATTGTTTTTTAATCAGAGTCAGAACTTACTAGAAATGATTCTTTTATTTTTATTGCGCCAGTCTCCTGAGCAGTGCAGGCTGCCATGGGTCTGAACCCATAGCAAAGTCTGTCCACCGAAGGCAGCAGTATCACCATGAATCTGTAATGATGTTATAAAGTAACCCTGGGATGGTAATCCCCTAAATAATGCTGCAGAAGCTAATAATTACTGTGGTGTGCTTTGCTGCGTGATGCCACCCTGGGGCTAAATTATAACTGTCCATCCATTCCTGCTCCATAAAGACAGGGCACAAGGAGCTTCCCTGCACATGCCATGTAGGAGCAACAGGAGCCAACTCAGAGCCATGGGGAGAGCTGCAGAACCACTCAGGATCAGGGTGTAGGGTACAGAGGCAGCATAGGGATCAGGAGAGATGAGTTTGGTTGGATTCTATACTTGCCTTTAATTTCCAGTAGGGACTGACACTAAATTAGTGATGGTGCCTGGAGTAGGAGGAGAGACAGTGGGAGACCTTTGCTATCTCTGGAGGTATTTGCATACAAAAAGGAAATGCCACTGTATCCAGGAAAGGGCAAAGAACATGAGGGTTTGTTCACTGGACAAACTGGGGGGAGAAAAAATCTGGCTTAGAATCACCATTGTGTCAAAACCCACCAAAACCTCTGTTTTCTCAATGAAACAGGAGGAAAGATTTGTATTCACCTGAAAGAAAGGTTTTGGTTTCATTTGTAAAACTCTTATTATTTAATACAGTCAAATTTCTAAACAGAAAAGATTATTTCAGAATGCAAAGTTAAACCACTGCTTCTTGGAAGTGTTTTCTGAGTTTTCTGAATGTTTCAGAGTTGTTTTCTAAGTTGGTTAATGAACTTTACCTGAAATTGCAAATATTCTTGGTTCCTTGAAATTTCTTTTGAAATGAAAGAGCTGTGACTTGAACAATGCAGTCACCTGCACATCACAGGGAGTCCCTGGGCCTTGGACCTCTGTGGTCACTGCTGAGCAGTGACCATGACTGATCCTGGGGCTGGGATCCATTCCAACCCAAAAGAGCAATAAAAACAAGTGTCTTCTGCAAAATTTACACTTACATTTGTGTTCTTATTGCAGACAAACTCCGGGTTAGAGGCCGTTGCAGTTGGATTTGGATTCATTCTTTTTCTTGCAAGAATAAGTTCATACTGAATTAGTGGCAATAAAGGAATGGGTGAGGATGTAATGGAAAGAGTGGGAGGATCTTTTATGCAAAAGAAAGAGTGGGCTGAACTTCCAGAGGTGCTTGGCAGGGTCACCCACGTAACTGCAGAACATAGCCTGTCTTTTTGAAACAGGAGGCATCTGGAAAAGGGCAATTACCTGCCTGGCTCCCTCCTCACCAGGGTTTTGAGAGTGCAGTTATAAAGTTTCTAAATTTGGTCCTGTATAGCAGCTCTCTGGAAAGGACACAAGAGCTGGGAGAGAGATGTCCCTTTTGGTTTGTGAGTCTGAGCAGAGAAGGGAGAAACTGATGGAATGTGTGCTCAGCCAGTTCCAGGGAAAAGAACCCGGCACCAAATCTGGAGCTTGACCTGAACCTGTTCAGGTTTTGGAGGCCTTCGGGGAGTTGTTTCAGGCCAAATCACTATGAGATCAAGGAGAAAGTTTTTATCAATTTTGAATTGCCTCAACAAAGCAAAAACTTTTTAGGACTAAAAAGGGAGAAACATATGTTACACATGAGAAAAACATCTTATCAGAAAGAATACGGAGAGAGTGAAATGACTAACGATGAGGTTTCTGAGACTTTGCCACAAAAATTTTATAAAAGGAGGCTCCTGAAAATCTTTCAGATGGCTGTGGAGTGATCTCATTCTCCAAGCAGAGAAAAATTATAAATGAGCATGTATTTTCCAACCTTTTTTTTTTTTTTTTTTTTTTTTTCATTTATACTTTACAAAGCTTATTTCATTTGGACAAAATAATTTAAACCCCTTCAATTATCTAGATGTCAAAACCCAGATCACAGGACAGGGATTCAAGCCAAAGGTCTTAGGCAGGGGTACTTTCTGTCATCCTCATGGTCCCTGGCCTCATCTGGTGGTACTTGTGATACTCCACAGCTATTGGCTGCACCCACTGGGTGAAGATGAAGGATGAATTCTTGAAAGAGAGAGGAAAAAAAAGCAGGTCCCTCTTCCCTCTGTTCATGCAGCAGGGGCAGCTACTGCTGCCCGCTTCTCCCAAAGTTTGAGTGCTTAACTTGGTATCCCAAATACGAATGTATTTTGGTTCACGTATACATGCATACATGCATATATATAAAAATATGTATATACACCCACACATGAAGAACAGCAATCAGTTTTATTCCTTTGCTTTGCAGTCATCAGTAAATTTAGTATATTCTTGTGAATAGTTGAAAGAACACGTCCTGTTATCTAAGTAAAAGGGAAAATATATCCACAAGATGATCAAATGCGTGTAAAAATAAACAGCTTGATTGCTCTTACATGCTCTTCTTTTGTGCAAGCAAAGAGAAATGCAGAAAAATTGCCACATTTCGTCATGTAGGACAAGGGGGCCCAGGTGACACCCTGATCAGGTGTTCATGCATAATCATTCCCAAAATAATCACCCTTTTGAATAATTTCACTCCAAATATTGCAGCTTCAACTTATTCTCTGCAAGTGACTCATAAATCTTTACCGTGAATGTGAATCAAGTTTCAGAGCCGCAGGCTCAGGAGCTTGTTGGATTTATTCAACTTTAGTCTTTATTTATAGACATAAAAGTGTATTATTGGTTGTAACATCCAAACAAAGGAAAACAGATTGTAAGCATCCATTAACATTTTCCCAAAAGGGAAATCTGGAATTTCTCCTGGGTCTTTCAGTCTCTCCCTTGTAATATTAAGATGATGTCATAAACTCATAATTACTTTGTGATGCTCTTATGTACTCCGTAGTTGCTTGTACAGAAATGGTTATTTATTTTCTGAGCAGAAAAACTGAACAATACAAACAGGTGGGAGGAAGGAGATTGCTCTTTGGTGGTTTAAGGTTTGAAGGACCCCAATATTTTATTTCATCCTATATTAATAATTTTCCCTGGTGTGCCCAAGGACACAGGTGTTTTATGTAGTATTATTTAAAAAAATGTTTAATTAATATTCAAGTATAGGATGCAAACACTTTATATCCACTGTATAATGACCGGAGCAAAGAGCAATTTGGGGAGCAGTAATCTGCAGAAAGTGCAGTCTTTACTGCTGAATTGCTACAGGTTCCTTCCAAAATTCTCTCTCTGATTAAGTGGTGGACTTAATGCTCTAATGAGGATCCCAGATTGCAAAAAAATGTATGAGTACATGGAGGGGAGGGAGGGAGGAGCCAACCCAAGAGTCTGGGGAAGTGCAAACCTTGCCAGATACCAGGGGCAGGGCTGAGCAGTGCAAGGGGGTGAGTGTGTACTGTGGAGACTTCCAGGGTGTGTGGCTTCCCAGGCACATCCATAATTGCTCCTTGTTTGAGGGCAGAGCAGGAATTTGTTTCTGAGCCCTGTTTACCCAGTAACATTTCTGACCTATAAAAGAGCCTGATGGAGTGCTGCCTGATCGACTTGAAATTAATAATTGATCTGGCTTTCTTTCTCCTCCTCATGGAATAATGGTGAGCAGATTGTGATTTCCTCAACTCCTCGTTATTCAGAAATATCTAATACACTTTTACAAGTTTTTTTCTTTTTTATCTCATTCCATTGCTTAGATTTTGCAGGCATTTGGGTTTGGCTCAGACAGTTTGGACTTTGGGCAGCACATCAGGGAACGAGCACAGGTCAAGTGTTAGAGGTTTGGGGGGTGTTGCGCTGCTTGGCAACGTGCAGGATGGTCCCCTCCTCCCTGGGACACCAGCAGGGCTGCTGGGGGTGGGACAGGACCTTGTGCACATGTGTCAGGTAGATCAGGTTAATCTGTCACGAGTTAGCCACAGGGTGTTGCAAACCTTCCCAGGACTGGCATTCTGGGAAATCCATTGCTCAGTGGGATAAACTCTTCCTTGCTGTTTTTTGCCCTAGTATGGAAAAAGGCACAAGAGCCTCTCACGCAGAGATGAGCAAATCCCTCTCTCTGGGAGCGTACTTGGGGTGTGGGCAAAACTTTTCTGCAGGGTGGTTTGCTCAGTGGAGGTGCACAGATAAAAAAAAAACCTTTCAAAAGCAGGTGAGAATATTTAGGAGCATATTTTGTTCCCAGTACTCACTCAAAGCTAATTTGATGGAGAAGAGAAAAATCTCTTCCTTCCTGGGCAAGGAGCATAAATATCCATTTCAAACAATTCTTTAAGGACCTAAGGTTTCTTAATGCTAACCATTTTAATTTCTGACCTCTTCTGCTTGACTAGCTGCAGACCATTCCATGACCCTTTAGGATTCTAACACTGAGATTTATGTCCTAGCCCAAATTTCTGTGAATTACTGTTATACTGAGCCTCTGACAGAATTTGAAGCTGGCCTTTTAATTTCCCCTATGCAGCTTTTTGTACTTCTCCCTTCCTAGTGCTTCACTTAGGCTTGATGGATATAATTTTAACCGTTCTCTTCAACTCCACACAGACATTTATAATGCAGACATGAACAGAAAGGGACTCAGCTTGGTTGAGTTTGTTACATTTCTCTCAAAATTTCTTTTGGACTTGTGGATTGTCCATGCTTTTTGTTTTGGATACACAGTTTGGGATTTTTAAAGTGAGAGCCATTATAGCACATTTGATAGTTGTCTTTCCACAATCATGACTTACTCTGTCTACACAGAGATTTATGCCTTTATTGCCTTTGTATTCCAGTTTGGTACTTAAGGATACATTTTTTATATCCTTGCTGTGGGTGGTTCAGGGTCCTGGGCAGGTTGGGGAGAGTGGAATCCAACTTGAATATGGACTGACTGTTCAATCTTATATCCTGAGATTAAACCCAGATCTGCAAATACAAACCTGACACTGCACAAATGAGTGAGAGGAGATGTGTTAAAGCACCAGGAGTTCATCTGTGCTCTGGTCACTTCCTGCTCAGCAAAGCTCCTGTGAAAAGGGATCTCTGGGAAAAAACCTCTGGTTAATCCAGCCCCTTGCTGAAGGCACTGCTGGAGAAGCAGCAGTACTCCTGCACCTCTCTGGGCTGGGCTGGTCAGAGGCTGCTGCTTCACAAATCCTGGCTCCAAATCAGGGTTTCCTGTTTCCTTTGCCTTTCCCCTCAGCCTCTGATGTTATCAACAGGCTCCGAAAAGTGCCAGAATTCAGGAGGGGAAGGAGTAAGGAAGTTTCTTTGCCATTTCTCTGTTCCTCAAACCCCTTTTGCACCAGGCAGGAGGAAGGGAGAGGAAATATAACTAATATTGCTGAATCTTAAATAGATTCCTGATCCAGATTCCTTACTGACATAAGACTTATTTAGGGTACATCCTAAAGCTAAGACTGATTGCTTTGAGTTACTTCAATGTAAATATGTATCTCTGCTTTTAAAATTACCTCACTTTTTTGTCTTCTCTAAGCCACATTCTTTGGGAGCTCCAAACTGCCTAGTGCTGCACTGGCCAGCCTGGTAATTAACCTGCCATGCAGTCATCGAGGACTCCCTAAACTTGTTTCTGTTTACTTCATATTTTCTCTGATATTGATTCTGGGATTTATTCCCCACTCCTGCCTGCAAAGATTTGGGTTGTTTAGCACTCAGGTGTGGATGTGACCCCATGCTTATAGTCACTGGTAAAGATGGTAGTGGGCTTGGAATTATCAGCTAGTTTTGATTTTCCTGGAATCTCCTTCCCAGTTCTCTTCATCAAAACCTCATGTGTCCAGAGCATGGTGACCTGGGAGCTGGGCACTAAACATTGTTCACATCAGAATAGCAGTGCATGCACTGAGGGAATCTTTTTGTCACTATGGTGATGTGCCAACCCCATAGATGTTGTTTTATTATTAGAAATTAAAAACTTACTTACAGATACCAAAGCGAAATTTTGCTTCTGTGAGTTCATTTAGGATTTAGCCCCAAGTATTAATATAAAATTTAAAATTGTGTCCTTTCCACTGAAATCCAGTGTGGTTACAAGGTTCTAATAAATATTATGTCCTTCCATCATGCAATTAAAATTTTCCACCTCATTTCACAATGCAAAACACTCACATGTTGTCAATCATTTTGAAACATGATTTTTTGACATCATATAATTTCACTTCATTTTTCAGACAGACATCACACCAGGAAATTATATAAGAAAGGATCCTATTATATCTTTATTTTTCCACCAAATTTCACCTTCAAATACAGACATTTGTGTACATTTCAGTAATTCTGACAATAAACTTTCAAGGAGAAACGAATGGCATCTACATAGCCGGAGATCAGCATATGGAGTTTCCTGCTCTTCAGAGACTGCGGCTCCGGCGCCGGCACCTGGTTAGGAACCGCTGGTGTAGCCACGGGAAGTTTACAAGTCTTCATGCACGAAGTGAAAAGGTTGCTGCTTGAAACAGATACCACCTGGGAGGCAGGGAGGGAAACATATGCATGTTTTTGAACTTTCCTGTGTTT
The DNA here is from genome assembly GCA_018697195.1 of Certhia americana. Classification (NCBI taxonomy): domain Eukaryota; kingdom Metazoa; phylum Chordata; class Aves; order Passeriformes; family Certhiidae; genus Certhia; species Certhia americana. Next base: position 109,106,627 of record CM031859.1, read on the forward strand.
AACAGTTAGCAGACACTAATGAATTGCCAAACAGCCCTGATTTAAAGTGTAGTAGTCAAAAGTAAGGGGACTCACTGCTTGTCAGGTAGTCCACCTGTTCAAGAAACCAAAGCGCCCCTGCCCTGTGCCAGGAGAAAAGCTGCTGCTGTTTCAAACCTCTGCTCTGGGGGTTTCTGTGTGTCTCTGTGTGTCTCTGTGTGTGTGTGTGTGTGTGTGTGTGTGTGTGTGTGTGTGTTTGTGTGTGTGTGTGTGTGTGTCTCATTGTGCTGCTTCCTATCATGTGAGTCACAAATGCGATAGAATATCTCAGGCTCATTATAGAAGTCTGGTATTCAGTGACAGATTTTGACCAGAGTTGCATGTAAATCTGGGGGAAATACAGCCTGATTGGAATTTGCAAGTGCTCAGACATAGGCTGGTAAAGTAAGACAGGAGCAAACCAGGCATGTAAAAAGGCAGAATTAAACTTCTGCTTGTAGCTGGGTTAGGTTTCAGATATCGTCTTTGGGTTTGTGATGTCCTTGGAAATTCACACCTGGTCCGAAACCCTCTTTCCTGTCTCACAGGGCTCAGCTGGAAATGGCAGCACATTGCCAGAAGATGTCTGAATCTCCTTCATCCTTCTAGATTTTAATGCTGCCATGGGGACGTTGCTTCCAGGCAAGGTGATCCCAATATGTTCTACTTACAGGTCTGCTGGGTCACACAGTCAAGCAGCTGCTATTCTGCTAAGGGAGTGTGGAAACAGAGCTGCTGACCTACCAGTAAACCCACTGCAGGTAGATTAAGATGAAGTGCTCAAACTTCTGCTCGTTGCAGTCAGTGCTAGAGAACCTGTGCTTGGGGAGTGCAGGTAGAGCTGTGCTGTGGTGTGCAGAGATACTGAGTTTGGTCTCTGGAGCCAGCTAAATTGTGCTGGATGGCCAGGAGTTGCATGTGTTGGGAAGTGCTGCCTCTTAACCTGCTGGGATTGAACTTAGTTTTAGGGTTTACAGTAATAAATGACAATATTGAGCTAAGGGAGGAGACAAGCAGAGTCTGTGCTGCTGCCCCACACTGGCTTCCTGGCCATGGGGCTGCTGCTTTAAGTAATTTAGACTATTCTCTTTTCTGTTCTATTTTAGGTGGTGTGTGTCTGATAATCTTGCTGTGACCAAGGATTTTGGTCAATAATTCTTGCTGGCAGAATTATTCCCAGGCATCATGTGCAGCCACACAGACTCAGGAAACTAAAGGGGCTCAGTTCTTGCTTTGTTTTCCACTCCAAAAACAGCTGGTACTTGGTGAAACCAGGGAAGGGTGTGAGCAGTGCTGGAGACCCATCAACCAACAATGCAGCATGCCAGGAGAAGAGCCAACAGCCTGGCACGCTGCTCTGTGGTGCTCTAGAGAAGCCCTGATCCATGGGGTGGCACGGCTGGCGGAGACCCTCACTGAGGCTGTGATGGGGTTTGGAATACTCCCATGAAAAAACACCCTTGCAAGGCTTACTGTGATGCCCGTCTCTGCAGAGGGTGGCTGCTGTGGTGGGGGGAAGAGCAGCTGTGATTAAAAGAGGGGAAAACCCTAGAACCCAAGCCCTTACCACTCAAAGTGGCACGGAGAAAACTGGCAATGATCTGGTGGGAAAAGTGCAGGGAGGGCAGGCAAGAAGAAAATCATGAGAGAAGGTTGTTACCGCCACTTCCTTCCTCAAGGAAGCAAGTGGTGCCAAGCTGCAGCATAGCTTGGGGCTCAGATTCAATAGGAAGTTCCTTCAGCATAACAAGCTCCCACCCATCAGCTGAGCTGCACTCACCACTTGTGTGCGCCCTCTTAGCCCGCGATAGTTGCAAAGTAGCATCGTTTAGCTTAATTTTTTTTAAAAATTAGAGGACTAAACCTAAACCACTGAACTTTGATGTGGGTTCAGTGGGTGTGCCTGGTCCCCAGCAGGTATCCCAGCCAGCTGCAGGGACGTGCCATGGGTCAGGAAGCTGCATGTTAGAATGGTTCATTTTCTGCCGTGAAACTAACTCAGGTCTTGTGTAACACCAGCTCTCAGTGGTCAGATTGGTTCTACTGCAGAGATGCAGGGGAGTAAATACTCCAGTGGAAGTGCAAGGCAAATGGCTTCTCCTGGCCTGATTCTGAAACCACTGCTGTGTGCTGTATAAAAACATATGAGGAATTAGTCTAATGAATGAGAAGATGGATCTTCCAAGGGGTCCCTCATCAGTTTAACGTGATAATTTCCCTAAATTGGGGCAGGGATGCTGAGCTCCTCTCAGAGCTTCCCCTCCACCATGGATGCACTCTCAAGGCATGAGCATCACCTGGGGAGTTCTGGTTCTCGTGCACGAGCATAGTCCTCTGATTTGTGGGGCGGGGTGTTAATTCAGAGATCTGTCCTTCAAAGTAGGGAAATGATGAGGTAAGAAATCTTTCTGTTTTTTGAATATATATATATGTACACACATATAAATATAGATGAGATTATTCAAATGCAGCTTGAATATATTTTGCCTAATCCATACAGAGTTTTATCAATATTTCTTTGTTTATTCTCTTTCATGCCAGCTGCTTTCTTTATATATTTCCATTTTGTACATTTTTCAGAGTGATTGGATCATGTTGCACACACTTCTATTGAAATATTAAGTGTTTGCAATCCCCATTCATAGGCACCAGCTCTGTTATTATGATCCATCATTTCAAAATCCACATATTTGAAAAAAGAGAGCTTAGCTGGCCCTTGAGTAGCAGAGAGCATTAGAACCAAGAAATCTCATTCATCTTGTCAATAATCTGTGGATTAACACCACCGAATTGTTTGTTTCATTGGCATGTCCTCACTGTATATTTTTAAACAAAATGAGCGTGTGGAAGTCCCAGTGAGGTGAGATCTGATGGAGGTTGGAATTATACTGGTGTCAGCTGGGAAACAGAACTTCCCAGTTGTGCTCAGCTGCTGGGCATCTCGTGATGGTTACGGTTTTGGTAGTGCTGTCGGGAGATAGGAATCCTGCGATGCCCGAGGCAGCTTGTCAGTGCTATCTGTGAGGGTACAGCCCTTTCTGTGCCTGAGGTTTTCATTCCCAGCCAGCCTGCAGGAGGAGTCACCCTTGTCCACTGCTCAAATACAATGGGTTCTGTCAGAAACGCTCTTTCCTTCACTTTCTGCATCCCAGTGGGATGTGTGAAGGTGGAGACATAGTGGATGGGCAGAGGGTTGACCAGATGAGTACAACACTTGCAGCACCACTGCAAGAGGAACCCACAACCTGTTTTGTGAGCATCTCAGATACGGACTAGCTTGGTGACAGTGCTGGCCAGGGTCTGATGGTGGCCACAGCAGACTATGGAGCATCAGCTTTGAGCATCCATGCCTGTTGTGGGTCACAACAGTGCCGTTGTTACTTTTCAGACGGGCTCTCATGACGCCTTGGGGCAGTTTTACGCCCTCATTGGTTTTGGCACCACTGCCAGAGCCAAAAGAGTGGTGAAGCCACTGGTGACACACTGACATCCCCCCTGGCCGGGCTGGTGCAGGGCAGCCCAGCCCCCGTGCTGCCAAAATCTGGCCGTGGCCTTTGCAGCCTCTGTGCTTGTTGGTGGCAGCGCCGTCGGGGGGCACGAGTGGCGGTGGCAGAGCGGGGACCGCCGCCAGCCACGCCATCCATCACCGGTGACGGTCCGTGCGGCACCGTCACCTAGCAACCGCCCGGCCGCGGCAGGTGGGACTTCAAAAAAAATATTTTTTAACATAAAAATAAGGCAATCATTTAGAAACGCACATTTCTGTTTTAGCAAACGCGAATATTTGGGGCGGCGGTGTTGGAAATGGAAGCTGGGGGTGCTTTTGCTTTGTATCCCTGTCACTCCAGGCTCTGGAGCGCGGGCTGCTGTGATGAGATGGAGCTATCCATTTCATTTGTACTAGGGTTTAAAGTTGAACCTGACACTGGGTGATTGCCTTACCCTGATTTTTCTTCCTTTTTCCCCCATCACATGCTATAAAAAATAATACAATTAAACTATGGAGTGGGCTTTTTTAGCATAACTTCTACTTCTGAGGCTGAACTTTCAGGTGTAATTTTTTTTTCAAACAGGAGGAAGAAAAGGAGAAGAAGTGTATAAACTCCAATTATCCCTTTCTCACTCTTTTAAAACACCTTTAAGATTGCAGAAGTCTTCTGAGCTCTATATTGGCGATTCATGGTGCGGCAACTCACTGCAAAATCCGCTCGTTCGTTTTCGCTGATTGAATTTACTGATTGTTAATGTGTATAAAAATGTTATGTACTTTTGAAGTAATCTCCTGCTAAAGGATTTATAGGAAAGACTATTTAAATGTTGCAGCGTTTTCTCTGTTGTTATGACAGTATTATTGAGTAAATAGTTTAATTTTAGTGCCCTAGTTAAAAAAAATCCATAATGACCGTCACATAAAACATTTGCTGTTTTTATTTCTATATTTAGTTCCCTCCAAAGATACTGGAGTTGAAAATAGGCTAGTACCTAAGACATGAATTCTGTTAAATATTAAAGAGATCTCATCAATGATTTTATTAGTCTCAGTACTCAGTGAAGGCCGCACTGACATCTGAAGTCTAATGATTTTTTAAATATATTTAAAGCCTCGTACTGCACCTTTAAATATTGGACAATATTGAAAAATATAGAAGTACTTTTTTGTATATTAGCTTTAGGCAGAACTGTTGTATGATTTCCACTTCTTTCATGACATTGTAATGATGTTACCACATACAACTTTATCTTGCATGAAAAGGTGAAGTCATGAGTGATTTCTCCAATTTAAAAGCACTCAACCCTCACAGTGCTAGAAATGAATATTTTGCATATATTCATGCAACAATGATTCAATTTAAGATTTCTATTTTCAAACATTGCTTGAAACCTTCGGTATGTTAGTAGTAAAATTGCCAAAATGTGTAATAAGATTTATTATAGATGAGTAGCATTTTATTTAGTATTTCATGTTAACACGCTTTTAGGGTTACCCTGGTTTAGCAGAAGAATTCATCTTTCTTTTCTAATCAGAGCTAGCACTTTATTGTATTATTAAGATACACTTACTCTTGGGTTGTATATCACTGTGGGAACAGAGTTTCCTGTGCCTGGCAAACCTGCTCCTGGTTGATGGAGGCACAGTGCCTGCCTCCTGCACCCGAACCCCACCACTCACACTCTGCCATCCATGGCGCTTCCCTTTCTTCCTGCTGTTTTATTTTCCTCCTAAAAAGCCATCTTGAGCCCTGTGATACTCCGAGGTCTCTCTTCGCCCCTCTGCCCTTGGAGCACCCACAGTGGCAAACCCTGTCCTGTGATCACCAGTGCAGTGATCAAAATACAAACCACGCTGGTGGTGAGTTTGCTGTGAAGCTTCACCTTCATCACCTGCTCATGGCACTGTTTGTCATGGAGCTGCAATTTCCCTGGCCATCTGTGGCTGGGAAATATGTGGATGCATTTTGGTCCTGGTGCCGAGGACACCACATATTGATTTCCATGGCTTTGCTGTTGAGGCACATGTGGCACTGGGGCTGTAGGAACTGGGAGATAAAGCAGGTGCTTGACCCAAAGCAGAGGACATTTCTTTTCTGATCCCTCACGGCCTTTTCTGTGCTCTGAGGCAGGTTGCATCCCTGCCCAAGTGGCATCATTGGTGCATACATCATTTTTGTGACTGAGGATTGGTAGGACTGGGCCTGAAAAATTCCTGGCATTTTGATCCTTTGATCAAGATCCAAATCCTGGTGCCATTTTTTGTCTCCAGTAATCTCTTCACACTTAGGTCCAATGCAGCCACTTAGAGAGGGAAACAGCATGTCCTACAGGTAAGGGGAGAACCACTACTGAAACGCAGGTGTGAGGGATGTGCGGTGAAGAGCTACTGTGCTGGAGTGATGAATATGTTTACATCTTTTAAAAGTTGTAATTCAGCACGGATGAGCTGGCATCCCCCCCTTCTACATTCATGTTTGATTCACAAACAGAAAGAAATGATCTACTATTAGGAAAGATTTCTCTTTGACTGGGGAGCTGGAGATGGTAGTGAGAGTGGCTTTCATAGATGAAAATAATTGTACACTTTTTGTATTATTATTTTTGGCAAAGAGCTAGCGTTTCAGCTTTCCAGAGTATTACATCATTACTTTGTATAATGCATCATAATGATAGAGTGAATGGAAACGAAGAAATGCCAGCTTCTGTTGCAAGTTTAAAGACAGACACACATTTTCAGCTGGGAAAGCTGCTGTTCAGCTAAGTGTTTTCCTAGATGAAACAAAGCTGCAATCCCACTTGGCATTCGCATTAATTGTGGACTTGCCAACAGGCCAGTTTCACTGGCGTATAAATTAGTGGAGAATTATTCAACTCATCTCAATAACTAAGAGAATATCCTCATAAGGCTTGCTGAGCTGTAAGACATCCCCCCCTCCCCCCCACTTTCCAGGGTGTTTTGCACCCTATACTTAGAAAAATCACAGAATTTGCATGCTGTTCCAAAAAAAAAAAGGGAAAAAAAAGGAAAAACCATACAAAGAAAGGCATCAAATGTACTGAAACCCCAGCACAGCAATGTGGTGACTATCTGCATAAAATAGCAAATTTGTATGGGAAATGTCCAAATTAAGAGGGAATTTTCTGGTTTGTTGTTTGAGTTTTGAGTTTGGGTGTTGGTTTGGTTTTTTGTTTTGCTTTGAAATTCAGCTAAAAAGGCGAAGTGGAAGTGCCTGTGAAAGGAACCTCATTTCCAGCATCAGACACTCAATATCTTTCTGTCGGAACAAGAGCCCAGGAAGTGCAAACTTCCCCAAACTGTCCTGCCAACAGGCCTTTCTGACCTAGAGGGGGGATCACCTTAATAGTGACAGGATAATTTGATCTCAGTGCCATCTAATCCTTATTTTCTTTATGGAGACTGCCGGCAAGGGTGCCAATTAGTGCCAATTGTGATGGTGGCTTTTGTGATGCAGACACCTGCCCACTAGGAATTGGACTGGTACCACCAACACACATATGCCACCAAACAGCTGTCAGATGGTAATGACTTTTTGGAGTAGAAGAAAAGGGCAGAATTTCATTCTGAGGCAATTTTCTGAGAAAATTTTTGCAATTTTTCACCTCTCTTTTTCCCCACTTTTTTTGGTGTCTGAATTCTGAGCATCTAATGAGAAAACAAAATGTGAATTTTAACTTATATCTCACAGCACCGATTTCATCCCAAAACCCATGTGGTCCAGATGAGCAAAAGTAGAGTGAGAAACTACATTAATGGCATTCTTATTATTCTACATTGTGTTCTAAAATTATCTGTAGTCTGTTCCTTGTTCAGGTTACTTATTCCAGCAAAAGACAAATGAAACACCATGTTTTCTTTTACCACTCTTCTGGCTTTTTGGCTAAATGAGAAGACTGAATTAAATGTAAACATCAAACAATTAATTTTCTTTTCTTTTTTTTTTTTTTAAATTTTTGATGACAGAATGAAGTGCTTTGCAGCAGTTCTGCAGCTCATGCCAACACAGGCACAATAGTTCAGGATCTCTCTTGTACTTTTATTAAACTCTCTTCTCATTTCCAGTCAAATCAACAGTCCCTTCTTTGATGCCTAAACAGGGGAAGTTTATAAGCCTGCTTTATCCCTGAGTAATTATGTGTGCATGTGTGTGCTTGTAGGAGTGTGTAGACATCCATCTGTACAGGCACATGCACCTTGAACTGTAACTTTTGGGGTAATTTTAGCAGCAGGGTCATGAGTGGACTGGATTTCTTTACGGCAGGCAGGAATTTCTGTGATGTCGAGGCACATGAACCCCACAGAAATGAAGAACCCTGAGCTGGTGCTGAGCACCAGTGTTAGGGATGTGTCTGGGAAGTGTGGAAGTGTCTCACAGGAGATACTTGGCACCCTGTGAGGAGGTACCTGCAGTGCTGTTAGAGGGTTCCTATGTCCTTTCCAAGCCTTGAATTGCTGCCAGGAGCTCCCAAAGCCTGATAGCCCAATCAGTGGGACCTTTCAGCACTCAGCCAACACACTGAGACCCCCTTCAGCCTCTGCTCTGCCAGGTGTCACACCTTGATTAGCCCAATTGCTCACCGGTATCAACCACTAACGTGGACGTGAGAGGAAACAATCCTGAATAAACCCAAGGTTGGTTTGCAGTAAGAAAGGAGAGATTTCACAGTCATGTTTTAAAGAACACCACTGTTGCCATATACATACATAACACATATAGAAAAAGTTTCTATGGAGGTTTTTCAAGTGAAATAAAATTAGTCAGGGTTCTCTGCTTTTTATTAAGATTTGTTGCTGAGGCCTGACAGAGCTCAAGAAATGTTTGGACAACACTCTCAGACACATTGTATGACTTTTGGGGATGGTGCTGTGCAGGGCTTGATCATTCTTGTGGGCCCCTTCCAACTCAGTTTATTCTGTGATTCCGTGATCATTCCTTGTTGCTGTTTCCAAGGAATATAAAGCTCTGCCATAGCTCAGACCAGCTCTATTATGACCTTCCTGTCTGTCTTTCTTCCATTTATTCATTACTCAAATGCTGACCATTTTAGCACAGCTGTAACTGGCTGTGGCCTCTGCCATGGAAAGGACAGAGTTTGCAGATGGACTGTTTCTGGACTTGGTGGTGAACTGCTCTCCCTGCCTGCCTGGAGAGCTGTAACCCACCAGGAATGCCTGCGCTGTCACCAGAACATACTCTGAAATTTCACAGATTTAAAAGGAACAGCAGCCAGGGCAACCAGCATTCACGGGTTTGGGAGAGCAAACAGCAAACCTACAGAGGCTCAATCAGCTGTTTTAGTTTGTTGGTAGCTTTTGACTGTGTTTTTTCTCCACCAGTTAGCTTGTTAAGGGCTTTCAAAACATTTTCTCTACATCTTGGGGTTGTTCTAAGGCTTCTCAGATAGAGAGGACAACAGCGGGGCTCAGATTTTTGAAGCCTCAGCCCCTGCTCTGGCAGTCAAAGTAAATGTTGTCTTTACAAAGGCTGTGAATCCTGGGCAGTCTTTTCCTGACACTGATGCTCAGATTGTAGAGGGGCTCCTCAGTTAGTTCCCTTTAAAGCACAAGGCACTTTATCCTTGGGTGTGAAAATGCTCTGCACTAGATTCTACTGCTGAGTATTGTGTGGGCGAGTAGTTATGTGCCTGAGTGAGCAGTGGATACAGAATCCAGCCCATTATTCCATACACTGTCCTCGAAAGCAAGTCAAGGAGCCCACGGAGCTCAGCAGATCTCATTGCTGGCACTGAAGTGACAACCTGTGCCACTCCTGACAGGTGTTCTTGGTTAGTTTTTAGAAATGATGCAAACATGTTTTAAACAGTCCTGTGGGTTGTCTCTTGCACATCCTAACACATAGGCTTCCTGATGAACATGTAACATGGTTTGTAACATGCACTGGTCTTCAAAACAGGAAATGTTCAAGGAAAATGTGGCAATTCTTTCAACCCCCTATCATTGTGAATTCATATCATATTCATTGTAATAGCATTGATCAAAATGAATTCATTTGGTATTCATGTAAATGTCACATGTACTTCCATAGGTGTTTCATTGTAAATTAGCATTTCTCAGAGGACACTTAAAATAAAGTGTTACTGAAAGTTCTCATTACACATATTGCTGAGATTAGTACATTAAGGATCATGTACTTACATAGTACTAATGCATTTCTGCCACTTAAAATGCTGCATTACCCATTTCTGATATCTAGCAAATATATAAAGCAATTTTGAGAATTACTGACATCCTGAAGGAAGTGGTACTTTTGTGATTAAATTGGTTTTGTGTATTTCACTTTGATTTACAAAAAACCCCCCAAAACAAACCAAGTAAACAAAAAACCCACCCCATTTCCAAATATACTTAAATGTTTTTTTTATTTTAGTGAATTTAGCATCAAGTGAAATTAAAAAAAAAAAAAAGAGAGCCACATCTAATTAGAAAAACAAAACACAAGTATTATAAATGCTTTTGGGTCTTCAAACTTGTCTCACAAAGCCAAATTAGCTGATTCTTTAGTACACTGTGGCACAAGCTTTCTGATGCATTTGCTTTCGGATTATTCCTTCCTAAGAGAAAGCCGAAAAGTTCTGTGGTCTAAGGCAGATGCATTTCTGACGTCTTGAATTGTCCATTACAGCTTGTTTGGTCTGAAGTTATTTTTAAAAAGATGAAGTTTAAAGAAGACTACAGAGTGTTTTATAAATAGCTGACAAAAGGTGCGTTGCAGTAACTATAAAAGAGAGAGCATTGTTTGAGACCTGGAACACTCTAAAGCTGTCTGACAATACTGTGGATGTCTTCTGAAAAGAATTGATGTAATTATTTTAAGGCTTTTTTGGTAACACTAATAAAAAAAAAAAAACCAAAAAAACTTCTGAAGCTTAACAGAAGCCCTGATCCTAGCAAAAACCTCTGGGAAAAAAAAAAAAAAAAAGGGGAGATGGCAGCATTTTAGTGCTTATGCTGGAAGGGAAGAGGCAGATTTGGCCATGAGGAGTTGCAGAACCAATCCCATGATACAGTCTCCTAAGAAATATTTGCTTGCTTTTCTGGCTTCATCCATGTGAGTTGTGGACTTGCAGTGTGGACTTGCAGCATGTACAGGTGGGCTGGGCAGGAGGCACCATTCCCAGAGCTGGCAGCACAAAGCAAGATGGCATTGTGGCTGGAACACTGCTCTGGGCTGTGGGAGGTTTGGGTCTGCTCCTGCTGTTGTGCCAGCATGTCCCCTGTGCCAGCAGCTTCTCTGTCACTTGTGCTGGCACATGGTGATGGCATTTTGGGGATGAGCCTCCTGGAAAGGGAGGGGAGGATGTAAAGGAGGAGATCTTGTGAGCTTTGAGATCTCTTGTATCTCAGGCAACTGTCCTGACCTTCCTCAAATGCATCCCTCCCCAGCCTTGCAGCTGACTTCCAGCTTTGGTGGCTGATCTCTGCAGTGAGTTGAGCTGCATCCCAAGAAAAAGTCTCTCAAATCTGGGAATGGACAACTCCACACTTGAGTATGTGCTGTATGTTAATGCTCCATTTTGTCTCATGCCTTACCTGTTTTTCCAGAAGTTTTCAGTTTTCCAAGCATTTGCCTAGTTGATTGTGTATGCCTGACTGGTCTGAGAAGTTGCAGAATGGCAAACCTCAAGACAGACAGAGGAATCCAGAAATCCATTTCGGGTTAGAGCCATAATTAGCTAATGTGAGATGACAAATAGCTGCTAAAATCACATGAAAAATATGATAGGGCTATAAAGTGTGGTTTTAGAATCCTGCTCCTCCCCTTTTTCTGCTGCCTCCTCCTCCTCTTCAACGTAACAAGGACCCTAATAGGCTTCATGTATTAGTGCCTATTTTTATTAAAGACAAGTGTAATCTTTTGTAGTCCAAATGTCCCTATCATAAATACTAACCGAGGAAAATATTAGGACTCATTTATTTATGAACCCGTTAATAATGAGGTGCAGTTATGGAAAAGGCTTTCTCAGCACAAAGCCTACTGAACAAACAATGCACACTGGGGAAAAGGAGCTAGTTAGCCTTCCTGACTTAGATAAAGCTATGGAGAAATGACAAGTGCCAGTAATTAGCAAAGCCTCTTCACCAAGATAACCCTATACATCTTTGTCTATTTCAATCACCAAAGACTCCGATTCAGTGTAAAATTAAAGCCAGGATGCCATCAATTTCTGTTAACCTCTTTATATTGTTCTGTGTTCATGCATATGTGATAGATAGTTTTTGTCATTTTATTAAATGGTGACATCTCAGTATGCATGTGACTAAAACTGTTTTCTCCTTAGCAAAGTATTTTTAATCATCTCTCCATTGCCTTTATTATCTTGGTTCTTCTGAGTCCTAATTGCTTTATTGTGCAGTATTGGCAGCTGTTCTGGGGGTGCAAATGTGTGTGCCCACTCCTCAGAAGAGGAGTGAATCTGGAATTAAGGGTCTGTGCCCTTTCTGGTACTCCTATAAGTAGGTTCAGTAGCTCTGCATCCATCTGCTCAACCTTCTACTGCGTTTTTACTTCAACAGGTGAAAAATTGTTGGTTACAGTGATCAGCACTGACATGCAGACCCTGGTTTCCATGAGTAAGGCATTCTTCTCTTCCCTTGTCTGAATGGGTGGTCCGGGGTTGGTTTTGGTGGGGTAGCTGCTCTTCACCTGCTTGAGCCACAAGCCAAAGAGTGTTGAACTCAGCTGAAAGGCTCTACCAACTTGGTGGTCTTCCACAAATGCAGTCTGCAACCAAACTGCTTTTTTTTCCACCTTAAATGGTGAACTCTGGGGTTTTTTTTCCCTGCAGGCTTCCATTATTTGTGAGCTCATACTGCCTAAATTTCCCTGTGACTTTCAGATAAGTCAGCGAACACATTCACCTAAAGCTTTGCAAGGGGAAAAAAAAAAGCTATAAATCAACCCTATTTCCTTGACATCAGGGCAGGTTTTCTGGGAGTGCTCACAGAGTGAGCTCTGGTGACCTGAGAAGTTGCATGTGGCATTGGGTGTCATAACAAAAGTTCCTGCTGGCTCCATTTTCCTGCTCTGTAATCTCTTTTTACTTGTTTTAAGTACTCCAGGCCCCGACTGCTGAGGTTATTAATCTTTATCTGTGCTCTTTTTAAACTTTACTACTAGCACTTTTTTTGCCTCAGATATGCTTTTATTCATTCTTTTCAGCAGCAATAACCTCTCATATTGGCCAAATTAGGAAATAATTGCAACTAATAGAGAATCCTTTTCCAGCTCTACGGTAAAGGATTATATATGTGCTGTGTGTGAGGGATGGCGCAGAGTGTAAATACCAAAATATGGGCAAATAGGCAGCGAAGGGAAGGATGTTGGGTGGCTCTCACTCTGTTGCTGTCTGGCTCAGGAGTCTTTTTGTTCAGGGCACAGCCCATAGCAGAGGGTCACACCTGGTGGTTTGTGGAGGAGGAGGAGGAAGGGAAAAGCAAGGGCTGGTTTTGCAGTTCAGCTCATGCCAGTCCCTGTTTAGGAAAACCAAGACACCTGGGTAGGGTCTTTTAGTCTTTTGAGGTAGAGACAGATTTGGGTGAATCAAACTGAGTCTTTTTTAAGCAGAAACATGTGACCTTTCTTGGTTTTGTTTATGTAGCCACAGTAGACACAGCCTCTTTCTCTTCAGTGCCAGTTCCAGGGGTTCCACCCCTCTTTCCCTGTGTGTTGTGTCAGTTTTGGATCTTCATCCATTGCTAGGAAACACCCAGCTTTCCAGTCAAGGAGCTGAAACCAAGAGTTTATTCCCGACTTATATCATAAGTCACCCATCATAAGTGGCCAGTAATCCAACCCAGATCTTTGCAAGCCAGCAAAACTTTCTAATCAGGCACCACATTAATAATTATTTTTCAGTAACAAGTATATATGTAGGACCCTGGGATATGCTTGTGCCATATAAAAAGCTGCTGCTTTCAGGTGCCTGGCTGCTCTCATACATAGGGATTTTCAGGATCAAAGCTCCTATGAATGTTATTCACAACAAATAATTGTGCCAGCTCTTGGGAAGAAAATACGGAGAACATTCATGTAATGCTGCCGTCTCAGCTGGGGAGCAAGGAAATACACTGACTGTAGGAGAGCAAAGCTCTCTCAGCACTCTCATCACATTAACACTTACCTTCCTTCCTTCCAGTCAAAGTTCTCTGAGCTGCTTCTTTCCATTGTTTTCTATTATTCATTTGAATCAGAAAATAATATTTTTCCTCTCTAATTCAGGAAAAATTGTCATTGCCCACCTCCTGCTGAGGCAAAAGAGTGCCAGAGCCCATCTCCCATAAGCTCCTTCTCACTTCAAATGCAGCCTGCAATGGCTCCTTTGGAAATGTAACAAGCTATTATAGAAATATGTATTTACACAGTATTTTAAGATGCACATTATCCACCTGATAGACCATGACAGCTCACCATTATAGCCTATTGAATAAAACCTCTTTCCACCTTTTTTTTTTTTTCTTCAGAGCAGATACTTTTTATGTGATGAATTGTGATTCTGTTGTGTAAAAGTACAAGTTCATCACGCAGGGCCATAGGAGGACACCATTTATCTGTAACCCACTGCAGTGGGAAAGTGCTCTCATTCTGCCCCATAGAATGAATTATTCTGACCAGAGGGATGCAGATTGAAAAAAAGTGAGGAAAAAGCTTCATGAACCTGAAGGGAAAAGTTACATTTGTTTGCTGGCCTGCAGTATTTTATAAGGGAGATCACTTCTGCAGAGTCATTTTCCATCTTCCTTGGCTGGTCTTACTTTTTTAAGGGTCTCCTCTATTTTGACAGCATCTCTGCTTGACTTTCCCACCCAAACTTCTTGGGCTTGTGTTACTCACTCCAGCTGATCCATACTTGAACAATTCTTCTCTTCCAGGGATTCACATGAGAGCCTGCCCTGCCCTAGGTGCCATCTCTCTCATTGTCCAAGGACGCTCTGTTGAAATAGAAAATAATCAAAATTTTATTAGCCTGAAGCTAAGCATAAGGACTCTTCCTTTCATTTCCTGTGAGTTTTAACTTAACAGGAAACAAAAGGCAACAGGGAAGGCCACAAGACCCCAACTTCAAAATGAAGCTTGCAGCCAAAGGCATGGTGCCCCTACTATCAAACAGGCTGAGTAAGCTGCAAATAGACAAGATCCCCAACTTGCTATAAGATGAAATGGAGCCCAGCCCCTGTTGAGAAACAATTTTACATTGCAGATGTTCATGAATGCATGGAAAATGTGGTGACTTCAAGTCTCTTTTCTTTCCCTATCTTCAGGATGTCAAAACTGATTTTTTAAGAGAAACTCTCTAACAGTTGCAGTTGACTCCTGAGAAGAACTTGCATGTCTGGAACAAAAAAAAAGACTCCCAGCCAGCTGAACAGCATTGTCTTCTTCCCTCCCCCCATTCAAATTAAGCATACACAACAGAAATACCAAACAGGCATGGGTTTTACATATCATGCCAATTCTGATCCAAAACAGTTTATTAATATAAATCACCTCCAAAAAAGGGAAAGATTTTAAAGGGAAGCGAATAGCTGCCAAAAAGACTTACACAGAGCCAGTGCCTAACACTAAACCTAGTGGAAGTCGTGTATTTCCACTCCTCATGAAGCCAAGCAGTGGGGAGCCAGTTCTTTGAACCCTGTGTGGGACACTTGCTGTGAGCCCCCACTTGAGAGCATATGGTTTGAGAGGAAACAGAAACCCCATCCAGAAATGTGCTGGTCTCTAACCAGCGGATCTGAAAATACTCCAAACCCATTCCCCTGCAGGAGGGGACCAACGGGCCCCATCCAGTGTTTGCCATGGCTCTTCCCCCCTCAGGGAAGTCAGTATGAGCTCCCACCCCTCTGAGGTGACTCCTCTGCACCTCCCAAAGCAGAAGGGGATGGCTGGGAGAGGCAAATGTCACCCTGAGGGTGCAGTTATGCTTGGTGGCCATGCCTTTGCATGCCAGGCTGCCATCCCTAGGATTCTCACAGTGTGGGGACCCACCCAGATCCATTCTGCTCCAGACCTTTCTCTGGGCACTCCCAGGAGGGCTTTCCTGGTGTCCAGCCCAAGGATGGAAGCTGACCTTACATCTGTGGTTTTGTCCCTAGCGTCTCCTCCTTGACTCTTTACTCTTGACTCTTTCACCAAGCAGGACCGACCAGCCCAAAGTTGTGGTTTCCTGGATTTCCTAGGTCTGTTTGGGAAACTCGTCCTCACTTTTTAAACAGTGTATTCGGTTTAATTTTCATTATTTTTAGATGTTAAATTTTACATCAATACAGTATGTCTTAAACTACTGTATTAGAATGCTGCTTGACTCACTTCCAAATTGAAGACCTTTTAAAAAAATTGAAGCAGTCCAATAATTTTAAATCACTCTGCACTGTGCATTGCAATTTAAAATTATTGGAGTGCTTCAAATTTTTATAAGCCCTTGAATTTGGAAGTGATCGAGGTTCTGGGCATACTCAGTGTAGAGCAATTTAAAATTATAAGAGCTGTCAAATTTTTATATAAGCACTTCAGTTAGAAAAGGGATTTGGGTTCTGGGCATGTGCAAAGGGGAGCAATTTAAATTATTAAAGTGCTTCAATTTTTTTTCTAAGCACCTGATTTTGGAAGGGTTTTGGTTTGTGCAGCCTAAAATGACAACTTCCTTTGAGAGTTTCTTCTTTAAAAGAATTTCAATCTTGCAAACTAAAGTATTCTTTAAAATATGAATTCACTGATACTTTAAGAACTGATTTGCACAGAGCTTGGTGCCCAGAACATCTATTTTTTTTCTCTCATTTTATCATTTCACTCTTTAAGGGGCAAATTGATGGTATAGAAGTAACTGCCTCTTTGGATTCTAAATTTTTTCCAACTGTTGCACTCCTGGTTAAAAAAAAAAAAAAAAAAAAAAGTGAAAAAATGAAAAATTTGATGGGAAGGACTGAATGCTTTTTCCATGGACTACCCTGCCTGGCCAGCAGAATTTAGAAGGCACGCAAAATTGAAGCAATTTGTTATTAAATCTCATTTTAATGTCTCTCAACACTCAAAATGAAAGCCATGTGATAGCTGATTGAATCTGAAGGAAGGAAGTTGGAAAACAGCTTTATTTGCACACTCACTCTCTGTACTGAAATGATTCCTGCCAGGAGCCATGCCAGGATTGCCATCTTTACCCCAGATCCAGCCATGTCCTTCAGCATCCCAGTTCTGGGCAGCAGGAACAGCAAGGGGAGCAGGGAAGGTGCAGCTCACACACCAGATCCCACTCCCTGCTTCCATGGGACCAGCGCAGAGGGAATTGGAGCAGCCGAGCCGGAGATCTCTGTGTCCGGGTGCACGGCAAAGATGAGACTGAGGGATGCCCTCACTGAGCTGTCAGAGCACAGAGACAGGGCAGATGAGCATTTCCAACCTCTCCACTCATGTTTCTCTCTGCTGTCCCTTTTTAAAATCAGGGATACACTCTATAGGGCAGGGATCAGGGTAATTAGTGAATGTATATGGGCACTGTGTACCTTAAGCCTCGTGTCCCAGGGATACCTGCAGCATGGAACCGTGCATTTCATCAAATGCCAGTTTAGTGTTTTCTTCCCCTTGAATGCTCCTTTCACTTGTTACCATGGAGGTGATAGGTGACCATTTGTAGTTGTTTGTTCCTTGGAAAATGAAGTTTTTGAATAAAAGCCAGTGATCAAATTAAATAGGGGCAAAGATCTGCCGGAGGTGAAATTCAAACAGGAGCCAGATTAATCATATAGTCAGGAATGAAGGGGAAAATTCCTGAAAGCATTTTGCTTTTTCCCTTGGAGTTTTCCTTTTGTTTTGTTTTGTTCCAAAAAGCAGAAGTATAAAAATGTTTTCTTACTGTCCACAGTATTAACTGCATCATTCTTTCGGGATGTGAAACCCAGGGATTGTTCTGTACCAGAAGGACAGGGAATGGGAGACCAAACCTATTTTTGCTTGGTATAAGTTGATTTGGACTGTTCTTTTATTGAACCCTTGTGGAATTTTGTGGCAGGCATTGGCTAAGTTCCATCCAGAGATGGGGTGTGCTGGGGCCTCGTGTGAGTGTGGCCAGGAGCCACTGTTTGTGGCTGTGTCAATAGTGAGAAAAGGCTTTCCTGGGAAAAGTCTGGTAGTAGTGAGATCTGCCCATGCCTTCTCTTTCTGTCCAGCGTGTGGGTGTGGGCATGGATTGGATTAAAAATCTGCCTGGGCAGAGGAGAAATCGGGGCATGTCCAGGCTGTCCTGCCGGCAGGTCCGTGCAGGGATGAGCGTGTGTCGGACCAGGGGCGTGTGAAGGCAGCGGGGGATCAAACACAGAGGAACAACCTGGCCCTGCCTGTCTGAATCCCTGTTCTGGCACCAAGTAACAGAGGGAATCGACTCGGAGCCGCCGCCTTCCAGGCTCACGTACGAGCACCGAGGCTGCCTTAAAGTTCCCGTCTTGCTGCCTCACTTCAGACGCTGAGTGCCCGAACCCCGCTTTTGGGCTGTATTCCTGCTAATGTTGACAGGCTTTTTCCCTCCTTTGTTACATTGTGCAAACCAAATAGAAAGTGAGGTGAGCTTGTCTGAGCAGATGAAAGATGGCAAGAAATTGGCGCTTGGGGACCAGTGTCTTGGTGACATCGACTCTGCAGTCCTTTTTTTCTCTCTCTCCCTGGCTTCCCCTCTCCCTCTCATTCTCTCTGAAATGGTCTGTGCCTCCAGTAATTTACATAATACTCTTCTGACACCTTTACTTTAGTCATCAATCACGGTACCTTCTCTCAGTCTATCTTTTGTCTGAGCATGTCTCTTCTTTATCAGGCCATGCACAAAAGATTAATTTCACAGTTTTTCTCCCTTCTTTCTTTCCTTGCAAGATACAAAGCTCATGAAATGACAGAAGCAAGATAATGAAAACAACAATGCAAGCAATTTTTTTTTTTGTTCTTGCTGGTTGGATCTCAAGATACTTTTTTTAACCTCATTGTGTGCCATCTGTCTTAGAAAAGGTCTGCTCGGTATTTTTTAATACAATTCTGATGCTGTTCTGAAGACTACCTGGGGAAAAAAAAATACATATTTTAATCAGGCCATAGGTACTGGTTTAAAATTAGGAAAATAAATAAAGGGGAAAAGGAATTTGCTGAACAATTAAAGTGAGGGGTCCATTTCTAATGGTGGCATGGGCTACTGCACAGTGCCCATGCCCCAATTAATATTAATGATCTTTTGTGCATAGCAAATTTATGGCATTTGATTGACTCACACAACTACACTTCAAGCTGTCACGTAAAGTGAAATATATGGGCACCGTGGCCTAATTTGCATATGCATATGTTCTTAATATTAATTAGTCTAATGGATCTAAGGACCTGGAGATAATTTGAGTACTGGGAGAAGAGAGGCAAACAAACAAAACAAAACTTGCTGAGCAGTGCCCTGCTATGGGCTGGTCCTACAGTCAAATAACTCTCCCAAAATGCAAAATAATTGGCATGAATTTCTCCTCCTTCCCCATGTCTCTCCCAGGACTGGCTGAATTAAAATCTTATCCCATATAATGCATTGTTTTGGCTCTGACCCTGACACTTCTTAATTTGAAATGCTTAACATGCCAAGTAGATTACAGAATTACAGACAGAGGAGTTTGAGTGCAGGCTTATGGGCGTAGGTCAGGGCCATGAGACTTGCAGCCCTGTGAGTGGGCTATTTCCCAATACACCTGTGTAATTTCCATTAATATTAATAGAACCGTGTGAGTTTATTGGGGGGAACTTGGTCTACCCAGCTTGGCTTTGTTTTTGCATTGCCTGGTAATGATGGTGCAGCCCTCCAGATGGAAAACAGCCACTTTTGACCACTGGGCTTTCAAAGTTGGTAAAAATTCATGTTTTTGATTCTCCAGGGAGCAGGAGCACAAAAGCAAGGAGGAGTTGGGTTAACCTTTTCTGTTTGACTTCTCAATTGTCTTCTGGGAGGGCTGGGACCTAATCCTGGCTGCACCCCATAGTCTGTACAACTCCCCTCTGGGATAACCAGCTTTAAGATGAGGACAACCTTTGTATGATGGTGAAGAGGAGGTTGGCAGTGGGCAGTTGGCATCCACTAGATCCTTCCAGGACCACAAAGTGCTGACAGGAAGTAGCAAGGGGAGGGAGGGAGGGATGGTCTGAATGGCCCAGAAAATTGGCCAAAGTCAGGGATCCTTAGATCCATTATCATCCTGTGCAATTGTGCAAGCAGAGTGTTGCGTTACCAATGGAAGAGGAGAGTGGACTCTGACTGGGAGCAACTGTGGCTTGGGACATCCCTGAGCAGCATTCTGCAGGAAGGGTGTGCAGGATACCTGTGGCTTCCCTGCAGTCTGGGCTGGTGGCTGTGGGGCTGTTTCTGTGCTTGTGGGGAGGTGACAGAGGAGGGACCACCACCCCTGTCCCTAGGGAAGCTCCTGCGTGGGCAGTTCAGGTGAGGTTTGGGCAGCTGGCTGAGGAGCTGGGGCTGTGGCTGCAGTACCACCCCTTCATGGGCAATCTGCAGGGATCTGAGCTCCACGTCCAGCAGGGAGGGATGAAAATCCCAAAGGCCAGAGCATAACAAGAGGTTTCCAGGAGATAAGGGTGTTTCAGAGCTGTGAAATTCGTTAATTCTGCTCCTACCTTGGGAGACGTGGGGACCTCCTCTCAGAGCCGGTCCCTGACTCACCTGGGTTATTTTGGATTCAGTCCCTGACTCACCTGAGTTGTTTCACCTCCCAAAGAAAACAGCCCATACTGCTCCAGCCCATTTCCAGCCTGCAGAGCTGTAATGAATCTGCAAGTTGCTGATTGCCTTTACGAGGTGCTAAGCACCGATGGCTGCCTGATGCCAGGGAGGGAAGTGTCAGCTCTTGCCCAGATCAGGTCTACAGTGAGTTGTTCTATAGAAAAAAATTACTTTCCTCTACGAAGGCATCACTTATATACCAAATATATATAACAAAACCTGGAAAGCCTCTAGTCACTCATTTTAGCTGCTAAAATGCCTTTAGGCCAACATTCCTGCTGTGAAAGGGGTTATGGACATGTCATATGGGGGTCATCAGTGAAAAATATACCCAACTTTTGTTATTCTTAAGTCTAAATCAAAAACCTCTTTTCACAATCCACTAAGGGACGATTTACTAGAGAGTAGAATGTGGTATCAATTATTTCTGTGGGCATCCTTTTTGTTATAAGAAGCAAAGAGGATTGCTTGAGAGTCAATAGCATGACTCCATCTCAGATTACTAAATAATGAAATGCTAAACTTGGCCTAGAGTAAGGACTATTGCTGTCTCAAAGGGACCAGGGGCTTCAATTAAATCAGAGGACGGTGTTCAATGAATGAGAAAAGGATGCTTAAGGTACGATGACATATTACCGGATTTTACATTTAATTGCAGTGCTTTGTTCTTTTAATAAAAGCACAAGAGCAGTGGATCTCCATTATGGTCATCTGGTAGCATTGTTCACTGTGGACAGTTTATTGTAATTTATTGGCTACATTTAATCCCTCTATTTTTCATATAAATGAAATCTGTCTGCTTTATTTTATGAATTTTCTTTGCTTATTAAAAAAATAGCACCTAATAGTTATTTACACACAAAAGAGCTTTTCCACTGAAACACTCAACAGTGCAAGAAAGAAACAACTCACATTCTGAGACTGGAATGGAAGCAAGTCCTTCTGCTCAGAGAGGTGCAATTCTGCATCACCCAAGCAGGAATTGGCACCTACTGAGCAACCTCAGGGGTGACAAAAACGTCTCTGTTGGTTTTGTGGGGCTCTGTGCTGCTGAGCTTGCCTGTGCTTGGGCTGTGAGCAGTGGGGCCTGTGCACAGAGTGACTTTGTGGATTTCTGGTCCAGGAGCGATTGGCTTCAAAATCCCCTGCTCCCAGAGGTGGGTTTCAGCCTTTCTGCTCGGTGCCCTGGGATAATGCACAACACATGGCAGCAGTTTAGCTGGAAAACCACTGGAGCATATGTATGAGATTATACATATGTGTGTGCACGCATGCATGCATGTATCGATATATTTATAGTTCTATGTTTGCATATATAATGAAATGTATTTATTTTAAAATCTAAACCTACAAGTGTTTTTAAAAGGGCTGTCAGGCAAATCCCCCCTTTTAGACATTTTTGCTGTGACTTGTCTCATCTGAGCACGCCAATCGTGTCCCATTACATAAATGATGGGATGGTCAGTGATTTAACTAATGTAACTTGATGCATCAAGGCAACACTGAGGTTACTGTCGGCTTAGGAAGGGAGGAACTGAGACCTTAGAAACTCAGATCCTTGTCTATATTTTTAGAGTCTGGTTTGCTTGCCTTTTTCTTCTTTTTTTTTTTTTTTTTTTTCTCCATGTTCATTAAAAGGTCCTTGTGCAGGAGAGGGATTCTTAAATTCAGCTGAAATACTGTGTGCATTGAGGACAGGCAGGGGAGACAGCCTCTCTTCAGGCCTGGACAGTGCATGTCTGGTTCTTTGGGGCAGATCTTCCCTGGAACAGGGTGACAGTGAGTGGTTCATTCCCCATAAACAAGTTGGATGTCTTTTGTTTCTGCCTTGTTTCGACTCATGTCAGAGCCTGTCTCTGGAAACGTGGCAGTTCAGTGAAGAGGGTGGGATGAGCTGACTCTCAGAAGTAATGGCACAAAAAGAATGGCAGCCAGCTCTGCTCGAACTGCCACGAGAGTATTCTGGGCCCAGGAGAAAGTTGTGAGCTGCGTTGCCTGCTGGGACAAATTCCTCTGCGGTTTTATCTGCGGGGTTTTCCGGGTGTGTTTCTTCTCAAGGAGGGTGCGGTGCTTTTGACGGCCCAGAGAGTCTAATTTTTATAACATCATTCAGCCTTGTGGCAGAGTCAGAGTAATGAATTCAGGAAGTGTGCGGCGAGGATTGTCTGTGCAAGAGGGTACAGGCAGTACTTAACTCCCTATCGATTGCGAGTGACTGATAAACAAGTGAGTGCCTCCTGATCAACCCCAACGGGTGCTGCAGGCCCCAGGCACGTGGCACTGCAGGTGTGGCACTGGGACTATCATCTGCAACAGCACCTTTTCCCCTGAAATAATCAACTAAACAGAAATTGCTTTTGCTCTTACTGGGATGGTTCTCTTCAAGGGTGGCAAGTGTTGGAGAACTCCTCTGGGTTGGCTGTGTATGCTGGGCTGGCTGTGTCCAGCTGCAGGACCAAGCATTGTGCCCAAGTGCCACTTGTGCACGTGGCCGATGTCACACAGGGTGTGCCACCCCCCTGGGCATGCAGTCTTGTGCTGTGGAGGAGAATTATGGCTGTGAGTTGGGCAGTCAGGTGACCAAAGTGCACTCTGTCACAGCTGCTCCTTCCAGGGGCTGATGCAACGTGGCTCTGCCGTATGCACATTTATAAATTACCATATGATGAATATGGGGCTGTACCACAGCAGAGTCTTCCTCTTGACAAAGTGCTGTGCCTATTCCCAGCTCTCCCTGGCCTCTGTTTTTGTTAATTTTACACTGAAGGATCAACATGCCCAGGATGCACGCGTGCATCCATCTCTCTCCCTCTCAAAGGAAATTAGTGCTTTCCTGTCACCGCAGGTGATATGAGAAGGGGAGGAAGTACACAAACTGATTTATCTGGAGCTGTCAGCTGTTTTGAGGATGTTGACTACTAAGGGTGTCAGCTCCTCCTCAGTAGTTGGCTGACTCTGAAGAAGACCCCATTCCTCATTAAAAGAGCACTGAGCTGCACTTGAAAGTGACTTTCCCACTTGTTCTCCTCTCACAAACATCACAATAACAGATTCGCTGTTTAAAGTGGCATGATCTTCATGCCAGGCCCAGGCAGCTTTGTAAAATACACCTCTGCAGCACTCGGTAGCATCGGTACCATCCATGCAAAATTCATTTGAGGTATAAACTAGAGACTATCATCACAGATGACAGTTATAGCAAATCAGCACGCTGTGTACAGTTTCATCCTTTATTCACATTATGTATCATAATAAACGTCGTCCTAGCAACACAGTTTGTTGAGAGTCAAACACAATACCCCACAATGCCTTGCCACAGATGGATGTGAGGAATTGTGGCTGTAAGAGACTGGTACAGCCTGAAAAGGAATCAACAATTCCTACTGTCATTTTAGGGAGCTCTTTCCTCCTCCCAGCACAGCTTTGGGAGAGAGGTGAGCAGGGAGCCTGTGTGAACTGGGAGTCTCTGCTGCACGCTGGTCCACGTGGGAGCAAAGTGGAGTGTCAGAAGCACTTGGAACTCAGTCAAAATGTGCCAAGGCTCAAAACTGGAAGTCTTGAGGAAGAAGAGGAGGGTTTGTCATCTGGTTAAACTGAGAAATATTGGGGAAGAAATATTACTCAGATAATCTTACTGTGTAATCTTACATCTTCTCTCTTTTTAATAACTGCTTAGTGTAAAAGCACTTCGAAGGTACTGAAAGTGAAAGAGAAAGAAATCCTAATGTAAAAATATATGCCTTTGGTATAGAATTCTGCTCAGACCTAAGAGAGATGTTTCTGAGTGGAGTGGGGTGTGATTCATATAACATTTTGCCATCCCTTCGGGAATGTCATCTCCTTCTGATGTCTCCATTTGCAGGAAAGGCTTCATTGCAGGTGCAGCACGGGGCTCCCACACCAAAGGGCTGTGCTCGCTTTCAGCCCCTGACGTGTGCTTGCTCTGTGAGATACAGCAGCACATTTTCTCTAATCCTTGCCCTGGCACCTGCTCCAGCATGTGTTTTTCCTTATCCCTGCTCATCATGGCCCCTGCTCACATGCTCTGTATCACAGAGGAGCTGCTGCCTCCCCAGGGTGCCGGTCATCCCACGGTGGGGATGCTGCTTCCCCAACGCCAAACCCCTGGGGTGAGGCCACAGGATACTGTCCTCTGTCCATAATGCGAATCATGTGTTTCTACTGCTGTGAAAACTATGGGAAGAGAGGCTCCAGCTCCTGTCTGTGTCCTCCGATAGGAGCAGAGAGCCTAATGAAGGATACTATTATGTGAAGCAAAGCTTTTCCAGGATGAAATTTTCAGAAGACCCTGATTAATTTTTCCCCCTCCTCTTACTCTTTTGAACAAAATTGTCACAATGGCTCCCTGAAATGGAAATACATTAATCAATAAGCTGTTAGAAAAAAGGAAACATCTTGGAAAATCACCTTAAGTGTTGCTAAGGTGCACTTAATTTCTGAATGAGCATGGAGCCACTTTCACAGCAGCCCTCATCCAGTGTGTAGTTTGGCAGTTCAAAAGCAACAGAGACAGTGAGATGCAAATGCCAGAGGAGAAACAGACAACCCTTCCTTGCACAAATCCCTTGGGAGTGGAGGTAACACAGATACCACAGGAATTCAGCCTTTACACAAAGCAAAGTGTAGTACCAAGCAAAGGCCTGAAACTTGAAAGCCTGGACATCAGTCCACATCAGAGCCCGTCCAACCTGCGGAGAGGTTTATGTCTTTCTCAGGGGTGCCATAAAATAGGACCATCCATCATCCCTCAAAGTCTATATATGGATCTAGAAACAGGTTTTGGGCTTAACTCTGCATAATTCATAGTTATTGTGGCGTAGTCTTGTAAACCACAACACTTTCTCTTGGGGTTTTTTAAAGTGTGTGCAGGTTTTGGTGCTACAGGAAGAACATTTGGGTTCCTGCAGGAGGGAACCCAGAGCGTCACCAAAAAAAAAAAAAAAAATAGAAAGCCATTATAGTTATTAATCAGAATTTTGTATACTTTTCAATTTGCTTCTCCAGGACTGAATCCACTGAGCAATAATTAAAAAGAAACCCGTGCCGACTGCGGTGCGCTCCCCCCCCGCCCGTGGAGCGGTGCCTGGCTGATCCCATTGTCTGCGCCCTGAATGCTGAGCCCACAGTTAATAATTAGTGAGCAGCGCTTAAATGGAACGGCACAGCCGATTCCCTGGTACACTGGCAGAGGCGGTGGCTGAGCCAGCCAGGACTTTGTCATCTTGGCAGGGAGCAGGGGAGCTCGCTGCCATCCCGCAGCCAATGCGCCGTGCAGGGGACCTGGCGCGGCCACCACGCTGGCACCGCGCTCAGCCCGGCCAAGGGGTGCATGCAGGATGGGAAGGGAAAAGGTTTTGCCACCTTCTGTGAGGGCAGAAAAAAAAAAAAAAAGGGGGAAAAGGACTCTTTTTTGGTATGGAGGTTTCCCGGAGATGTCTCTCAGGTTCATATTTATTGTTTATTGCCCGTAAAACTGTGTTTCTATGCTTCACAAAGCCATCATTTCGATGTAGTCTGCCTAGCCTGAAATGATAAATGGAAGCAATGAAGGGAGAGGAAAGGTGCTCTGGTGATTAAAACTCTGGATTTGACTTGAGAAAGTAGGTTTCAGCTCCATCTCTGCCACCAACTTTGGGGTGACTTTTGACTAGTCGTTTAATCTCTTTGGGTTTATGAGACCTGGGGAGAACAGGGATTTCTGCCTTTTAAATTTTTTTGGTGGCTGTTTTTATTTCCCTTGGACAGTCTGGCTAGGCTGTCCAGTATTTTCCACTGGGAATCCTTTTTACTATGTAAAATGTGACCAAAATGGGGTGCCACTGTAATTTAAACTCCTATTCCCGGTATTTTAACAATGCATTCATGGATATACAGAGGGAAAATAGTACAGTAATTAGAAAGGATGTGAATGGTGAAAGTGTGAATAGTGACGAACCTCAGAGAGATTTTTTTCTGACTGGAGCAGGTTTATCTCCCTCAGTGGTGATTGAAATTAATATGGGCTCTTATTTTATGGAGGTACTCGTAAACTGGAGGAAGTGTGATGGCCTGTAGATGTAAAAGGTCAGAACAAATGATCTAATAGTCCTTTTTAGCCTTAAAACTATGAAGGAAAATGAAGGCTTTTAAGAATTATTCTTTTTCCACAGACAGGAAATGGAGGTGGGATGGCAAATTTAACCCCCAAGCTTGGACACTGCCTATCCCCATCCCTTTGCTTATTCCTATGCCAGTAGGTTTCCAATAGGGCTGGATGTCCCAGAGGGTCTCTGAGCCACCTCCCTAAAGGGTGTCTGAAAGGCAGTTGAAAAAAATCTATTGTCAGGAGGCTTTAATTCACTGTTACAGGTGATCACCTCTCCGTTGGAAGTGTAAGGGTCTATAAATCAAGAAATGGTTGAAAACTTCTGCTCTGGTCTTTGCCAGCAGTTAAAGACAGCTCACGTCAGCCACATTTATGTGCCCATCTTGATTCGCTGCGCCTGTTTCTGTTGCTGAACAGGGCACTTCTTGTCACCATTGTCAAACCAGCCTGTGGCCCTCTTTTAATTTTCCCTTTTTCTACTTACCCTGCAATTAAATACCCCTAAAGTGACAAACACACAAAGAGCTTAATCTACAGCCCTGTTGCACACCAGACACAGGAGTGCACCTTGGTAGGAGGCGTTCCAGACAAAGGCACATAATCGCTCATCAAGGCCATTGTTTTTGCTGCACATGTGGTCTGGATCAAGGGCTCGGCGTGTACTTGGCAGTGCAGTGATTCCCTTAAGATTTGGAGGTTCCAAACTTGGACCAGGAGCCTTCTTTTGGCCACTTCCTTTATCATCTCCAGGCAGGGAAGGACATGCCATGAGCAATTCACACTGTGAGGGTGATGTTACAGCCCCTGGCATCACTGTCTTGTTGTCAGGATGGAGGTACCTGGACAGGGATCTCTCCCTTCCCAAGCCCTATCCAGGAAGGGGGTTAGGGACTTCCCAATCCATAGGCCATGCAGGATCATCATGGTTGGCAGTCCTCCATGGAACACCCCTGTAAATTTATCTAATCATGTTTACAATCCATTTATATTTCTGGTCTCTGCTACCTGCTGTGCACTAAGTTGCATAATTTAGTTATTCTTTGTAAAAGTGTTTCTTATGGGCTATTTTAACCCTGCTGCCTCATAATTGGGTGCTCCCTGGTTCTTATGCTGTGAGAAATAATGACTAATTCTTTTCTGTTTGCTTTTCCTATACTGTTCATGATTTTATAGACATTATTGTTTGTTGTCTGATCTTCCTGTATCATTTTGTAGCTGGAAGGGCCATATTTTTTACAGAAGTCAGCATAATGGAAGATAAGTAGAGGATTTGGTGGGTTATTGCAGGCCTTGAAATGTCAAAGAAAAATTGATCATCAGCTGAACAAAACATTAAATTTTAGACTTTGTATTTTAAAAAAAAAGAATTAAAAAACACCAAACCTTTAAAACAGCAGTTTGATGTTCAACATTAGTTCCATTTCAACATTGAACCTTTTTGTTTTTATGCAAGCTGACAACTAAATGTCAGAGTCTAAGAGGATTTATACGAAAGGCTTGAGAGATTTTTGGTTTGAGAGTTACAAAATGTTTGCATAGTCCTCAGCAATTTCCCTCCTCAACCTGCCCATTCAGTTTGATAAAAATCTCAGCATATCTGTAGTTTCCCCACCCAAAAGGCCTGGTTTTACCCAGGCAGAAAGAGAAGCTGGCTTGAAAAATGTAGCCTAAAACACACATATTAGACTGAATATAAAAACTCTCTCAACACAAATTCGTCAAAGGTCTTGTGCTCGGCAGATTTCCCATGGATTTCAATTTATGTGCGCTAAACACTCCACCAAACAAAGCTCATCCAGAAACGTGAACTCAAGAGCTGTTTAACACTGTAGATTTTCCCCTTGTATAACAATTATGGAAACAGGCTCGCTAATTGACATCGGATGCGACACTGTGAATATGTGAATGGTGTTCAATAGCCATCATAATTCCTCATTTTACTGCTTTTGGTGACGTAGGCTAGTAGTTGTGTGTAGTGGGAGAGAATACAAAACACGCTGTTCTAGTGCCAAACTACCTGAAGATTATTGCTTTTCCCTGCTGGCCAAGTGCGCCTGGATTTTCTCACCTCTTCAAGCTCAGGTCTTTGTTCCTTTATTTATGTTTTATAAGAGGAAGAAACCAATTAATCTCTTTTCCAAAGAAATGCAGGCGCGTGCTTGTTCCCACCTGAATTTTGCTGAGGGTGAATTCCTCACTGCTGCGGTTTTGAGTCCTCGGAAACAAATGGAAATGGATTTGCCTGCTCCTGGTGTCTGCTGGAGCTGGGCTGGCTGGCTGGCCTGAGGTCCTTTTGGGGACCCAGGAGGGTAAAACTTATTGGTGAGAGGTTTGTCCCTTGTGTGCCAATCAGACCCATGGGTGCTGGGAAGATTCCTTGTCCATACCAGAAATATAGTCCAGGATAGTTTGATAGTTTCCTGTGATTGCTCATGAGAGTTCCAGCTAATCTAAGCAAGCTTTTGTTTCTTTCCCATCCCGGTAGTATGAGATTCAATCTTAGTCTCTGTATTCTGACTCTGCCTAAAAACTGATTTTTAGTCATAAAAGAAGGAATTCATTTAAAAATTGATTTAACCCAAAGAGATAGACTTTGCTTGAAATATTCAATATCCAGTAGGAAATCCCCTGTATTGTATGCTGGGTTTATTTAGAGTAAATCTAGGAAGATCAAGACACATTTTAATATACAAATTATATTTGTTTTTAAGCTACAGTATTCTATCTGGACTCAGCCTGCTTCCATTCTTTTAAACATTAATCTTGCTTTTTGCCCCTAATCCTTTCTTTGCTACAATGAGCTTTCACTATGTGTGTGTGGGGAGGGAAAGCCCTATTAGATTATAACATTTTATGAGTTGTCAACGATATAATGACATTAGCCACCTGACTGAGAAAGTAAAAACCTTTGTGGTGTCACATAACAGGTTAGAATGGGCTGGTAAGCCCTTGTGAAATAAACAAGGTAAAAAAAAATAAAAATCCTCCAAAATGTGTATTTAAATGGGTGGCTCTAACCCCTCCCTGCTTATTAGACCACCGAGAGCACATTAAATATTTTATACATATATATCTTCCTGCCTCTCCAAAATAGATAGAGATAGGCACACACACATCAGTACATGCACACAGGCATAGACACACAAGTCTTTCAAAATCAGAAAGGTCTCAAATTTAATTGGAATGGAAAATGCTAACTAATTGGCATCCAAATTTGATTTACTGTAGAAACCTCATATTTGTTTGAAACACAACACTGTGTCTTGGAACACAAGCCCAGTCCTTCAAAAATCATACATGAGAACTGTGGAAGAATCAATTAAAGTTGATTTGGCAGATCTGCTTTTGACAAATATAAAGAAATCTCTGATTAGGCTGAGAAGAAAAGAATCCCTCTTTCGTGCTCTCTCTATTCTCTCCCTCTTTAAAGGCAGTAGATGTCAGAAGGGGGTGGGTAGTGATATGCAAAACATGGCCTCCATAACCAAAGTAGCCTGCAAAATTAGGTGTCAGCATGCAAAGCTTATTGATGTATGAATGCGGAAAATGAAAGCCGGCAGTAGACAGACGGGGCTAAAGGTGAGACAGCCACAGTGAAAGCAGCTGTACATCTACGTCAAGGTGTTGCTATATGAGCCTGCTTTTTTCTGGAGGGCCACAGCCTAACAAGCTGTGCCTGGCCATAAAATGATGAAACAATACAATGTAGGCACACACTGTGTGAATACCAAATAAATTGACTCGGGCCCCCCCCCCACACCCCTTCAAAGTAGGCCTGTGTGTTCATTAATAAATTCATATTCTGAGTTTTCAATAAAAGAAGAAAATGCAGTGTAAACTGGAGTTACTTAGTGACACCCAGCTCATTGCTTTTTATTGTTGCTTGCAGCTACGAAGCCTTCGCTGTGCACTAGTAGAATTTATTACTGTCTGTCTTTGTGGCAAGTTGGCGAAGTGAGCCTTTTGAAGAAAATTGACCCACACTTCATGAATATGATGAAAAATGCCAATAACACTACAAAGACAAAGCTCTTGACATTAGTGTGCAAAGAACTAAGAGACGGTAATGAAAATATTGCAATTACAAATCATATCCCTCCTCCCCGGCCGAGGGGCGCGGGCATCTGGGGGCTGCTGGGGAGCCCCAGGACCCTGCTGGATGTGGGGTGGGATACAGAATGAGGCGGGGCAGGCACCCTTTCACCGCCTGGCCCCCTCCCCATCCTCCATGCTCTGGAGGAGGAAAGGGGTGAGAAGAGGAAGGCAAGCAAAGTGCTTAATCCAACAAGGATTTCCCTCTTAGAAGGTTGCCCCTCTTCCCTCCGAGCCTGCGCACAGAGGGAGAGTGGTCTTGTTGCTAAGGCACGAGATTAGCAGCCATGGGGTCTAGCATGTGCCTGCCCTTTGTCCATGCTCCTCCTAGAAGCTCCTGGACACAAATCACTATAAAATGTGCCTTAATTTGCCCTTCTGTAAGATATTTTTTCCTCCTTTGCTTTGTGAATGGAGCTTCTCTGACTGGCATCTCCTCTGAGCTACCTCCTTCTGCTTGTGTGCCCGCACCCCTTCCACTCTTCTGGTATTGCAGTAACAAGAATAAGTTAAAAATTAGCATTTTACAAACAGAAAGAGGTCTGTCTCACGGTCTCTGTCCTGGAAAGAGACAAGAAGAAGGAATGTGAACATGCAGAAGTTCTCCATTTAATTCTTAACCTGGTGATACGCAACTTGATCAGTGAAAATCCATAAGGAACAAACAGGGTGGACTTTTTTTTCCCTACCCAGCAGCTGATGGAGCACTGGAACAAGGCAGCTAAGAGGAACCAAGCTAAAAAAAAAAAAAATAAAATCAGCGATGAAAGGTTGTTTAGCCCTATGTTGAAAATTTGCCACTTTCTGAACTTATCATCAATCAAATTTTCTGTCACCATGATAAACTGTAAGTGCCAGGTGCTTTGTTTATGCATTCTTCTCTTATATTTATTGTGGAGAGACCTGCTAAAAATCAAATAAAAAGCAAGCACGCTATCTACTAAATTTGGAAGTGACAGTCATAGGTAAAATATCTTGCCACATTGGAATACTGGTGCCTGAACAAATCAGTTGAGTTTTTCCGTTCTTGTGCTCCTCTTCCCATTTGTAGGGGGTGACACTTGTAAATGACAGCAAACCACAACTTTTCTTTAGTGATACATGGCCACTGATGAGATAATTGTGAAGTCAGCCAGAGCAGTTCTGCAGGTCTGTATGAACTGCTGGGCTCTCAAATATGGGCAACCTGGGAACTGTGTTCCCATCAGAAAACTATGCTACTTGTGGATCCTATGTTTTGAGGTCCAGATACAGTCCCAAAGCACTCAGGCCCCTGAATGCACATCAGGGTTATCTGAGCATCTCTTTTCTCATGGTGTGGTGACATTTTTCTGCCCTGGTCATGGAAGACCTGCCACATCTGAGGAGTCAGAGTGGCTGGCTGTACCTGTGCACCTGGACGGCCGAATCCTCTGTGGAACATCCTCATTAGAGGCACCATGAGCCCAGCAGGAAGGAATTACTCTGCCTTTGAGGAGAAACTGAACTGGATGTGATACACTTTTCCATGTTTTATAAATCACTTAGAGTTTTACAGTAAATTATGAGGACAAAAGAGATTGAAAAGGAAAGTGAATAAAGAAGCATCCAAACAGCAGGAGCAGCTACTGTATAATAGGTGAAAAAATAGCAAAATGGACTGATTATGTCTGAACATCTATCCTTCTGCAGCAACTGCAGGTTAGAAATCATTGCTTGTGTTATATGGCTTTGAAAACAAGGCCGATGCAGAAAGCTCTGGAGGAAAATATGAGACCACCACATAGATCAGAATGATGCCAGTGTAAAGAACAAGAAAAGACAGAGCCAGAGAGAGCTAGCAGATTGTCCAGCTATGAAGAGCAGCGTTGAAATCCAGAGGAAACTTTCCTCAAAGGCTGACTTAAGTGCAAAGGTTCAGACCTGACTAAGGAGCAGCTCATTTTTTGTTGCTCCAGAGCAAGACCTGTCCCCCCAGATCAGAGTGAACAAGTGAATGTTCTCTTGCTCAGCTGAATGAGGCAGTGGCACAGTCTGTCCACAGATGGGGAATCTCACAAGTAACGATGAAGCCATTAGATAACATATTGGAGTGACTCTGCTGAGCAGGCTGAGTGCCTGCTCAGTGAAAAAAAAAAGAAAAGAAAACACTGTGCAATTATACAGCCACCCCATTCTACCTTCTCCTTCTTTCTTTCTTTCTGTCTCCATCAACATTATGCTTCTACACCTTTTTCCTTTCCAGAGCATTTTGTGGCTTGTCTCTCTGACAATTGATGTCCCATTTACAGTAAATAACCTTCCACAGGAAGCTACAGGTGTCATGATGGGGCACTCCTTCCTGCAGCTGGGAACATGGGCCAGCCTTGTAGCGAGCTGATCCCCTGATCAAAAATGTTTGTTCACCTTATTCCTTGTATGTCACAAAAAGTGCAACTAGGTAACGGTACAGTTTATTCAGCATAATTGATTATGGATAATGATGACTGGAAATCCAGCTGTGGCACTGCTGGATTTTTCTGCAAGTCAGATATGAGGAGATATATTTTTCAGGTCTTGGCATGTTTAGCATTTTGGGATGTACAATTTATCTACCTGGGTTCATTCTGCTGCTCCCAGAACTGATTGTATATTAGCATGTCTCATGAAAATCATGCGTGACATTACTCTTGCATCTATATATTGAAAAGAAATGGAACTGGGGCTGGATAAAAGCCCTTTGAAGTTAGTGGAAATGTCTCCCATCAACTTCAATATGAACAGATGAACATAGAAATATAGGATTGGAAAGGACCTCCTGGGTCACTGAGTCAGTCCTCTGCTGTCCCCTGCACTCCTTTATATAATCCCGTCTCCACTGGTTGTTTCTCTTTAGCCTGTCTAAGGCTGAGGATGTGCTCAGCATATTGCTGGAATTGTTATCCAGAATGAGATTTCTGCATTACAGGTAACCAATGGCTCCTGTGCGTTTGATTTGTCAGCTCTTACAGGCGTGAACAATTCCCAGC
Organism: Certhia americana; assembly: GCA_018697195.1. Taxonomy (NCBI): domain Eukaryota; kingdom Metazoa; phylum Chordata; class Aves; order Passeriformes; family Certhiidae; genus Certhia; species Certhia americana. The sequence goes on from CM031859.1 coordinate 109,140,098, forward strand.
GCGTCATCTGAAAAACGTAGTCAGGTGGACAAATGCAGGTGTTGGCAAGACTGAAGGGGGTACAGGGCTATCTGTATTCAGTCTGTGTGTTTGTCACAACTCTGAATACTCACATCACGGTTTCCAGTAAGTGGTGGATGGGATTCTTCATCCTTGCAGCAACGAGTGGGGATTGATTGCAACAAAATGAAAGGGCCCCAGTTTTGTGGCCACCTTAAAAGTTATAGGTAAAGGAAGCCCGTGTTCTTCGGATTCTTTTTTATTTTTCCACAGTGTTCTGAATGCTGAAAGTGAAAAAAAATTATTGAAAGGTAGGATTAGAAAGATTTCATGTCATTTTATTCAATGACAATTATTTATAAAGAGACAATGGAAGAAAAGGCTGGAAAGGGTTAAAATTAAAAGCTGTTTCTAAAGCCTGCAATAATAATACAATAGACTGGTGGTAGCCACAGGCAGAATTTACTGTCCTTGGTCTAGTGAACCAGTATTAACCCTTCAAGTGTCCATGATGGCTCCATGCACAGTGTCACTTTCTGCTCCAGTGTATGGATGTATGCTTTCTGTCAGATTGCTCAATTAATTATAATTGTCCTACCTTTAAAGGGATGGCCCTGGGCATACTAGGGGGTGTGGCCCTCATGGGGTTTTATTTCAAGCCATATCCTACTGTCTCCCACTCAGTCAATGAATCTTACTCATCAATATTTAATGACCCAAGTGTACCTTCCTTTTTTTTTCCCCTTTAAATTATTCTTCTACACAGCTAGACAGGTGCATTGTCTTCCCCTTATGTTCTGGCAGAGAAGATGTTGCCTCGCTCTGTGTTAGCATCTAAGAAAGAGGTGGGTAGAGTCACCCAAAATTTTAGGCAATGGGCATTACAGACCTCTTGTGCCGCCTCTGAGATGTGACAATAGGTGTCTCACTGCAGATTCATTACCCAACAGGTATTCATCAGCTTCAAAGCTGCTTTTATTGGCTGTAGCACATGGGAAGAAATCTGTTTTAAGGAACAGGGTAGGAGAGACATCTCAAAGACTGTCCTTATTTTATTCTATAGTGCCATCTCAGCTGCTCTGAAAGCTACCAGTGACACATATTGTGCTGTTCACACCTTGGTATGCTCTTGGACAAGAACCACAGCCTGTGTATTATTGATATTTTATGACAAAGTAAAGCAATTTTAAAACATCAGGCTGCCCATCTGCTCTGAACTACTTTTCACAATATTCAAAATAGATGTGTTTCCCTTTTCTGTTTTTATACGAGGGAAATAGAGACCACAGTTAGGTTATGAGACTGGGGGCCAGGAATTTTTCTACTTTTAATCCTGTCTTTGACATTGATTCCTTCATTAGCCTTGGGCAAGTCATTTCACTTGGATATATTCGAATCACCACATCTATAAAATGGAGATGCAGTGAGGTGTCATGGAGATTTATTAGGCTGTGTCTGCAGCATACTTTGAAGAAGTCAAACCTTATATACCTGTTAATGAATGGAATTTTAAAATATGAATGAAAACATTTTCTCGTTTCAGAAGCCCAAGTTCTGAAGGAGTGTCCCGCAGACCCATGACTTCTCCTGCAGTCAGCAGGTACGATTTCACACTCACTGCTTTAACTCAGCCAAGAAAAATTACCTGGAACTTAACATTGTGGCAGCACCATGCCAGACAGCTTTCTGGTCAGAAATGTGTTGCTATTGCTGGGTATCTTCTTGTTCCTGAGAAATGGAAAAAAGCAGTTTTTACAGTTAAAAAATCTCCGGGAGTAGTTCAGGGAGTTGGTTCTCTGGGACTGGAAGATATACAGAGAAATTACATTCTTGAATAATTTGATCACTAAGGAGTGAAATGCTAGGCTTGCATGAGTGTTTTTCTGCCAGCCTGCATGAAGCCAAGATCTCATCCGAGTACAGGTAAACTTTAGTGGGAGACTTGGAGCATTCATGAGGACTTGGAGCCTTTCCTTGTAGCTTGATCTGGTTAAGGTCAGTAATTAGTGGAAGTGTCTTTAGCCTACAGAGGAGCTTGTGAGATGAGTTGGTCCCATTCTGCAGTGCCTGCATTGGCTCAAAATTCTGGTGTGGGCAGAAAGGCATGAAAAAGGATGTGTGGCCCTGTCTGCCTCACCAGGCTGAGACACACACCTGGGGAGGGGGGATGAGACACAGCTCAGTGTTGGCACCAGCCAGAACTGAAACAAGCCACTGCCAAACTTGAATTGTCTTTACTCATGCTGGACTTTCTGCAGACAAGAGTAAACCCCCTCCATGACTAATGTGTGCATGACTCACCAGCTGTATCACAGCACAGACCCCGAGGAGCTGCGGGAAAGCATGGTGCACTGAGGCTTGCTTGAGACGAACGCTGACCCCTCTCAGCAGCCAGTGGGGTTCACACAGAAACTCAGGGCACAAGGTGGCTGCTGCAGAGGTGGGGCAGCAGGGGCACAGCATGGTCCCCAGCCCTCCTGCTGCCCCCCTGCTCAGCTGCTTCTGGACAGCTCTGGAGGCTGCCAGCTTCCAACCCATCATTGCTGCTGACTTCCCAGCATCTCTACCCAAAGCAGTGTTGCAGGGATTTTGAGGAAACCTCATGAAGAAAAGTGAATGGGAGCAGGAGATAGTGAGCTCAGCCTAAAGAGAGGAAGACACCTTTCTTAGGAAACTGGGCTGTAAATGTGTTACAAGGAGATAGAACAGCAATAGGAAGGGTGATTCTCCTGCAGAAGATAAAGTAAGCCCCAAAAGTTACAGTGCAATGATAAGAACCAGTTCATTTTAGTCACCCAAAGCAGTTTGAATTAAGCTCCTCCCTGTCTAGGCATATCTAACATAGAGCTCAGCTGTGGCTCTTTCCTGTGAGGAAAACTAACAACTTGCTTCTCCAGCCCCTGCTCAACTTCATAGTCATAACCGAACCCATGGTTTCTCCTAACATGTTATATTGCAAAAAGGATGTTTAAAAAGTCAAGAAATCCCCTGCATGGTCTAGTTGCAACACAATTTTAAAGCCTGTGCTCAGGTCTTGCTACTCTCTGAGCACAAAGCAGCTGGGAGTGTTTCAGAGTGAGCTTGCTTAGCCCTGGGGGAATGGGTGAAGAGGGTGTTTCTGTGACTTGTTTGCAAACCCCTGTGGCTGTTTTGAGGAGAGGCTCCTGGGATTTTACACAGTCATGTACATCCCTTCTGACTTGGAAAGATGGCTTCTGTCCAGGGTTTGGGAAAAAAAAAAAAAAAAAAAAAAAGGAGGGGCACCCTTCAAAGGCTGAGTTTTGCTGGTTTAGAAATAAAATGTGGTTAATGAAACCACCATTCACCCACTCTCCTTGCAGTGCTCCTCTGCCCATTCCAACATTAAATAAGGAAAGCAATGAATGAACGCAAATGTATCCAAGGTTTGTTGTGGGCAGACATATGGTAATAAGAGAGCATTGGGCTCTAGAGGCTCCTGGAAGTGCAGATAAGATCAGATCAGGTCAAAGAGGGAGCCTAGCAGCCATGGTCCTGCTCCGTGGAACGTGGTGAGCCACAGCCCAGCTTGCCAGGAACAGGTTCCACTGGTGCCTCTCTTCAGCTCTGCACCTTGCCAGTGAGAAGCTTGGTCCTTTCCCTGGGAGACCCAGGCTGTAGGGGAGGGAAACCAGAGGCAAAAGTGAAATGATTTCCACTTTCCTCAGTATCCCGAAGTTACTGCATGCTTGCTAAGCTTCAGGCTGTTTTCTCTTTTCTGACTCTGGCAGTGTCATTTCCACACTGGAAGCCTGTTTGTGGCAAACCCCTTTGGTTAGACTTATTTCACCACATCATGATCTGTTTTTATAGCCTACATCTGCCAGGAAAGCTTTGTCATTCATCATCCTCCCCTCTGCCTTGTTCGTTTTCAGCTGGGCCCAAAATGTCCTTGTGTTTCTGAAGTAATGCAAAGCCTCCTGGCTTGGTGGTCAGAGAAGAAGGGATAAAGGGAGCGTAGTCCTTACGCCACTGGATATAAGCGGTGTTCAGAAGTGGGGAAGAGGAGGAAAAGGAGGATCCTCAGTGCACACAAAGTAGGCTGTGGGACTTCCATTCCCCTTCTCAGGGATGTCCCTTAAAGTGATAGCTACCCCAAGTTTGCCTGTGTCCACTCCTGGCTCGTTCTGGTGGTGAGGAGCATTTCCCCAGAAGAAATTCCATATTTGTGACATTCAGGGCTGCATTTTTCCTCCCTTTCCCTGTTACTCATCTTGTGATGGATGAGAACCGTGTTGGTGCAGGTCACTGCGTTTAAACTTGGAACAGAACTGAAGCACGGCTGTATTTTGGTCACTGGATTTGTATAGCCACAGTAGAAGTGTACCAGAAATGTGTAATAATACATATAAAGTTGTTTAATTGCTGTTCTGTTGACAAGGTGGCAGAAGTATACATGGCAGAATTCATGGATATTTCATACAAGGCCAAAAGGGAGGACAAAAGTCCTTTTTGACCATGGTTTTGCTACAATCTCTTAGCTGGACCGTGTTTGACAAAAGGCTTTCTTGAAGTTCTTTGGAGAAAGTTGATTTTTCAGCAAACTCGTTTGGAGTGAATCTGGGATGGCTGGAAATGTGGGTATAAAATTGAGGTTTTGTGTAATATCTGCTCAAAGTTACATGATGGCTGTACTTGCCGCTCACTTAAAGAGCTGTAACCATTTTCTAGGCATAGACTGTCTCCATTTTCCAGAAACTTGGGCACAGATGGATCAAAGTCAGAGTTTAATATGGGAGCAACAGTTATATTCCAGTTGCTTGTGAGGGATGGATTTAGATTCCTGATTTCAAGTGTCCATTTTTGACATTTTTGTAGTCGTGTGACTGCCTTGAAAGCAAGGAACAAATTCCCTTTGGCCTTGGTGGGCTCCAGAGGAGAAACCACACTGAGATAGCGGAAAGGCAGATGTGGGAGCCAGATCTCTGCTCTTCACACCAGAGCCTGTCTCGCTCCTCTGTATCTTGCTTGTACAGAGACAAATCAAAATTCAGGGACTTGTGCCACACTCTCTTCATAATGCATGTGTACAAATATTTGCATGCAGCAGCGGTTCAAAGGAGCCTGGAGATAGTATCTTAACTGTGGTGCTTTCCCAGACCATTGCTGTGCTTTGCCTTTGTGAATAAAGGCAGTAGTGTCTGCAGTCAGGAGATCTCTCATATAGATTTAATCTGGCTGTTTTCCTCCCTAGGGAGCAGAGTTGAGGATAGCGAAGTTCAAGGTAGCGTGTGTTTGAGTTTTGCAAGCAGAATAGACATGGAAATTTGAAGCTTAAATTGCACATTCCCGCCTTCTTATGGAAATGGCAAGCAAAGAGGATGCAGAGCCTTTGGTAGTGATCATGTGCCAGTTTTTAAATACCAATACAGATCCAGAGAGTTTATTTCTAAACACCCCATGTGTGTATGGGCACACAGGCACAGGTGCTGGTACAGATACACACCTATGGGTGATGTTTACAAACAGTGCCCCACCCCTCTCTGCTTATAGAGCCCATTGATGATTGCTTTATTCATCTCGTGGCAGACCCATTGAAATGAAAATACGTTCCCCATTCCCTCGCTACTATAAATTCTGTGCTGTGGGGAGGTAGCAGAGTGCTCTAGCTCTTCTACCTCCATGGAGAAATGCCCTGTTGAGGAGAGGAGTATTATACAGGGAACAATTGACAGCCCTTCACTTCAGTGGGTACATTTCTCTGTACAGCTGCATCACCACTAATGATAAATGAGTAATGTTTGATAGCTGGCTCCGTTGCCTGACAGCTACAGTTTTGGCCAGAGGGCCACGACAGGCTTTAGACTTCTGTTCAAAATGAGTTAAACATATTAGGTATTACGAAGCCACAGAAGCCTCGAGAATGAGTGCTGAAATGAGTTATCAAGGTATGCTCCTGGGTACACAACTTGCAAAGCAGATGTCATTCTAATAATGTGTGATATAGAACATGTCTGGCCTAAACCCTGCTGGATGAAATATGAAGCCCCGTTGGTGATATTTAATACCATTTTATGAGGTGCCATCTTATAAAGACAATGCCCGCCTTATGTGGAATGCTTAAGGTATTTTGCCAAAGGCACTGGGAGGTATCTGAACTAAGTAGAATTTTTATTATTTTATAAGCCTTTACTTTGTAATATTTCTGTTTCTACATTATTGTGGTACTAGCTGCACTAACCCTTTGTCTAGTGAACTTCATGAGCGGTTTGCTGATAGATTGACTGATAGCCACGGCTGCCTGTGGATGTAAAGGCCAGTTCCTACCTAAATATATTCCTAGCAAAAAATAGAGTAAAGTAGAAAGCAAACTTCAAAGGGAAATAAAGCTTTACAGGAGGCACTCCTGGAAAAGAGGTCCTTGAAGCTATGAGATACAGAGGTTTCAGTGTTTTTTAAGGGAGTAAGGCCTGGAAAGGTTGTGAGTTTGTGTATTACAGCTGCAACAATAATTTTGTCTTGAATTCCTGTTGTAAACTTTGACTTCCTGTTGAGATTTCTGGGTGCCTTTGCCTATATCCCAAGGACATACGTCGAGTCGCTTAGTTTCAGGAAGACAATGAGTGTTTTCTCTTTCTGTTTCTCTATTTATATATTTTCATTTAAGTCTGCTTTTATGGGACCAAATTGCCTCCTTGTTCAGGTCTGTTGGAAAGCAGAGGCAGAGCGAGTGCAAGTGGTTATTCTGAGCAAATTAGGTATCTCCTCCCTGGGATGCAAAGCCCATGCTGACAGTGCTGTGGAGCTAAAGACCCCAGTGGGGGTGATACTTACATTTCAGTGATGCTGAGTCAGTGCAAATGGGCTCAGTGCTCAGAGCCCATCGCTGCTGCCAGAGGATCTGGTCCACTGCAGCAAGGGAGTAGTTTTCTTGTCTTAATGCTACGTCGTTCTGTATCTCACAGTTCTTCTAGTCTTCCATGCCTCTCTGTTTTGCCTCTCCTGAGAAAATATTGCCCATGACCTAGAAAGCAGCCACTTCCCAGAGCACTCACCAGGGAAGGGTGATGTAGTCCAGTTTTTGCTCGGTGGCCTGATCCAGCAGGGTGTCTTTTGCAGGGCAGGCCAGGGTCTCCAGTTCTCCTCCCTCCAGGGTTTCCTGCTCCATGATCTGGCTTGATGAACATCACAGAACCAGGTCCTTGTGACTCCTTCTGCTGATTTGTTTGTCGGAATAAACATCAGCATTAAAGGAATTACTCAGCTCAGTGGCCCAGTGACCACCACATAGAATTTCCAGCTAGAAAGACATCCCTGAGCTAAAATATGTGGTGATTCGTGTTCTTAATCCTAATGCTCTCCTTCTGCCTCTCCGGGTAAGTGATCTCTCAATGTGTGGTAATGCAGCCTGATGCGAGGAGGTGTTAGGTTAATTCCCTTTGATAAAACCCTACTAACTTCTTTTTGCCCTTGAAAAACTTGCTTTCCCTTCCAAATGCATCATCCTGCAAGCCCAAGGTTCACAGATATTCAGATTCATCTTCCTTTATACCATAAACATGCCATGTATATATAATCCATTTGGACGCTGGCAAGTGATGACTATCAGACGCAGAATGGGTACTGAGGGGCCCATAGTTATACAGTAACATCAGCTTGGCAGCAGCTCATCCATCGTGCTGGATGATCTGTCCATCTCCCTGCCTATGGCTTGTAGCACATAAAATACAGAGGAAAAGTCAGACCAAATATTCTGTGTGCGATGCTCATCTCATCTCAGCCTGGCTCTTCTAGCCTCAGTTTTAAATGCACTCGTGGACCAACTGTCTGGTCGAGATGCTGCTTTTTGAAAGAAGCATGTCTTAGAAATTCCTGAAAGTCACTGCTCAGTGTGTGACATGTCAAGTTACATCTGCTGTGTCACGAAACATCAGCGTGTTGCGAAAGACCATAATGAAAGGTGACAAGACACGCTGTAAACAGTTTCCGTCGATGTTTTTATTTATCCCAGAGCAAATTTCATGCAATATCTCGATTGCTGGGAGAATTCAGCTTCTCTTCCATCACTCAGTAAAACTTTTGCCTGTGGTGCTCTGTCGACTGACCCTGAACATTTTGGGTGTGGAGATAGCTCAACCTTCAAGCTGAGCACTCTCAGGATCACTGCCCCTGCCCCAGCACACCTGGTGGTGGGTCTGTGCTCAGCAGACCTCAGGGACCCCTGAGGGGTCAGGAGTGCTGGGGTGGCATTTCCCCCAGCCTCAGCTGCGTCCCATCACCCTTGCAGGTGCTGCATGGGGAATTCCCCCCCTGTCTCCCAGCAAACGTGTGGCCAGGCACGGGGCTGCCCGAAAGGAGCTGTGCGAGATAACTTGGGGTTCCCACGATGTGCCAGGGCCCTTCATGGGGCTTTCTTTGCCTCTCAGAGAAAGCTCATAAACCCATTTGCAAATCCTCTGTTTGAGCTGTACAGGTGGCTCATGTTTATCGAGGTTTTCTACTTGGAGCTCATTTCCTTAAAATCTGTCCTTATGTTTGCTAAAATCCACACAGACCCTGTTCCAAGCTGTGCAAGGCTTTTAGCTCCTTTTTTCCTCTCAGCATTTTTTTGCCTATATTGTTGCAGGAGTCAAATGGGGAAATGCACAGAGCTGGGAGATTAAAGATGTAAATTTTATAAACAGAAATCAAAGGTCCTAAATCCTGAGCAAAGAAAAGCCTACATAAGTATGAACATTAAAAAACATACATAAATAGTACTTCAAGGCTGAATGTGTTAAATTATTCAACAGTTAAGTCATAAGTGTTCTTAAACTTAAGTATAAAAATGCCCTTGACAATATTTCATAGCTGTGCATTTCTTTAAAATATTTAGCATTCTCATTAAAGAGAATGACTTTATTTTATATATTAGTTACACTCCTGCTTGTTAATATGAAGGAATTTAGTAGCAAAGAGCATTCTTATGTATATAAGCCAAAGACAATTTACATATAAAGTCGGACGACTATTCACTTTTTATTTATTCCTGGATCATCTGCATCCACGCAGAGCTATATAGCATTTAAACAAATTTGTTCCTTAATGTGTAGTATTAATATCTCCTGCCCCAAAATATCATTTGCTAATGCCATCGCGGAGACAGGTTCATTCAAAGCTACATGGAAGTTCTTGCCTTTGAAAGACTTAATGAACCTTACATTTTTGGTATACTGCAAAGTGTAATGCCTATTACATATTCATTGCCAGGATGGAAGATTTCCTTTAACTCTGAGCTTCCTGGTCTAGTTCACTGTAAAACATTGTCAAAAGTCACAAGAGACTTCCGCTGAAAATTGTGACTCTTGATAGCAGGATGTAATGGGGAGGTTTAGAATAGAAGAACCAGTGGTATATGGGCCCAGGGGGAATCGTTCTGACAGACAAATGGATGGATAATACAGTTTTTGACATAATGGGATGAAAAAGTTTATGCCAGAAAGAACTGAATTAAAGTTATTACTTTGAGGAAATTTTGAAGTTCTCAAGACCAGCGGTATTACCTGCATGCGTTTCATTTTACTGCATCTCGGCATAACAGGTTTTTAAACAGAGTTGGTTTTGAATTGATTTATAAGCTTACTCACAAATCTGCAATCAAAATTGTAGCTACTTTCCTGGAAGTAACCCAGTAACATCATTTTACAGGGGGTTGTTTTGGGAGCAAGATTTTTTGATCTCTCTGTTTTTGGCAAGTCCTGCATCATCAGGTTGCCTCTCAGCTCCCTTTTGTAAGGACAGCAAAACAAAAAAGGCTATTATTATACATTTTCCTCTGGAATAGTAGGAGGTTGCACAGAGCTATGTTATTTTGTATAAATTTCTTTTTTTCAGTGCTTTGTGAACTTTGGAGATTCACAGCTCTGAGATCCCCGAGTCCTGGTGAGACACACAAACCGCTGATGCACAAACCATTGCAAATTCAAGGCCTTAGTTAATCAAGGCCATCAAAAAGAGAAAAAAAAAAAAAAAAAAAAGGGGCACTGCTGTACGTTTTTCTACTTGTTATTTTTAGGTGATGGCAGGGCTGGGCTGCCAGTCAGACACGTTTCTGAGGGGTGCTGTGTGCACGTGTGCACCCAAGGGTTTGACCGCAGGTCTCTGGAGAGGGGACAGTGCAATAACAGCCACTGCTCCCCGAAGCCACTGCCTGAGCTGTGTTTTATTTTAGCTGGCAGGGACTAAGCCAACGGCTGAAATGCAGAAATAAGAGCGGCAGAGAGAGGCCCTCATAATGGCAGAGATGAAAAATGTGTTAGCGCAGAACAATGAAGTGATGGTAAATCTGAGATGTAGGCACCAGTCACCACTTGTACCATGCTGTTGTCAGAAGTGTGTTGAGATATCCGAGAGAGCAGGCTGAGAAAGGGAAGCTAATTATACCACATTATTCACTTCTGCTCATTAGGTGTAGTACAAAGGCCCTGCTTTTTATGTATATATTAAAGTGCTAAGGACTACAGGAATAGATAACTTCATGTTTCTTTTGTCTCTCTAGTGGGTCAGTTCAGACAGAAAAATTAGGTTTTCACAGACACGCAACTTTCCATCCTGCAGAATTAGGGATTTCCTCCTGCATCACCTCTAAGAAATAGAAAAGACAACTCCTCTCTCTCTTGAAGCTCAGCAAGCAAAGCTCCTCTTCCCTATCACAATTCCCCACCTAGTGCCTGTATGAGAGTGTGTGGGATGGTTCCCACCTTCTCCCCTCTGCTCAGTGTAGGCACCAGTGTCCATGAAAAAGCTCTGCCTTCTTAATCCCACTTCCCAGCATAGATCCAGGGGCAATTTGACAGCCCCTTACCTTCTCCACTCATCTGTGCCTGGTCCCTTCATGCTGCCACTTGTCCCTCTGCCATCCTGAGACCACAGACACCTTTCCAGCTGAGTGTCAGTGAAATTAACTCAGCTGTTTAATAAACTTTGGGTGGTACATATAATATATTCTGCCTTGGATATTTTACCTGCCTCACAATCCTTGTATTGCATTGATATCTCTAAATGATCTGTAAAATTAGGAAAAGATGAAGGGGAAGGCAGAGGATCGGTTTATTGAAATTATTTATATATAAGAAATACCTGACTTTCAAAATTCATGTCTCTTTAATGCTCAAGTCACAAGGAACATATTAAATCTAAGAGGAGAGGAACAGGTATTGCACTTCCACACTGAGGTGAATGAAATCAGATTTGGGCATTGAAACCTACCCTTCTCCACAATGAAAATTGCCTTGCTCTTCTAATTACGAGCATCACAAAAGTCACTGCTTCAGTGAAATACCCTGCAGCTACACAAAAGGATAGACTGGAGAAGCACACATCTACCAATAAGTGGCACTGAGCATCTACTCCATTTCTCACACAGGTTGGCATATCTCTCAGTGGTCCATCTGGCAGAATTGGATGGCATTTATCAGGAAATAATCCAATTGTGGCATGCCAAAACCTGAACATGAAAAGTACTTGTGCCTAGTGTCAATCATTCACCCTCTGACAGTTCAATAAACATCCTTTCTGTGATGGTTTTCAGGAACACTGACACCCAAAATGCTGGAAACAATGCCAGAGATGGAAATGACAATGCTTCTGTGAAACATCAAAAGGGGCCGACACAACCTGGCATGGATTTTGCCAAGTGTTGCTTAGCGATACATCGTGCTCGTGGGCCACTGGCATGTCAGGATTAGCTGCGAGGGGAGCGATATTCACACCTTTGCTGGGAATGCATCCTTCCCAAATAAAGCAGCACGAGGCAGGGAAGTGCAGCATCAGCAGGAGTAGGGGATGCCACAGCCACAATATACAATCCCAGGCTTCCGAAAAGCCATCTGCTCTTCCCAGTTGTCTTCCTCGGGTGTGGAAAGATGAAGTGCCTCATCCCAGTACCACAGGGACACGGTGCTGTCCTGCCCAGCTCGTGGGCTAGGAGGGCACGAGGAGGTCTCATAGCCTTTTTCTTCCAGAGGGGACTAAACTTCGCTGCCAGCAGCTCATGCAGGCTGAATTTGACCTGGACTGGGTTGGCCTCCGGGCTCACAGGGTGGTGACAACATACGGGAAAAAAAAAAAGATTGAACCCAGAATTAGGAGGTAAATGACTGGTATGACTCCCAATGAAATGTAAAATAGGGATGCTTATTTTAACAGCAAAATTGGTGGCAGCAGTACGAGCATGTAAGAAGCTCTTGGTAACAAAAGAGGAAACTTGTTCACTTCCCAAATTTCCTGAGTGAGCCCCTCTCCCCCCGTGCCTGGATGTATCTCTGCAGCCACCCCCATCCTGTGAGGGACCCTGAAGGGCAAAAGCAGCTTTTCCAGAAAAACGAAGCATGTGCAGTGGCCAGAGGGAAAAACATATTATTTGATATTGCAGGCACCACTTTGCCACTGAGGAGGAAACTGAATTGGGGAAAGTGAAATAACTTGCCTGAAGCCACCGACAGACCTGGGAACTAAACTCTGGCCTCCTTCATGTGCCAAATCCTGGAGCAGAGGCTCACGAGGTCTAACCAAATTGCCTTTTATCTGTGTGCCTGGTAAATGGGAGTGGGAGGAATGTCTGCATATCAAATCTGGGGATTTTGTCCGTCTCGAAATTCCAGGTTTTCAGATCCAGGAACCAACTGACACCTGGAGCAGATAAACTGCCTTTTTTTAGTGTGGTGAGGACAGACCTATGGGTCCAAATACAGACGTGCCAGCCCAGCCTGTTCAAACAGAGGCACTGGGATCTGCTGTGATTCCACATCCTGGAGGGAGGCAACTGCCTGGGGAGGCACTTATGGGGCAGTGCTTGTTTACCACTACTCCTTTTGGCTCAGGGCTGTCTAGTCTACAGACACCACGGTGCTGGTGGGGCTGCAAATTCCATGGAAAAGGTGCTTTCCAACAGAGTGCTCTGAACAGAAATCCTGAGGTGTGCAGATCCTTATATAAACTTATGACAGTTTTCCAGGGAGAAGTGCAAGCTAACTCCATCAGTGCCTTTGAGCCTTGACTTGTTAATTGGCATTACTTCTAATTCCCAGCTATATTTTAAGGTATGAACCTAAGGAATTTTAAAGTCATTATGTGGGTGAGGGACTGATAAAAATAAATCCTTCAGGTTTGAAAGTGGCAGAGAGGGAATAAAAGGTGTTAAGAAATCCAGGAGTTTTCAGCCAATTGGTTCAAAAAAGCATCCGGGTGGACTGCAGCTCCTAAAGAAAGGTCACTGATACTACTCTGGATACCTCTTTTTATGAACTTTATGCATCACATAAAATAAATTTAAAGCAGTTTAATTTAACAGTCTAATTAGTCATGGTTTTTTCATCTTGTCTATTTAACTATACATGGAACAAAGAGAAAGACACAGGGCCAAATTTGGAGCTGGCACAAATCAGCTCTGCAAGTCCAGGAAGCCATTCCTGCTCATCCAGGGCTGAATATGGATGCCTGTGCCCAAATTTGTTCCTAGGGGTAACACCCCTTGGGTTTGGAGACTTGAATTTGGCTGCCAGGAATTAACTCTCCACAGAGCAGATCCTTCGGTCTCCGCGTTCAGAGCTTGAGCCAGGCGAGCTGAAACATGGGTTGAACACTCAGCAGAAATGGCTTAAAGACTCAAAATAGTTTGGAACAAAACCCTTCTGTAAGTTGGCTTTGCAGAGGCTCCTGCATGCATTTCCCTTCGCCTCAGCCAGCTTAATTCACACCCAACTTCGCTTTAAATTTCAGTGTTCATATAATCTCATGATCTCCGGCAAAGAGCAGTCACATGAGTGCACCCTCCACTGGAAAACAGTGTCTCTCCACTGCCTTTGATGTGGTCACACTGGTTATGCCATTGCACTAAGTCAGCCTTGCTCTTCAGCTCATGCACAGAAACCCACAGCGTTAACCAGGCCTTGATGCAAGCAGCTAAATTGATCCACGAGGTGAAGTTTCTGTGCAGATCTCCAGCTCGTAAAGTCTTAGGCCAGCTAAAGCCTAGACCTTCGAGTCCATGGTTATATCATGGTATCTGGGAGGATTGTGATCCCACTGCTGGCTTTCACAAATTATTTTTCAAATGTTCTGGATTCCTGCAGAAGTCTGCCTTCCATCAGTCAAGGTGTCTGCTTTGCAATGTCCTTTTTGCAAGAGCATGTGCTGGCATCTGACACTGGCAGGCACTGGAGGGGCTTGGGAGGAGGCTTAGCCATGTGCCACTCCAACCCCGAGGGACACAAGTCTCTTCCAAGTGGCACTTTTCAAAGTTCCTGCAAGGTACCATTTCCCCAGCCAAAAATAACTACAACAAACATCGTGAGCACAATAAAGAAATTCAAATGTATCTTAAACCACCTAATAATTAACCATGTTCAATTAGTCTCTGGGGTTTTCTGTGCTGCTGTGTGGTCTCCCTGGAGGCACCACCAGCACCACGGCGGTGAGTTAATGAGTTCTGGTTGTGTCTTGTCCGCACGCTCAGCTGCCTCGCCGTGCTCCGCCTCTGGCCTGATGCTCCCAGGAAGAACACCCACTTCAGAGGACTTTCTCCTTTTTCCTGCTGGAAGCTGATGAAAGTCTGGGTCCTCCCCTGTAATGCACTTACCAGGGCAGTGCAGGGCTGTGTGAGTTCAGGGCTCATCAGGGTGCAACCCCATACCCTCTCCTGGGCATTACGACTGAGTTTGCCTGCTTGTTTGCAGGGTAAAACATTTATTTATTTAACATCTGTCACATGAAGCCCAGGTCTCTCTTTAGACAACGTAGTTGCAAGAGTGTGGCTTAATTTCTTTCTTTGGGGAGGTCTGCAGACATCAGTGCTTCCTGCCATATCTGGCACCTGTATAAGTTACTCCTATTTCTTCTGAAATTTGGTGTCACTGGACCATCAGGCCTTTTAGCACATCTTTCTCTTCCATTCAATTCATGTTTTGTTTAGCTTTTGCACAGCAATACATTCTCTCCAAATTTTTGGACCTCTGATTCTATTTTTTTATACCTCTTGTCTTCTTGTTCAGCCAGCACCTGTGCAGACCCTGTATCTCTACAAGAAATTGCATTTTCCTGTGAAATGTTGCACAGTCCCAATGGCACCGCAAGAGAGTCCCCAAAGTGAACCATGAGCATGAAGGAAAGGGACTCTGTGGACATATCCAACACACTGGGCATCAGTCCAGCTTCCAAGTGCATCTCTCTGTTAGGTATTGGAAAGTGTTCTCTTATTTCCCATCTATGTAAATACCTGTATGCCAGGATGAGGCCTGCATCGTCTCCCTCAGCCCTGCTCTGCTGGGAGCTTCCATCTTTAACTTTTCCACTTCCTTATTGTACCTGGGTGATTTCTTCCATAGTGCCACTGGGGCTGGCCCCACGCTGACTTGTGCACCATTGCTGGACTCATAGCCACAACCTCTCTTTTTCTTCTCAGGGATGAGTCCACCCATACCCAGAGGCACCAGCAGTGGTGCCAGGAGGGCCCAGAGCCAGCACTGTTGCTGCCAGCAAGTTGCTTCCCCCATGCTCCACATCCCTTCTCCAGTTTCATTTCCCACAGTTTAATGCACCATTTTCTGCAGACTCCCAATTTCACTCCCCATGCTCTCCTGGCTGGGGGCTATTTTCTTGCAGTACTTTGCACAAAACTTCTCACAGCGCTGCTTTCCAGGAATTCTGTTCTGGACTAGATGAATTCCTCTGCGTGGCAAATTTTAATTGTTTTATCAAGGAATTTTTTTTTCCCTGAGTTTTCCAGTCTTTTTCCCCAGTGTTTTGCCTCAAATCCCAGACATAGTATGTTCCTTCTAATAAGGGATTCCAACCTGACAGTTGCAAGATTGGCACTGCCACCACACGTTACAAAATCTGGAGTTTGCACCGTGTTCTTTTTCCATGGAAAAATAAGACACTGGCATATGGCATCTCTCAAGAGAGTGGAGGCTGAGAGTGGGAGGCCAGGAAAGTGGAGGGTAGGAGATTTGGAGGCCAGTAATGGGAGCTGAGAGAAAAGAAGCCAAAAGTGGGAAGCCCAAAGAATGGAGGCTGTAGGACACCATAATCTGCTCCCTGGCCATACACTTGCTGTTTTTTTCTCTACATTTCCTCGATTTCCCACTCAGTAGCTGCTGACCTGCACTTATATGTGATCCCCCACACCTGAGGTGAGGGCAGGAGCTGCCTCAGCCTGCTCACTGCAGCTCCAGGCTCCAGGCTCCAGGCTCCAGGCAGTCCCCTTGGCTCCAAAAGGATCATAACCCATGAGTTGTGTCTAATCAGGCAGCATCTGAGATTAATTGTGAGGGCTTTCCTCTACCCACCCACAGAGATAAATGCAGAGGAGCCAATTTGGTAATTGCCTTGGGTCCCGGTGTGCTTCTGACTTGTTCCCAGGCCAGGATAAGATTGGATGAGGGAATATTTGCAGAGACATGAAAAGAGCACTTCTGTCAGTCCAGCTCATGAAGACACCAGGGTGTCTTTAACAGAGCAAAGCCAGGGATGTCATAGGTGAACACCACAATGTTATAAATAAGAGAGAGGAATCCCCTGCCTTGGCTTTGCTTAGACTCCCTCTTGCTTTCAAACAGCTCTGGAGCCTGCTCTTGGGGTTTCCTACATTTCTCTTGAACCAGAAAGAAGGGGGCAACCATTTTGACCATCCCTGCTGAACTGTCTGTGCCTCAGAACTGATATTGTGACAAGGACTCAGCTGACAATGCCATCACCCAAAGGTGATGTGCTTTTGTTTTTGAGTGACCTACAGCTTTGCCAGGATGGTGCAGGACTTATGTTGCTGTGTTACCCAAGATGTTGAGGTGTAAAGCTGAATAAAGGATGGGGTGGGAACAGATTGGTGCTTTCCTGGCTGTGGGTAGATAGAGAAGGGAAAAGCAGCCTTGGCACCTGTTAGTGGCCATTAAAAACTCCCATGTTCTGCTAATCTGTGCTCGTAAAAAGGCCATCTGCTAATGCTCAAAGGTCATTAAGTTACCAGCCCTGTTTACTCCTCTGGTGCTGCTGGGCCAAACCTTTTTCAGCAAAGAGGGCTTAAATGATTATTATGGTGGCGCCTGCTCACGCTGCTGGGTGGTTTAGGGTCTGTCAGTATTTTCATTAGAAACCCAGACTTTCAGGGCTTTTTCAACTTGGCCATTAAAGTATTTGCTTCTTGCTGCCGGCTGCACTTTGGAGAGGGAAGTTTGGTGTTGGACTGGTTTGTGATGAAACTGATTATTGTCTTTATGTTTTCCTTCCAAGAAACAAAGGAAAAACATAGAAAAGAGAAGCCCATGCAGCTCTAGGGGTTGCGCTGGGTGTTGTTTTTGGGGTTACAGCATATAAAGGAGGTCTGACCATATAAATGACACTGTCCCCAGACAGACAGTGTTTGTGTCTCACATGGTCCCAGCACTATGGGTGCTTTAGGGAAGGAGCTGAGGCCTGCACTGTGAGTTACCTTGATTTCATGGGTTTCAGTCAAATCTTTAAGGTTACATTAACATAGTTTTCTTGTGGTTAAATGGAACTATCAAAAACTTTGATAATTCTTTTTTCTTTCTGAGACTTCCCAGTGATAAAATAAGATGTAGCTGCTCAAGTTTTTATCCTTCATTTCTGATAATGATGGTGTCTGTCTCATAAAAACTTGCCTTTTATCTTCCCCAATTAGCTGAGTTGCTGCACCCTTGTACTGGGAAGTTCTGAGTGCACAGTCAAAGCACCCCCACCCCAGCTCCATGGGGCCAAGCTATCCACAGCACCCACCCTCCTGTCCCCACTCTCATCGGCACCAGTTTAATCTTTTGCTTTCTGCATAGCATAAAGAAGAAACCTGAGTCAATGAATAATGAAAGCTCATTCAAAACCTGGACTCTTAGAGTCTGGTCTCTGCTGCCTTTTATTTTAAGTGGAACTTCTTTCACAGATCTCTCTTTTTTTTTTTTTTTTCTGGTTAATGCATTCAGGTTTTCCCTTGTGGATTTTGTGAGGTTTTTCATCCAGGATTTAGGGGAAGATCACACTGATTGTGTGATTCGCTTGCTCTTCAGATTGTTTTTATTTCTGTTCTGACTGAGCTTCGAGGCCAGCTGGAGACAGGAGGGTGCTGTGATGGCCACTGCGTGTAAATAAGGAATATGGAATTCCTTGGAGAACTAAGAATCAGGAATGGATATGAAAACAGGGAAGGATATGTCTCAGATTTTTACACAGTCTTTCCAAACCATGTTACTGAACTTAAATAATAAAAAAAATAAAAAAATCCCTAAGTCTTCCTAATTCAGCAGAGATGTTTTTGCCAGAACCTTCTTTTCACCAGCCAGTCCTTCTTAAATCTGTAACAACCCAACAGGTAGTTAAAATAGTCTCAACTAATTGTAACCAGGACTGCTGGCTTTTTCTGAGCTATTGTTCTGATTAGGCACCACGGCCAAAATCTTCAGGGGGTATATAGGAAAAGTAGTCAGTGTAAGAACTCAAAACAAGAACTACAGGCCTGGAGGTTTTTTTAATTTATTATTTAACTGCTGTAAAAGCAGGCCCCATGTCTCTGCTGCAGATGTGTCTGCTATGGGCTGGCTCATCGCTTGGTCCAACTCAGTGTTGTTCCTTTGACTTCATGAGAAGAATGGATTATAGTGTAACAAGCTGAGGGTTTAATTCAGATTTACTTGAAGCACAGAAGTGATAAAATTTGTACAACATCACACTACAATTCTAACCTCATCTTTTCCAGTAAAGTTCTTTTTTAAAAGCATAGCCAAGCTTGGGAGTCCCTGGGAAAAAAGGCTGGGGGAGAAATTATCTTGTGATAGACACTGTTAGGTATTTGTAAAGGCAATGGTGCAGTGAGCAGCCATCCACACTCAACACCAGAGCAATGGAAATGCCATTTTCCTTCTCCCTTGATCCCTGTGTTTGAACCAAGCACTAAAAAAGGTGTTTCATATTTTTGCAGTAGTCAGTACTTGAAATATTTTGGTTTCTTATAGGTAGTGACACAATCTGTTTTGGTGGTACACATGAAAACAAACAAGGAAAGAGACAGAAAGCACAAGCAAATTCTCGGATGTCATGTTTTGCTGAGGCTATAAAGTGGAGGAGGCAGAGATTTGTCGAGATCCTTGCTCAGCACACAGAGAGCCAAATTATTGGTGAGTTTTGGAGCTGAGGGAATAAAATATTTTGCCCAGGGAAGGCTGAGGGATTTCACTTTGCAGATATGCCTCTATTTCACTGGGTGTATTTATTTGTCTCTCTCTTGCTTAGGAGTGTTGGGTAGGTCTGCTCCATAGGATTAAATCATATCCCAAACCATCCTGGCTTTGTGACAGTACAAACATTATTGGATTTAGTTCCCTTCTGCTTATCCACCTCCTGTCCTCCAAGATCCCCATTATTATTCTAATAATACTCACAAAACTCCTGCTCTGAGATCAGAGGGGTTTTCAAGTGCCAAAGCAATCAACAAAACATACCTGGTCCTTTTAATCTCCTTTAATCCCATCTTGTGGGACTATCACAATAAATGATCACATATCCAAAAATTCTTTCTCTGTAATGACATTTGAGTTTTAGCTCACAGTTTTCATGATATCGTCTCATATATGAAAGAAGATGTACTGGGGCCTTCTTATGCCATCAATAAAATAAAAGTTTGGGTTGAAAAATTATCTTATGGAACAAAATAGAATAACAAAAATCCATCATTATCTATGTTTCAGAAAAGGATGAGTTTTTGTTTAGCATTTTAGTTAGAAATGATGTATGACTACATCATAAAACACTTATATTAAAAAGATCTTCTCACCCTGAATTCAAAATATATATTGTACTCTCTTATCATCCAGTCATTTCAGAGTGAAAGTTAAAAATGCCCATCCTGTGGTATTAGTCACTGGTATTATATCTTATAGCTGATGTATTCTGCTAATACTTTTACTTAGAGGGGCTTTTACTCGGGGCCCATGAGAGCAGACATTAATTTTGTTATTGAGATGGCGATGCCATGGGTGGTGGGCTTGTATTATTTTGCCAAGGCTTGGTCTGCCCTTTCTGTTGCTTTTCCTTTTTTTTTTTTTTTTTTTTTTTTTTTTTTTTTTTTTTTTTTTTTTTGTGCATATGTTGAAACCCACTCAATTTTAAAGAAAATCAAGTGTTAGCAGAATAAAGGGTGGGCTATGCCATGGTTCAAAGTCTTGAGGGTGTGAGCTGTCCAGGAGTTTTCACAAAAAATCCCTGTGTTGGGAGCAGGCAATATGACAAAAAGCAGGACTCTGCAGCATCCTGGTTTGATGCTGTAGAGATGAAAAATTTCTTCTGCCTGAGGCATAAATTTTGGCTTGAATGAGAGAGCCTAACCCTAAGGCAAAGATGCTGGCACACAGATTCCTCTTACTGGTTTGAACCAGACAGAGCAGAGTTTTACAACTGACTTCATCTTGTCCTAAGTGAATGCCCTCATCACTAAAAAGTGAATATTGTCAGGAAAAAAAAGAAAAGGGAGTTATTTTCTGGTGGCAGGTTTTATGGTTTCATTTGGGTTTTTCACTAAAGGAACATGGATCCATGCAGAACATCAGCTTCTCTGAAAACCCAAAGTTTTACAAGGATGGGGGGAAAAAACCCTTTCCTACACATTTGAGAAGAGATTGTCTCAAGTTGTGAGAGTGTGAGGCAGAATTGGGTTAAGTCAGGCTGGTCACTTTTGTGGGAAAGCAAACACTGGGAAATCTGCAGAGTAACTAAGCTGGACACCCCTCGCTGGCCTGCAGAACAATTTACTGAGGGGGCGGTTAAATGGCACAGATTAAGCTAGTTAATGGTTCAGATATTTGCTTGGTTTACACAATGCTGTCCAGCAAATTATATTGATGCTTGACAGAATTATTGTCATTATTTATTCTGCTGTAAGCCAGATTTATAGATATTTGTAGCTTTTGTAAGACTAAACATAAGAAACATTAATAGCTTTACTAATTATATCACTGCTTTAGAGATATAGATAGTGATAAAAATGCCAAGTAAAGTGAGCTAGTAAAACATCTTAAAGAGAATTTTAAAGTGAGCTACTGATTGATGATCCCTTGGGTCAGTCCTCAGTTTTGAATGTGAGAGTGGCACTTCCCACTAGGGCATGAGGGCCTTTGGTTCCATCAGCTCTTACAGCAGAGACGAGGAAGAACAAGACTTGTATTGAGCGACTGATTATTAAATCAGATTGCATAATCTGAAAAATATTGAAATCCTATAACAGCATAAACTGAGGCTGAACTTATTAAACACATCAGGGTTGTTTGGTTGTTTTTTTCACCTTTTTCATGTGCTCAACCTCTCGTGCCTCCTGGATGGTTTATCTGCACTTCTCTGTCTCTAACATGCTAAAATTGCAACCTCTTTGGAGCAGGAGCTGCCTCCTCCCTCTCTCTTGTTATAAATACAAACAGGTCCTGGCAGAACTCTCATGAGAAATTCAGGGTCCTAACAAAAAATATGAATAATAATTTCATGGCAGTTAAAAAATAAATAAAATCTTTAATTGGTAAGCAAACTCTATAGAGGGATATATACAAATTAGAGGTGTCCTCTTACAGAGCAGTCAAATGAAAAATCTGGTTTCCTAACTATTGATCCAGGTTTTGCTGTGAGCACCCTTTTAAGGAAGGAGATAAGGGGTGAGAAAAGAGTTAATAAATTCTCAGCCATTACTGCAAGCATGAATGGAAATCCATCATCAGTTTAAGTACTGGATGGGCTCTGGATGACAACCCAAGCCTGCTTCACCACCATCAGTGCCACTGGGAAGAAACCCACAGGGCCCTGGGAGCCGTGATCCTTAGGGATGTGCCTGGATCCTTGCTTTTCTGCGATGCACAGCACTGCAAAGCCCCCAGTTTTATTTTTCTCTGGGTTTAGTAACGACCCTGTTGAAACTCCCTTGAAGCCATTGGGAAGACTGGAAGTCTGTAACAGACTTTGGATCAGGATTGGGGCAGTGTTTTCTTGAAGTGAACCATCAGTGTGAGATTTCTCCCAGGTGTGGGGAAAAACAATTTTCTTTTTGTCCTTTTTCTTCCCCCCCCCCCCCTTCCCTGCCTTGCAATTTCTGATGATTAATTAGTCATCTTAACACACTTTTGGTTAGTGTATTGTGGATGTGCCCAGGAGGAGAAAGTTGGGCCCCACCTCATCCATGGTGACATCCCATTGCTGTTTGATGGGATGAACACAAGGATGGTGAATTATGGGCAAAGCTTTAGAGCAGACCACAATGAACTTGTAAAAAGGACAGGGAATGTGATCCTGAACCCACTGAAATCATCAAAGTTTGGGCTGCCTCCTTGCAATATGACAACAGGTCAAGCAAGCGACAGGATTTATAAATCTCATTGGGAAATCAGGATGAGGCATCACCACTGAGGCTGGGAGAGCTGGAAAAGTTTGGCAGTGGCAATCCTATGCCCACCCACCCCATGTCAGAGTCTTGGCCACGCAGAGCAACTCAGAAACCTCGTAGGAACAGGCTTCGGTGGAAGATTCCTGGGGTTTCTTTCTAGGCATGCTGTAAATATCACAGGGGCTGTTCTCCCTTTGATCCCAAACTAGAGATGAAAGGAACAATTCACACACATTTTTGAACCATAAGAAACATGTGGCTTGACATTGGTTCCAGAAACAGGTCAAGATGTAGGATAATCTTATTTTTTTTCCTGAAATATTTGAACTGTCTCTTCTCTCCATGTTACGAAGCTGTGCCATAGCCTTAGAATATAAACAAACGTGTGTGCTGTGGGATTTAATTCTCAAAACATGGGTAAGAGGAAAAGTCTGTTTGACTTAGGTTAACAGAACTTTCTACTGAATACTGAAACTAAAGCCAGATCAGAGTGCTGCTCCCTGATTTCCTTCTTCTCTAATATAGTCATTGTTCAATTTTTGTCGGTTGTGATAACAGAGAAAAAGTTTCATGTGTTCTTCTAGCTTGGAAAATGACAAGATAACAAATGATTTCATTGAGTAGTCCTACTCATTACTGCTACTACTACTACTATGTATCCTACTTTTGTGAGTGTGTTTTGGGCCATTGCTCTCCACCTGCGCTCAGGTTTGTGGGCTTCCTTCATCTTTACTCTGTTTCTCATGACACATCTTCAGCTTGCAGATATTTTAAACTTCATAGAGACCCCAAATCTGGTCAGCTATCCTAAAAAAAATGAAATTCACCAGTCTGTGCGCAGAACCCTGAGTTTACAGGTAAAATCAGAAATTATATTTGACCTCTGATGACCTTCAAATGAAATGATGAAAAAATTAGGAGGGCTGAAGTGATTTTATGGTTGCCAAGGACTACCAGTCCTAAAGTT
Organism: Certhia americana; assembly: GCA_018697195.1. Taxonomy (NCBI): domain Eukaryota; kingdom Metazoa; phylum Chordata; class Aves; order Passeriformes; family Certhiidae; genus Certhia; species Certhia americana. Next base: position 109,163,425 of record CM031859.1, read on the forward strand.
CCAGAAGGGTAGTGACTGTCTGCATTGATGAAGAATACAGCCATGTTTGGCTGTCTTGCACCAATAAGGACAAAGGTTTGGCAGTTGAGTGAGATTAAGTCAGGACTAGTCAAATAATGTCAGTATTTTTTACCTCCATGCTTTTTCCCCAAAAACAGGGGATGTAGCATCTTTAATTAAATGTTATATGAATACATTCCAGATAGACCCAAACACAGGGCAACTGTGTTTCAGAAATGCTGTTTCTAGATTTAAAATGTATTTGAAATGTAATTTAAGAAAAAAGATAATGGAAAAAAAAACCCCTAAAATAACTCGAAACAAGCCAGAATATAGTAGCTCATCATTACGCTAATATATCAAACAATATGAGCTTAGCTTAATTATCCCCTTTGAGAGTTGAGAAAACTAAGCACAACCTTCAATTTACAGCTGTTTGGTGCCGGGAACCTGAATTATTATTTGAGAAGAAGGGGGAAAAAAAAAGTTTATTTATTGTGACCTACACTCAGTTTTTATTCATCATGGAAAATCTGTATATTCACAAATGAGGGCTATTCATCTGCAGACTGCAGCATTCTTCAGCTGTCCGGGGCTGCATCAGCCGCACTTCTTCAGCTTTTGTGTTCATCTCGAAGCCTCTTCATCCAAATTGTTCATCATCTTGATGGCGGAGCTTTATCTTGCTCTAGTGCAGCTGCATTCCCCTTATCCAAAGTGCCGAGAGATACAAGGGAGAGGGAGAGAGCGAGAGGCAGAATAGAAAAGAGAAAAAGCAATGGCCAGTGCTCATATGAGGATAATTTGTAGTTTCTAAATAATAATAATAATAATAATAATAAAAAAAAAAAAAAAAAAAAAAGGAGGACAGGCTAATTACTGGCTTAACTAGGGCAGCCTGTGGATCCTCATGTCAAAAGGACTAGCGTAATTATTTGCCATCAAAGCACATTCATATTGTGGTACAAAAGAAGGGCCTTTCGCAAATGGATCTCACTAATAAACAGGGCTGAGAGGAGCATTATGTGTCTCCCTGGATGCAAGCGCATTAACACAGTGACATGGAGCATAACTCTCAGCCTGGAGAGGGGGGGGTGGAGAGGAAGAATGATAATTATCCCCCCTCCCCAGCTTTCCTCTCCTTTTCCTTTGTGTTGGGCTAGCAAGCCGAACGCGACCCGCTGGAAGGCCCAAGGCAGGCTATTAGTGACCTCGGAGCATTGACAAGGTGGCTACACTCTTAAAAGCCCAGCTCTCCATGTCAGGAGGGTCGCAGGAGCCCGGGAGAGGAGCTTTAAATGGTCCAGCAAACACTTCAGCCTTAAAGACACCTGGAAGGTCATGACCAATTTCATGTAGATGAATCTGGCATGAAGAGGGCTCTTTTGAATCCATGGACAAAAGTTTTTAGTTTTTGGTTTTTGGTTTTTTTTTCTTGGGTGTTTTTTTTTCCCACATTGTTTTTTCACAGATCTTAGCATAAGGGATGCTGGAGAAAGAGACTTGATTCTGGTCAAGACCACTCCTGCTCTCGCTGAGTAGATGTGGTGCCAGGCAGCTTCCAAGGCTGCAGCTTTCCATGAGGAAAAGTAAACACGTTTGGAAAGAAAGAGAAGGGACTTGTATGCACCTTCCAGGCTTGTGTGGAAGCACCGATGTGCTAGCGCATTTCAAACTCAGATATATTGTAAAACATTTGTGTGTATCTATAGGTTCATATATGTATGCACAGAGGACTGTTTGTTTCTGGGTGTTTTTAGCATTCCAGCTATACCTGGATATTCCCCACTGATGTCCACCAGCAGCCCCTGTTCCTTGCTTGCCAGCCATGGAGTTTATCTGTTGGGATGGTGTCTGAGTGAGCCCATTGCTTGTGATGGATTCAAGGGAGAGCTGCTGGGAAATTCTCAGCATCACAATTTGGTTTTCACAGTCCCCTCCTTTAGTGCTGTGCAACCTCAGCACTCAGGGGCATAAGCTGCCTTGGCTGTGCTGATTTTTCCTCAGGAAATCCCTTCTGCTCCTCCTCATCTTTTCATGGAGAGGAGGCTGCAGTAGGGGCAGTCTGTGAAAAATGGGGATGAGCCACCCACCCCTGGTGCCCCACAGCTCTGGAGGAACTTAGAGGTTTACGATGTTGATTTTGCTTTGTTTTCAGGAAGAGCCCTTCTTTCAGTGCTCCTGTCCCAACTTCTTTTGAGTAATTGGGTTCTGTGTTGCAAAACAGCTCTGCTGGCCATCAGAGCAGTAAACTGGGATAGTCCTTCCTTGTGACAGCCTTGCCTGACACCACAAAACAGGGCAAGTGCAGCTGGCAGGAGGGAGCTGGGTCGGAGTCAGGAGTGCGTGGCACACAGTGACATGAATCCAGGCATGCAGCCACATGGGACTGGGATAAAAGGGTTTTGAAGCCCAATTCATTGGTGCGACAAAGAACTGAAAGCCAAAGTTGTTTCTTTTCCAGCACTCTTCTAGGTCACACCTAGGTCAGGTTACAGAGAGGAGCCCCTTTTCCTAGTCACAGCACTTGGGGACATCACTGTCCATGTCACTTTGATGGGCAGGAGGAGCCCAGATCTGTGCACACCTTTTAGCCCTGCTTACCCCAGGAACAGCTCATGGAGCCACTGGGTTTAGGAGGAGAGTTGCCAGATTATAATCCTAACACACCCAGTTGTGAATCAGATTTGAAAAATGAGCAAATTAGGAGGCTTTAAAAATTGTGGAATTAAACTAACTGGTGGCAGATCTTTAGCTGGGTTTTTTTTTCCTTTCTTCTCTCTCTTTTTTTTTCTTTTTTCTTTTTTTTTTTTCTTCCACATCCTTCTTGCTTGGTAACTTTAAAAAGGAATTGGATGCTTTCTCCATACTTTCCTTTGCAAGGAAAAAGAGTGGTAAATACGACCTTGAAAGGGAAGAAAATAACCCAAGAGGAGGCTCTTTAGTAGAGAAAAGAAACCTGATGCAACTCACAGGGGCATAGCAAACATTGATAATGCAGGAGTACAGACACACTCCTATCCAGGCAGGGTATGGGGGCTGGACAATACTTCTGGGATAGGACCAGTGCCTGTGGCATAAAAAATTCCAAATTTTCACCCATCCAAGAGCTGTACAACCCCTCATCCCCAGCATGGAGTGCTGGAGGGATGGAGACCCTTCACCCAGGAGACACAAAACTGCTTGTTCTGCTACATTTCATTGTCTCTGCAGCCCTACAATTTTTTTTCTTTTCTCCCTGTTTCCCTGGATGTTAGAAAATTCTGCATACAGCAAATTTTGCCTTTAGTTTACAGGAAATTGTAAACAGGGACTCAGCAGCAGATTTGGATCCACTAAGGTATGGATATTTTGGAGTATAAAGAACATAAGTCATACCATTTTAAAACAAATATCTCCAGGATAGGGATTAGAAAAGTTACCTTTATAAAGTTGGGAGAGTGGGGTTTTTTTGTATTTTTAAATGAATCCAGGTAAATTTTCCTGACTTAGTTGTATCCAGCCATGCCAAGGACCAAGTGCTGATATTAGCAATAAAGACAATGTTATTAGTAGCATTACATCAATGTAAAGAAGGTTATAGAGTTAGCATTTGTTCAAAAAACAATCTGTTAATGGTGACTTTTTGCCATTAACTCACTCTTTCGCAGTATTTTATGCAGTGTTTATGAACCTGGGTATGTATTTCTAGTGTTGCCAAGAATAATCAAAGACAAATATAGCAGTTGCAGGGTTTCTTTCCTGATGAAATCCTACCGCAGCTTCTAAACCCAGTGCTGGCCTCCAGTAAGGGACTGTGTTCTCTTGGAGTCAAAGTGTGCTGCTTGAACATACCACATAATGCTCTTTCAAGGTTGCTTGTCTAGAGTGACTTAATTTGTACTGCAGGAGTAGCCTTGTACCCACAAACACGCCAAAAGCCGCGGCGAGCCAGGGCGGCAGGGTTATTACTAATTTTTTATTAAAATCCCTTAGGCGCACACAGAAGGCCCAAAAGCAGCTTTAATAATAGACAACATACAGCACATTTTTCTTGTATTGCCATGTAATCAAATCTAAAGCTTCTGTTCACTTTCTTTGTTTTACCTAGAGGACCAGCTTCCAATTTAGTTGTGGCCTGCACTAAACTGATTTTTCATTGTAATTAATGCCTACTTTGGCCTCAGCCACTTATACAACTTTCCATTAGAGGTTTGCAGCCATCCGCAGAGAATTTCACCAAGTTACCCTCCCAATCCTGCTACACTTGCAATTTTTGTTAAAGTGCCTTTTTTTTTTTTAAACTTTATTATTATTTTGCAAAGAATGTTTAAATTACTGGGCCAAATAGGTTTCTTTTTCCCTTTTATTTTTCTCTTTTTTCTTCCCCCCCCCCCCTTTTTTTTTCTTCCCCCCTGCCTGCTGCACCTATTAAAGTGGTTGGGCAGGAGTCCAACTGGAAGGAAAGCCTTTAAGTGATTTCAGAAAGGGCTAGTGGAACTTATTTAGGCCTGGGGTCTGCTGTGGTTAATTTTCAGTCTGTGTTTTGTGCTGTCCATTTCCTCTGAAATACTACCTGGGGTTTAAGGTTCCTCAGCACAGGATGTTAATAGGCCTCTGCAAACATTCAAAAGGCAGCTTTCCCACCACTAACCTTAAAAAGATTGTGGCACTGGGCCCAGGGTCAGATTGAATAGATGAAAAAGTATATGCTGTGCTTTTGCTTGCTCCTTGGACCTTTCCCTGTTGGCTTGCCTGACATTTTCAGTGACTTTTCTTAGTACCTTATTTTCAGCATGCTTCCTAGAAAATTCTGCTTATTACCTTCGCCTATCCCCCAACAGCATTGCTAACTCAGGCAGCACAACAATTTTGACTTTTCCCTTGCTGCTGCTTCTCCTGGTCCTGATAGACCAGCCGGGCCCCTTGGTGTGTCCTCCCCACGCCGTCATCCAGGGATGCCAGGATGCTCCCTGTGGATCTCTGGTGTGCTTCTCCCAAGGAGAGCAGCTCTGCTGCAAGGCTAAAGCAGAGCTAATGATCAATTATGTGCATCTCTGCTACCCTGGCTTTCCTCCCTGCAGCAAGAAACGCAGCCATGGGAGCTCCGGGGTAGATGTGCTGGATTTTGGGCACCAGAGCCACACATTTCCAAATGTCTGGATTTGGTACCAACAGCCTTGCCTTGCTGTGGCACTGTTCAAAAGGAGCTGAAGGGTGCTGCATCCTCCCACATGCTTTAGCACATGCACCCACCTCTCCTCTAACTGCACCTGAGAAATTAGACAGGCCCAGTGCCAAAAGGTGCCTGGTGTCCCCTGCTCTGAGCTGGCAGCTTGCTGGTTGCACTGGCTGGATGTGCTGGCCTGATGGGCTCTGTGCTAAGGGGCCAGTTCTGCTGGTCTTCTTTATGGGGGTGCAACTCCTCTGAGGAAAACAGTTGGATGAATTTAACTGGATTTGGTTTAAGGGCTCTCTTGGGTACCACAGGTGGGTTTTTACAAATGTGTCCTGTTAGAACTCCTGGGACTGAGGAGGAGATGTGGATGGGTGTTTGGGATCACACAGGTCTGCTCTGTGTTGTCACTGTGCCAGATGTCCCCATCTGAGTGTGGGAAGAGTAAGAAGCAGGTCTTTATTTTTAGGGTTTTTTTCCTAGGATAATGGTAGCTCCTCCTTAATTTACAGGGGAACTAAAGTAGCATTTGAGGAGATCACATGGAGACTCCCAGGTATTCCAGGTGATGGCCACAAGCTAGGCCTTGAATCCCAAACAATGGACTTATATCCCGACCCAAGCCAGCTGCCCTTCTGGCTTCTGACTGGTTCATAACTGGACTCATTTCCAGCTCAGTCCTTTCTGGCAGCCCTGGAAACCAAAAGTGTTTCAAATGAAGCAGAATGAGAAGGAAAACCAGACCAATGGAAAGACAGAGCATGATGTGCTCTGTGGGGTTGGGAAGTATGGATACACTGAACCCAGGATATACAGGGCCCACATTCTGTTCTGAGGATCTGTCCTTTTGCACCCAATGGCACAACTTCCAGGGGTATTTCCTCCAGGAGTGACCTGCAGTGCTGTGCAAGCACAGTGGCTGCAAATCCCTCACTGCCCACGTGCCCATGTGAGCACCCCCACAGCAGAGCAACTGATATTGGTCTAAACACATTTGTGTATCTCTGCCTGACATTTGCTCTGCTAAAAGGTCAGGCTTCTGCAGCAGAGACAGGAGCCGTCTTCCTCATTATCACACATTACTGCCAATTTCCAGTTCCTAAGTTTCCAGTGATTTCTGCTGCTGCTCTGGCTGGGGCACTCCAGCACAAAGTGTCGTGTGCCAGCCTGGAAGCTCTGCCCTGAATTACGCCAATAATGCTCAGGGAGAGAATCAATGACCATTTGGGGAAAATTTGTAAAAAGCCAGTGAATTTCTTACTGCAGTAAGTTCCTTGCTTGAAGTGACGAGTTGGGAAAATACGTGACAAATTTCACTCAGAAATGCAAGTCCGCAGGAAGAAAGGGCTGTTCTGCAAAGAGCCATTCATATTTTTCAGTCTTCCCACAGAAGTGCTGCTCTCAGTTTCTCTGTAATCTCTGATATTTCCTAATATCAGAGCACAGTGCTGGCAGAGGCAGAACCTGGGGCTAAACTTCAGTCTGTGTTCTTGCTCAGAGGAAGTGGATTCTGGGATCTCTTTGGCTTTTGAACATCTAGAGGCCAGGCTCAGAAGCAAAGGAGAGGGGGAAAAATGTTGTATTTTTCTTGTTAAACGAAGGTCTTGCTGATGGGAAGACACAGATGCCAAAATAAAAGTGTGTGCGACACTGGAGTTGGGTAGGCTCTTTGGGAGTTCACTGGGGAGGCTTGTTTGCTCTCTGCTTTCCATACCACCCTCCCTCCCACCAACCCCAGGAGAAGTTATATGGATCTTTACATATAAGGGGGACTCCAAATGTCCGTGGGGTAACACCGTTGTGGAGAGAGCAGATATTGTACTTGCTCTTTGCATTTATCTGGTTATGTCCAAAGAAGAGGCTCAGGAAAAGCATTTCCTTGATTGGTAAACGACCTGACTGGGAGAGGGATGAGCATCTTGCTGGTCCTGCTCCGAGTCCCACGTGCAGCATGGATGGCCACTGGCTGACATTCCCGATTTTTCCGCTGACAGTTAATGTGCTGTAAGGTGGCCACTCAATGGTGGCCCTGGGAGAGGGGATGATAAACTGCTGATAAACTGCTGATTTAGTAATGGAAGAGTTTGGGGAGAGAAAGGTCTTACTTTGACCTCAGATATGGGTGAGACCTGGGGAGCCTTTTACAACAACAAAGCTGAAAGAACAAATGTCCCACATCACAGTTTTAATGTAGGTTTGGTTCTTTTTTTTCAGTAACAACCATAAAGAAAATACACTTTGCAGGCAAAATATTTTTTTTCACATTCTTCCCCTTAGTTTTCATCCTTCTTGTGGTGGTGGCAGACCACAGAGCTGCAGTCACAGAAGTCAAAGTCCATGCTGGTATCTGCTCTGAAGATATTCAGACAATGGTGTAGTAATTTCTCTGAGAGTGATGCACCTACCTGTTCAGCTCTGTAATTCAGGTGGGTACCCACTGGAGAAGGATTTCCTTTAGGATTGGCTGCCTAAAGGAAGTGAAGAAAAAGCAGGGTGAGTCTGCAGGATGCTTTAGCCATGTTCCTACCCTAACTATCCCTAATTTTTCCCTCCCTGCCAGATCTGGAGTGAGAGAAATGCCTGACCAGGAAAAAGTACTTCACATAATTTCCTCGCTCTTGCATTTTTGTCTTACAGAAAACATTATTTGGTCTAATGTTTGCAGGTGCTTGGGGTGTCCCTTTCCCTTGTGCCAGTTTATTTATGCTAATTCAGTAAAGCAAAAGGGCTGCATTTGAATTCATTGCCACTGAAGTTGTGACTGAGGACAGTTGCAATATAACAAGATGAGGGTGACCTCCTTTTATCTGCTCTTGCTGCTATGGAAAGTTAGTACTGACTTAAACCCTGGCTTCCATTAATGAAAAATTCCACTATTTTTATTAAATTTCAGAATCATCTCAGCTAGCATGAAAAACAATGATATTGGATTTCTTTTTAAAATTAACAATGTATGTAACACAGTGAAAAAAGCTGACATTTACTTAGTGCCTGGGAGCAAAGAGACTGCAAGGCAGACGGCGAGCTCTCCTTCATCCTGCAGCCTGGGAATGCGGGCTGGAGACGTGGGGAGAGGTGGCTCGGGGTGGATCACACAGCCAGGATGAAAGCCAAGAAACACCACCACTATTGCTACCTTTCTGCAGTAGGAGAACGTCAGGGCTCGCGGGGGAAGAGAAAAAAAGATTTATTTTAGCAGCTGGCCTGGATGTCTGCCAAAATGAAAGGGAACTCAGAAGTGGAGCCTGGGATCTTGGTTCAAGGATGCAGGAGGTGTGAGCTGGGGCTGGACAGTCACCAGCTCTGATCTGTGCCATGGTCAGACTGGGAAGGGACCTTGAACCCCCTTCAGATGTCGAGGGACATTCACTGCCCAACCGATGTGCACCATCGCCGCGTCTTACAGAGCGAGGAGACAGCCAGCAAGGGGAGCTGATGTTGCTCTAACTTGACTTTAGATTTTTGAGGCATGTTTATTTATGGTTTAAAATTATGGTGTTAGCATTTTACCTTGGGTTCATTTCAAAATTCACTCTCTTTAGGAAGTTTCTACTGCAATCAGCAGAATCCCTTATAAAAGTAAAAGCAGGGAGTTGCTTCATACCTGTTTGCAGGCATTGCAGAGGGTGCAGTCTCTAATAGAGACCAGCCTATGTCAGGCTGGAAGTGTTATTTGATTAACAGTCTGGGGCAATCTGGAAATGAACTTGCTCTTGAGGAGAGTCCACAGATCACCAGGAATATATTCTTATAGGGAAGTATCCTCACTGTCTTCCTAATTCATTCCTCCCCACATTATCCAACATGCAATGGATTATTGACTATGTGATTTCTTTGCTTGATGCCACAATAGAAAAGGCATTACTGTACAAGACAGGGAAATAAAGCAGGGCTCTGTGTGTTGGACTTGTGGTAATGTTGAGTAGGGCTGGTACAGGGCATACTCCTCCTCTTTTAGGGCTTGGTTCCCACCTTCCTCTGTGGACGCTTAGAGGATGCTCTGGACATGTAGAGCAAATATGGGATGAGAGATCTGGCCAAGGTCTGCCTTCATCCTTGATGTGGGGGACTCCTGATGTATCTGGGGGACCCATATAACACAGAAATTGCTCATTTCCAGTGATGGCAGGCAGGACCAGCCCTCACAATCCAGGCTATAAACTGATTTACCTGGAGCTGAGAAAACTCATCCCATCTGCAAAAACAGGCACTGAGCACCCAAGTGAGACTGTGCAGGAAACTCACGCTAAGTTCTGTCCCTTGCAGAAAGTATCAGTGCCACAAATCTGCAGTTGGCACAGGAGTGACTCTAAATATCCTACTCCACTCTGCTCCTCCAGGTTTTCAGGAGCAGGATCTCACTGTTGTGTTTAAATTCCTCTTTACAAGGAGTGCTTGGGAGAGGTGCTGCAGATTTCTCCTGTTACCTGTCTCAGCTTCCAGCCTTGGTTTGGGTGCACTAAGCAGGGGCAAAGATGCATCAGGAAAGATAGCCACCAACATAATGGGTGCTCTGTCCATCTATACCATCACCTGATCAGTCCTGATCAGCAGCTAGGAATTATAAATAGCCTAAAAGCAGCTCACCATCATCCTACGCCACCATGGTAATAAATAAGTGCATATTTTTAAAAGGCTTTTTACTCTTAGAAGAGAAAAAGATATAATGGCTTTTTTTTTTTTTAAATATGTCACATAATTTATTCCAACAAACAGATGTATTTTGTTGTTGCCATTATCATTTGATGAAATACTTTAAAGCTGGTCCAAGGTGGTGCATTTTCAAATATAATGTATACAGTACATCCAGCAGTTAGTGGAATTTGGATGTGCAGCATAGAATGGTCATTATTTTTACTGAAAAAAATAAAGGCACTAATTACTTACAGACAAGATACTTAGCACAAACAGATAAGCTTCAAAATGAAAAATTCTCGGTTTATGATAATTATGTTCTCTGCTTTGTTTTCAGAGACTGATAATTTGAGGCTTTAAAATCACCAGGAAGCCATTAATTGGAATTCTTCAATAAAAAATAAATTACATAGAAGTTCATGATGAGTTGTAAAAACACAGAGACTGTATTATGCAGTGAGCGACATTGCTCTACTATTTATAGACATGCAGAGCTATGTAACAGCAAAAACTGTAAAGAATTTGAGATGTGCAGATAGCAATTATTCACGGATCCCAACGATCTGCAGATATTTCAAATAACTGCTTTTAGCAGATCAGCTATCCAATAAAAGCAGGGCTTTATTTCCAAGTGGCAGTCTTCTAGCTTGTTGCTTCTTGTTTTTGACATCTTGTATGGCATTATTCTCCTAGAGCTGATCGTAATGAGGAGACGTGGGAATCCACGTACGGGAGCAGAAACTCCACTCCATGTGTGTGTTTATCAAGAGGAGCTGAGGGAATTTCTCTCAGAAGGGTTGGTCACTGTGGTCCTTCCTCCTGGAGCAGACTGAGATCCTGAAATCCATAGCAGCTGACCAAAAGAAACTGTGTTGTTTTGCTTTCTTGCCCCATTTTCCTGCCGTCCCCTTTTTCTTTGCTTTCACCTGGGACCACATCCTCAGGGATGATCCTGCAAGAGCTGGTAGAGGGGCATGGACTAAGGATTCAAGGACTAAGGATTTGCCCAGTGGCACTGAGCACAGAATTTCTCTTGACTTAGGAAGGAGCCAGACTGACCTATCACTGGAGCTATGTGAACAATTTGGGGATATTTAGAGCTGCTGCAGATATCTTCCATCCACCCAGACCCTTAAAGCATCCAGTGCTGTCCTTCTGAACACATGGGGCAGAGCCACCAGGCTTCCAGCAGCTTTGGAAGCTCCCGTGAGGACACTGGTGTTCCTGCTTTCCTGACAGAGATCTGACACCTCTTTGCTATTGTTTGGATGCAGGCTCAGACTCCAGCCACTAATGGGGCTCAGTTAATTGTCTGCCCAGAAGATAGAAAATACTGCAATATTCCAGCTATGCTCTTTCCATGACCATTGACACCCCGGGCTCCTGCAAGGAGCTCTTTAGATAAAGCAAGGAACAAAAGTGATCACAGGGATCCTTGACACGTGCCACCTGGAAAAGGAAACCGAGCAGGTTTCAGCTCATTCATCACCGAGCTCAAGGGGATGCACAAAAGAGTGAAGTGGCCTTGGTAGAGCCTGGTCTAAAGTTGCACTTCAGGAAGACAGAGGAAGTGTTTCCTGAGGACCTGATCAAAGGCTCTCTCTTCAATGCCAGTTTGGTGCCTTCTGGCCACCTTCGTTCCCAGGTACCATTCAAGGGCTTGACGTGACTCCCAGGCAGGTTCATTCTCACTGTATCAGCAAGCACACAGCTGAAAACCATCTTTTTAATATTTTGTGTCTAGAATTCATCAAAAGTATCAGCTGGTTAATTCCCCTCTCCCTTGTTTGTTCAGGTCTGTGATAGCACAATCACAGGCAAGGCTGGACAATGCAAGGGAGACAAGGATAATGTGAGACAATGGAAATGAGTCTGCAGAGAGGCTGCTACAGTGTCAAGACCAAATGGCATCATGTCAGGGAGACAAAGCCTTACAACAAAAGTATTTGGTCTCTGCTGCCACTTGAGGAGTATCGTAATTCTTGGAGAACAAAACCTCCCATGCATCATCCAAAATCAATTGATAAGAGATCTCAGAGAGATTAAAAATTGTTCCCTCCCATTCATTAGTAAAGGTGGCTTCTGTCCAAAGCTGATTGTTGGTGTGGGCCAACTATGATAAATGCTCTCTTACACACAAAAAGAAACATGTCTTAATGAGCGATCAGCTTGTGTACATTTTAATTTCCAAACTGCTATTGAGTCCATGCACAGTACCCCAGAAGTGACAGTGCTGCTGAGAGGCATGCTCCCCTGAGCAATGCTTTGCTTTCTTTGTAGGCTCGTAGAACTTTTCGATGTCAAGCCAATCCCATGACCTGATGTCTGCGTATGACTAATATTGCAACAATGAGCTATTAACTCCAGTTTCCATGTATTGTAAAACAAGAAGTGTTCATATGTGGTTAGTGCGTGGCACCTCAGCATTGGTGGGATGTGATTGCAGTGACTGGGCACCCACAGCTCCTGTTCACTCACAGTTCCTGACTCAAGCTCAGCACCTGTGAGTAACAGGACATTTCATTGTGGGAAAAACCTCCTCCCAACAGGATGGTTCTGCCTGTTCTCCAAGACTTGGTTTTGCCTCCTTTCTCCATGTGTGCCCTAGCCTAAAAAAAGATCCTTCTGCAGTCCCCATGCCCCTTTGGGAGGGCAGGGACCAGGATGTCCCCTGCAGCTGCCCCTAAGACAGCACAGTTGGAATGACACAGAGCCTGCCTTTGCTTTCCTCCTGCATCCCTGAAGTTTGCAGCTCAGCACCGAGCCAGTTCTCAGTCCTGGAAAAGCCTTGAGTGTCCCATCCTGAAGCAAACCCCGCAGCTCTAAAGGAGCATCGGTGACGTTTACCCCCCTGTCACTAAATTATTCTTGGTAGAGTGGTGCTTGGGCCAGTGACAGTGATGCTGCAAAAGGTCACTTGATGGACCTCAATGCCCTGTTTTATTTACTTGGTTTATTTGGCTTGCAATGGAGACAGGACATGCTTAATATGTTGGCCATATCGCAAGCAGCCAAGCTTCAGTGCCCAGCACCTTCTCGGATTAGAGCATTTGTAGGAGGTGTCAGAAGAAATGGAAGGAGTTCAGCGTATTTTTTTTGTATGTCAGAATTTCAAAGGATTTCTGAAATTTAATGAACTCATTTAATAGGCATAATTGTCTTGAGCACATGTGAGAAAACTTCTGAAATAGCAGAATTAGGCATGCTCCATTTTGTAGCCTTTCAATGACCTCCAGCAAACGTGTGACCCAGATATGAGAGCCTCCTGTCCACTTGCATAAACATGATGTTTTAAAAAGGCAGGGAGGGGGGGGGAGCGAATAAAAGAATTGAGCTCTTAATGGCACATGGACAGAGACATACTGCAATCGCAAAACAAATTCAGCAGCAGATAGAGAATTGCCTCCAGACTCTGCATGCCAAAACTCTGCCGCCTCCCGCGAGCCGGAGATTTGATGGCCAGGGACCTTCAGTCCCAGCCACCCCGGATTTCCCTGTACAAAGGCTCAAGTGGTAGCAAGGGGCACTGAGCTGCTTCAGGCCCAGGAAAAGCTCTGTTTTAATGCTTGAGTGATGTCCAAGCTGCTGTTACACGATTTATTCAGGGTGCTCTGGAACATAAGGCACTTTTTTGTTTCCTGGCCTCGATGGAGGGTGTGTAGGGGTTGTAGTGCCAGGCAGCAAGGAGGTGGCACCTGCTCGCTCCAGCCCTCCTGCCACTTGCATACCAGCTATGGCACGGGCAAAAGCTATAGTTTTAAAAATCGCATTAATTAACATGCATTTTTAATACATCATTAACTTCTCATTGCATGCCTTGATCCAGAGGAGCTCTGTGGCTGGGTTCTGATCATTGGCTTCTTCATCCCTACTTGCAGAGAGGGGTGAGTGGCTCTTCATTAGTTTAGGCCCACCATTGCCATAGTAACCAGCCTGATGGACAGGACTCTGAATTAATATGCACACTTAGGAGAAGGGGAGGGGGTCCTGCCAAGGGTACCACTGTTGGCCTCACTCATCACAGGCTGCGGCTCCATCATCCCACCGACCCAGTCCCCACTCCGTTCACTGCTATGAGTAAGCCTTAATTAAAAGCAGGAACCAGCAAAGTGTGGCTGGGTTTTAAAATTATATGCTGTTAGTTATTAACTGCTACAAATTAGGTAGATGTTGTTTCAAGGAGAGCAATTTCCACAGCCAGCGCTGGTGGAGCGAGTTGGCGTGGGGTACAGCACAACTTTCCAAAGCAGGGATTGCCAGCTTTCTCAGAAAAGTGCTTTTCTGGCCACTTCTTGGGTTTTACGCATGACCGAGATTCAGCATTGTTCATGCTTGCTTGCAGCAATGATACTTCCCTGTCTATGAAAACTCATTTTTCATTTTAACAATAATTCCCAGGCAGGAAAAAACATGTTCTGGTTTCTCCATTGAGCCAAGCACTGAAACAGAATATTGGGCCAAATTATGCTCTGATTTTGCAGCTTTAAAATCTGCCTTTGCAAGTTAGTGCTGAATTTAGTTTGTTCCCCTCAGGCATTTTCCATGCAATAAAATTGTGTTTCTTTTTTCTTTTTTTTTCCTTTTTTTTTTTTTTTTTTTTCCTTTTTCTCCTGCCATTTGGGGGAAACTCAAATGAGAGAATGAAGTCAATTGTTAGATTAAAATTATCTGAACTCTTGGTATTAGCGGAAAACCGTAAGCGTCTTGCCTGGAAATCTGAATTACCGGTGTGACTAAATTCTGCTGATACCAAATGAGGCATTTTGAGTTGTGGCAGCCAGTCATTAAAAAAAACCCTGAAAAAACAAAACTCAGAGAAAAGCAAAACTTTGAGACTTCAACACTTCTGTTCAGCAGTTTAAAGGGAGAAGGCAGTGAGCTGGTTTGAAGATTTTTCCTTCCCCACTACTTTTGCTGCTTCCACAACCCTGCAGGGGAGAAGCAAACAGTCTTTGAGCTGTAATAGGTGTCAAACCAAGCAAATTCAACAAAGTTTTAGTGAGTGAGAACGGAGAGCAGTGTTCACAACATTTTATTTGGCAGTCCCTTTATAGGTACTCAGATGTGGAGACTGGGAGTGTGATACATAGAGACAGATTGCTCTGGGATGGAGAATGGGGAATCTGAGGTACCACACATAGCACAACTTTTGTTGGGCTAAGAAATGCAGAGTGCAAACCATGGTCTTTGTCACAAAGCAAAAAAGAAAACATTCTTCAAACCAAAGTTTCTATGTTAATTTGGTAAAAACTATTACAGAAATTATCACTGGTAGCTTTTTAAAAGCCAGTAAGGCTGAAGGCCACAACCCACCCATAACTTCAGAGCAGATAAATAAATTATTTTTCAGGAGTTAGCCAATAAGTGGCATGTAGGGGTGTGTATATATGTGTGTTTGAGTGTGCATATGTCTTCCTGCAAGTGTGAGAAATAAAGTAGTTAGTGAGGGAATGTAAAAGTTCATTATTGCTTGTCATCAAGTGTGGCAAAGGGACAGAAATGAAGAAGGCTAGCAGGGAAGCAAGCAGCTGTAGCTGTACTGACACCAATAACTTCTCAGGAGGGTGAGGCAAAGTATCAGGATGTGAGACCCTCTCTCCTGCCCTTTTGAACTTGCTTCTATAGATCATGATGAAATAGAGAAGTGAGAGAAAGCCTTCTGTCCCCAGTGAGGAGAGAGGAAACCAGCAGCTCATGCAAATATTTCAGATGAGAAGCTGAACACACGTCCGGCTCACATCCGCAGCGCTGGCCACGTTGAACAACACTGACATGTTTCAGAGGTGGGAACGGGTCTGAAGTAACAAATACATGAAGGAGACATGGGTCTTCCTCATGTCCACTTGTGTCAAGTGTAAAAGATCACTCTAGGCATGGTGGGGTCCTGCAAATGCACCAAGTGCAGCCATGGTGCCCCTAAGCATGGGTGATGTGAGGTACAGGAGATTGAGCTCTGTGGGACATTCCTGCCAGGCTGGGGCTCAGCTGTCCCCAGGCACAGGCAGTAGATCAGCAGGTCGTGCTCTTACCCTGGGCATGTGACTGGTGGCATTGCCTGCAAGAACCAAGGATGTCACATCCCTGCTGCCACCGGCTGCTGGGCGGTTCACGAGTTGCCCTCTGGGACCCATGCAAGGAGGTGTTCGTGCTTGGAGTGTTTAATCTCTGAGAGCTGGCCCTCAATGTCCCCCTCTATGCTGGGGTTGTGCAGAGACATGACGTGGCAGCAGACTTGCTGCTGAGGCTGCTGGCCATGCCTTTGAGGTGGCCATGGGGCTTTCCAGCTGGCCCCACCTGGCAGGTGTTGGATGTGGAGTGGCCAACACTCCCCAGTGGCTCTTCAGAGGTTTCTGGTGTCTGTCTGCTACTCAAATGGCTGTGGCTGAGGTCCCCTGTCTCCGGAGGCTCTGAGCCTTAGTGTCCTGTGGCACTGCGTGGCCTATGGGCTGCTTCTAAAAGCAAATTGAGAAGTGAGAGGCAGCTGTCACACTCACAGACCCTTCATGAGATCATGGTCCCCAGCTTGGCCTCTTGGACAGAGAAACAGAGTCATTTGCAAAACCTGAATTCCCCACTGTGGTAGCACAGGCTGCCTTTTCACTCACCCTAGGAAACGGAGGTAGCAAGGGATGCTCAAAATTGGACAATACCCAAGTGTATTTTGCTCTTTTGGATTAAAACAAGCCCCCTCTAAAATCAGATTTCTGCTGAGGCCAAGGGGTGCTGCTTGTCTCCTGCCAGCTCTTTCTGCTTGATTTCTTACCCCTCTACCTCAAGGTCCTGGCCGAGACATGAGTCCCACCGTGGCAGGAACTGTGCACATCCCATTGAAGGAAAACATTTGCTGTCTCACGGAGCTTTAGATTTAAACAGAAAATGTTGTGAGAGGAAGAAAGCAAATAAAATGACTCAGGGTTGCTGGGCTGGCTGGTGGCAGGTGTGGGTAGAACTGGATTCTACTCTTCTGCTGTTCTGGTGGCCTCAGGATGAAGCCAGGCTTCATCCTGGTGTGCTGAGTGTGTGAACACCCAGCCTGTGGGAACTTCATGGTGGCATTAAGTAACAGCAAAATGTTGGGATTTTATGTTTCTCTGCATGGTGATTGTCATCCTCAATATTACAATGAGTGATCATGGATTAGGAAGTTCAACTGCATTGCACTGACATGGGCTGAAGAGCTGGAGACACCCATTTCCAGAAAACATCTGTATTTTCAGACAGCACCACTGCTGCTCGGCGCAGCGCTGGAGGAGAGATTTTACATGAGTGGATGTGTTATTTAAAAATGCAAAGATCTCTTGTTTTACATGAAGAGGCGCATATTCAAAGCGGGAAATGGGTACATAATATCCTCTGAAAGCCCCTGGAAGTACGAGTGTCATTAGTATCTCTGCAAAAGTTGCCCTGTCTGCACTCCTCTCACAGTGCTTTGGTGACAATTTGTGAATGACACTTCAAGGCTGATTTTAGTAAGCCTGGCTCTGCCTGTGCTTTCCAGACCTTATTACCCACTCCTCAGTTGTCCAGAATTTGCTGTTATTTCAAAAAACTGTATGTCCTGAGAAAAAGTTCTGTGGGTTAGCTCAGAGTTTGAAAATCTGCATCTGTTTTAAAGTGTCTCCAATAGTATTTAGATTGTCTGGGGACTTGTAAGGGATGGTTTCCCTTTCTGCACTTCAAATTTTCACATACAGACATTAGGGTTTATTTTTGACTGTGAGTTCTTCAAAGGGAGCTTTGGTCCAAGCCTCCCTGATGGTAAATATTGCATAGCCATAGCTGCCTTCACCCTTACAATTAGAACATTTTCTGCTTTATTTTGTTTTCTATTCAGCATTCCTTTCTTTTCTACCAACATTTGAGCAATATGAGTCCCAAGCCTCACCTTGAATGTATTTTAGCATTACTAAGTTGAATAACCTTTCTCAGGTAAGAAACAGTGGGCATGTTACTCCTGTGTTAATTTATTAAAGAAAACCTTCCAAAGTCTTAATGGCTGCCCAGATTTTGGGGGAAACTCCCTTTTCACACAACTCATAAACTGCAGATATAAGTGTTTTGGTGATACCTCATCACATAGGTCAGTGTTCACCCAAGCCTCTGCTGCTGCTGGGGACCACTGACTACAAAGTAAAATACTAAATTCAAATGCTGAGAGGTAGAGATGTCCCTTTAGGGAGAAATATTCAAACGAGGTGCACAAACACCAGGAAAAGTGGAATAGGGCAGGAGTCAGGGAGCAGCAGCCTGTCCCTTGCAAGAGAAAGCAGCAAATAACGAGTTGGTTATAGGAGAGATAAAAGAAAAGCTGACCTCTGCGATAAGCATGGAGGTGGTGGAACAACGAAGCAAGGAGGCAATTATCCCAACTCTCTGGGATGAAGTGGGTACAAGAGCTAACAGAGCTGAGCAGTGAATTTCAGCAGCACAAGAAAAAAAAAAAAAAAAAAAAAGAAGGATCGTGCACAGCTGCAGGGGTTACTGCCGGAGACTGTATCAGAAAGAAGAAAAATGGATATTGCCTGCAGACGGACTCAACACTTTATTGGGCTTCCAGGAGAAGTCAGCTCCAGCATACACAGGAATTTCTGAGGGGATGATTTTCCGGCTACTTTAGATTCACTGCAAACAGGTTTCAAGTGATAAAATTCTTTGGGGGATATGGGTTATAATGAATGATCCGTTTTAGAAGAGGAAACAAATAGAGGGATGTTGCAATGTTTTAGCAGGGAGAAAGCCATTGTTTCCAGATTTGTATTAATGATACGGAGTAGAAGGAGAATGGTGAGATGACAGCGTTTGTAAATGAGGGAAGTGATCAAAGATCAGCAGCAGTCCCAGGAGGAAGGGTGAGAGCACTTAGAAAATACTAAATTTTAGCTCCAATTCTCCTACATCCCCTAGGATATTTTACAAATTTATAAATTTATTTGTTCCTGGACAGTTTTCTGCGCACCCCAACTCAAGGCAGTGCATGAAGCCTGCACACCTCTGTGATTTGGCCAGCAGTTAAATCCAGCTTCAGCTCCTAATACAGATGAGCTTGGAGTTGAGAGAGACCACAGTACTTCTGTCCTGTAAACAACAGCCACTTGACATTGTTCCAAGGCTACTGTCATGAGCACAGCTTTTGCCATGTGAACAAATGTGTGTGTTACTCACAACATGCAAGAACAAAGTAAAGAACAGTATTTGAACTACATTTTCCAAACAACCACATGAACTATACTTTGAAAGGAAAAACTTCATGTCAGGTTTTATAGTCAACGTTTCTTTCTCTTTATGAGACATCAGGAAAAAAATTAATTATCTGCCCTGGAGATCTAGCTCTGTAGGCAGAAAGATGCAAACTAGGAAATCCCAAAACACACAAAAATTATCTTTCTCAACTAACATTATATTACTGGCATGATAATAATTATAAACAGACACACATTTGATGATTTACAGATTCATTTCTCTTCTCTACTTAGTTCAGCTAAAATTTGTAGAGTACTTCCCCTCATTTGTGGAGTAATTGACTTGTTCTTATGACATCCCTGGGCTTACAATCCAAAGCTGAGTGTGATCTTTCCCTCGAAGCCAGATGTCCCTGTGAAGCAAGCGCTGGGATTTCATCACATCTTGCTGGGTTCAGTACAAAAATTACTGGTGAGATGCAGACACCTGGGCTGTGCAGAAAAGGGTGCCAGGGGAGCGGAGGGGTGGCTTGCACCCTTTACATTCACTGAAACAGCAAACCCAGAGGCTCTCCCCTTTACACAATGTCAGTAGTGCTGCCAAACCCAGAAGCTTTAGAGATACAAATATTTCAAAGACCTGCATGTCAGGGGACAGCATGAGAAGGCTTTCCATTTCCAGCACTGTGTAGGCTCTCTGGAGCAACCTACTCTGCCATGGCTGTGGGTCAGGCCCCTCACACTTCCTTTGCTTCCCTGCTCCCAATGTCACCACCCCATGTTGCCTCATCTCCTCTGTTGAAGGATAATTTCTGCTGTTGATGTGTTCTTTGGGCAAGTTTGCTGGCTGTTCTGCAAGGCTGTTTGATGCCTTCACACAACACTGGCATTGCCACAGCTGGGCTTTGTGGCTGGGCTCCTCCTCAAGCAAAGCCCTTGTGTATCCTTCATTAGCCCCTGGCACCCTGATGCCTTCCTCTGGTCGGGGTGAGGTGACACCTGGGTTCCCAAATCTCCCTCCTCTTATCAGCTTTTCCCTGTCCTTGCATGAGTATGGCTCTGGAGGTGGGCTCTCCTGTACCGTGGCGTGAACAACCTGTCTCATGTCTGAAGGCACAGGTAGCTGCCACACTTCTCAGGCTTTTTGTGTGGCACAAAATACCTGTCTGTGCATACAGAGTCACCTTCTGCCTGCAATCAGAGCCCTCATCACACATCCTTTCAAGTGCTATTCTTGGCAACACTGTCTCATTCAGCTCAGCCTCCTCTCCCCAGTGATCATGTACTGGTTCTCCATCTTTATCAGAATGGGCAGCTTTGTACTTAAAGCCTGCTTTGCTTTTTGCCACTTTATATTCGTGTTGGGCATTTTTTGGTGGGGATCTTGTTTTGCCTGTGGACCACAGGCAGTGTGGTCTGTCTCCCCTCACTGCCTGGTTTTCCTGAAAAGCTGGTCCCAAGCAGAAATAGGAGGTCACCTCTTGCGTGTTTCAAAAATTTGTAAGTACCCATTGGGCATCAGATAATAAGATATTAAATGTGTACATAGAGTTAGAAGAGAAAGTATTAGTGGCATAACCCTTTCTATGATATTCCCTACAGCTCTTAAGTATAAATATTTCCAGCATTGAACAAGTGCTACCTTAAATGATTCAATCACTCTCTGTAGGCTGCAGCTAACTCAACAGTAAAATGTTTTGTCCTGTTTCCCACCTCTCCTCAACAGGGAACACAGGATTGCTCCATCATATTCGCTGTGTTCTCTTCTGCTGCCATTTTCCATCCTTCTTGGCTGAGCACTTTCTCCCCAGCAGGGCAACTGGTAAGCAACCAGTACCTCACGGTGATTATTTGACTCCATTGATTCAGTCTTTGCCTGTAATTAGGTGCAAATCTGCAAATCTCACCTCTAGCAGAAGGTCAAGAGCTTTCTCATATGGGTGACACACCATGAGTGACTAGGGCCAGGCTCCCATGGACATCTTGTCCTGTTCTGTCAGCAGATTTACACCAGGGAAAGGTTTGGCACAGGCTTTAAAAACTAAATCTTGACCCAGCCATGAGCAAATGAGAGTGAGGCGGCTGTTTAAAATGCCTGATGGTAAATTCAGATTAAACCATTTCAATATTGACTGAAATGTTTAATTTTATTGGCACTGGCTACTGTGAACACACTTCCCTCTCAATGACAAGCAGGGGGATTACCCAGCTCAGAGGTCACCAGGTGGACTCTCCATCCTTGGCTGCCCTCTGAGGACAGGGCTGGGAGAAGGGATGATCCTTAACACAAGCCATCACCCCTCTGCCCTTGAACACTGGGGGGAAATGAACTGGATGCAGTTGGCTGGTGATCTGGTTTTCAGCCCAGCACTTCTGACCACGGGATATTGGACTGTGTGGCCAGAAGCCAGTGAGCTGCCAGCAAAGTGTTTGTGTGAAGACTCATGTAACATCTTTTGGCTGACAAACTGCATTACATGTTTGTCCCCGTGCCCAGGAGTAGGCAGAGCAGTTCTCTGCCTCAATTCCCTGTGTTATATATATATCTGTACATACACAGCCAAAAATGTGAACTTCTTGTGGCGGTGGTTTCTCCAAGCTATTGCCCAAGACAAAGCCAATGCCCCCAGGATGTGTCTGGAGAAGGGGAAGGCGCTCCGTCTCAACTACTCAACTACTGCTGCTCAATCAACTTGCTGACACCAGAGTCCCTAAAAATTGGCTTAGCAGCGGGTGCTATCTGAGCCAAAACTGGCAGATCAGCAGCTGCTGGAAGCAGACACTCCTTCGCAAGTTCTGGTCCTCTCTGGTGTCACCCAAGCTGCTTCTCTGACTTTTAGCGACGGCGTTTTGTTAATTAGGTCACGCGTGGCCCTGTGTGTGAAGCGCCACACGATGCAGCAGGAACAGTTTAGTGCTGGTGTGTCTTTTCACTGTGTAAGTCTGGCATTTTCTTTGCTCTCCAGGTTATACCGAGACAGAAGGAGGGACTTGGAGAGGCAAGATTAACCTTTCGCTGGCCACAATTCCTTCCCTCTTATCGTGGAGGCTTCGGCAACGCGCCCCCCTCCCGCCCAGCCTATCTGTCTGAATTGCTGAAAGCATAATGCTCCCATATGAGAGATAAGTAAGTGAGCTCTCTTTCTTTTCCGTAGGGATGAACTATAGTGTATGCAGATTATTAGGAGAAGAAAATAATATCAGAGAAAGGTGGCTTTCTTAAAAGGCATCGGTAGCATTAGTGTCATGTGTGAAGCACCCATTTGTGACAACTGTACAGACCTTTCAATGGAAAATTGTGCTGTGCTACCTTTTAAAGTATGAAATGCTAATTTTGGATTTACAGTTTTTGAACTGGAGGGCTGCATTTTGCATGGAATTTTGTTTAATTTCCCAGAGAAAAAAGGCATTTGAAACACAACTGCCTACAGCCAACTGTCAACAAAAATCAACTGTAATAACACGCGGCCTGTCACTGATTTATGTGGTGATGTGGTAATCTTCTCAATTTAGCTGGATATTTCTTCTTCATACCAAATAGCTGAAAGTCTTGCTAGACATTTATGAATATCGGGAGGTGCTATTAGGATGATAATGGGGCAAGATTAAAGAGGTGCTCACTAGTTCAAAGTGCCAGTTAAAGAGACAGGGAATCGAGAGGTGTAGATATAGATGGCCCTTTGGTATAAGTGAACTTTATATTTGCAGAGTTGCTTAAGATTTGGGAGACGGCATATTGAGATCCATCTGCCAGGAGAGTGTCTTTCTAAAGGGAGACTGGGGGAAGCAGCTATATGCTTTTTAAATTTTTTTCCTCCGTAAAAACATGCTTTTGTTTAGCAGGGGGTGTGGATTGAAAATCTTAGGTATCGAAGCTGGAGCAAACGAGTATGGACAACGGTTTTAGCAAGCACAATGCTGGGAATATTCCCCCTTTTCTCCAAAGGTCTGAGCCTTAGCCATGGTCATTTTGCAGCAGGTGTCTTGGCGAGGACTGGCGAGAAACATAGCACACTCTACATGTTACAGCTAAGGAAAGTAATTGGCCTCTCATGAAGAGCTGGAACTAATGCAGACAAAATGATATTGCAAGACTTGAGCTGCAAATAAAGAGACAAGTTTGTGTTTTACAAAAATGTATAATTTACCAGGCTTTTCATTATGTTGTATAAAAAGGCAAAAATGATAATTGAAAATAAATGCGGCTGCCTAGCTACAGTATATGCTGCCAGCGTTACTGGAAATAGAAGTGCTTTCTTGCTGAAGAGAGTTAAAATTTTCATACAACTTCTGTCTGAAGACTTGTGTAATGTATCTTGTTAAATTTGTTTCAGTTTGGGTATTTGTTACAGAGAAGCAGGCAAAATGTGAGGCTCTGTCTGTGTATTTTTATATCTTGGGGGTTGTACAATTATATTAATTATTAACAGCATCTTCTGCAGATGCACACATCTGTGGAGTCTGAGGCAGGATTCATGTTGCTGAGTTTATTCTAGAGTGGGAAAAGCACATCAATTGCCTTCAAGGTTGCCAGATATATTCCACAGCAAACTCCTGTCTTCCAAGGAACGTGGTTACAAATATAGATAAACCGAAGTAATGTTGGGTTATTTTGCCTTGAAGCAAAGGGAACTCAGAATTGCCATTTTCTTCAATACATGGGGCTACTTGGGGATGCTGAGAATAACTGGAGGAAGAGAATACAGGTCTAGAAATTGTCATTGCTTCTGCCCTGAAAACTTCTTTCTGTCCCCCTCATTCTCTGCCAAGAGGAGGCTGCCACAAACGTGGTGTCCCTCTGTATCCGAATGTATGAATCTCCCTGCAGCAGCCCCAGTGCTCTGCACACCCACTGTAGGAAAACCTTCCCCAGGAGAGCTTTGAGGGAAAAATCCTCTCCTCTGGATTGAGATATTTCCTCCAAGCTCTTCAATTTCTCAACAGAGAGAGCTGTAAATGGCTCTAGGCTCAATTCTTCCCAGGATCTGCTCATGCCTCACAGCAACAAAATGCCATACAGGTTATCCAAGTTACAAGTGAAACTGCTGGGTTTCCATTAGCTATGGAATTAAGCCAAAAAAGAAAAGGTGAGCGTCTTCCCTTGGCTGAAAACAGCTGGACATCATCATGGTGGCTTTAGAGGCCAGGGAGGTAGGGACAGAGAAACAGCAATCCCTCACCAGGGTGGATAGAATGGCAACAGAGTGGACAGGGTCCTGGGAAAATAACTCATCAACAGGAAGGTTATACTTCCATGTGTGTGTTTAAATCTTCTCTTTAAAATTATCTTCTATTTAATTCTTTCTTTCCATTTGGGCTCTTTTTAATCTATAGACTCAGCTGGGGTGCATTGTTCAGAGTTGTGGTTGTGTTTGGATGGGTCAGGCCCTATGAATTTGCTTGGCCTTGAAGCAAAAAAACTCATCATGAATAATGAAAGAAAGGAAAATAATGCCTGAGACAGAACAACTTTAAAAATTATTAATATCTATTCTTTCCCTCATAATTTGCCTCCAGACTTTTGCCTTTTCAAAATAGCTTGCCATTAGCAGCTATTTTCAATAGTCAGTACTTTAATGGAACTGGTGCTCTAAAGCCAAACGAAACATTATTATTATTATTATTAATCAAGGTACACTTTGATAAGTTCAAAGCCCTGGATGAATTTAGAAAGGCCCAAGTTCTGCCCTCCACCACATCTAACTGGCTCGAACTGGCCACTTGAAATACAGCAATGTTTGCCAGGCAGATACTGAAATTCTTGTGCCCGTGGATGTGTAAACACCAGTGTCAGTTCCCATCCAATAACTGCTGACAGGAAAGCTGGTCCTGTGCAGAGCAGCACCGAGGGGATTTGCAATTATGAAGGAATGGGATATATCAGGGATGCAACTGACTGCCACTAAGTAGCTCAGCAACTCTCAGGGGCCTCCACGCAGGCTCCCACTGCCTCGTCTCAGGCAGGAGATTTTCTTGCTTCAAAGACTTTTATTAAAAACCAGTTCAGGTAAATGCTGACAATAAGCAAGCAAACCTGTTGAGCCTCGAGTCCACAACTTGCCAGGCAACAGGATGCTTGTCTGTGACATTTAAGACTGCTAACACCTGAAGAAAATATTGCATGTTTTACCCTTTCTGCTTAAAATAACACAAAAAAGTGCTGCTCTTGCAATTACATTTAGGGGCATTTTCAGCAGGCTGTTCCCACCTCTGGTCCCAGCATCTAAAGGCTCCCACCTGCCCCCCCATTAAAGAAAACCTTCTCCATCAGAGCCCTGGCCAGGACTTTGAAATAACCCCAAGCAGCTTTATCTACCCTAAAAGCAGATCCACACCGGAATTTAGGGTGTGCTGAGTCAGGGCTCCTGGCAGGGTGTGGATGCGGAACAATTACAGCCAATGAGCTCCAGGGAGTTAATTAATGTGTTATCCCAAACACCTGTGGAGCATGGGTTTAGCTTCAGCTTGCTCTAGGGCCAGGCATTGTTACTGTGTGCTGTTCCACCTTCCCTCAGAGCAGCTCCCTCCAGCTCCTTGGGCTACCCTGGGCTTTGGTAAGTCTGTTATTCCTAAAATTCTACAGCTTTGTAGCACAACTGTACATTTTTTGAGGTGATGACCAGAAAAGTTTGATGGTTGTAGGACCTGAAGTTGCTCCTTTATGGCAGCTGTGAGATGGAGTAGTTGCTTGATGTGAAAGGTGATGATTTTGTCTTTCTATGGTGAAATTCTTCTTTTTTTTCTCTTTTAAGCCTTTTCCCTATCTTCATTTACCCCTGATTCCATGGTTCTGCTTTGTTAGCATGCTTAGCCTTTAGACACCTGTATACATGTATTGCTTCCCTTGTGAGCCTTCCCCTAGCTGGTCATCTGTGGAGAGCAGCAGGATTTTATGGGAATTGGTACTTCTTAAGTCAGACTTCTTTGATTTTCTGTCAAAATAGCAGATGATTATTTTGTTGGTAATGGTCAGATGTGCCAGTTCCATGAGCATTATGGTCTTTGCAGTATGTGAAGTCAGAATTGTTATGGCCCTTAGTCAGGCAATGCTCCTATTGAGTGTGGGGATTTTACCCCTGGTTAAAACAGGGATTGTCCCAAGCTCCCACTTCATCCATTTCCTGGTCTTGGAGGAGGGTTGGGAGAACAAAAGGTGCATCCTTTTTCTCAGCTGCCAGAGTTTCAGAGAGCCTGGGCAGTGTTAACGAGGCACAGCTGGGCCTCGTTTAAACACTTAAGGCTAAAGGGTGAAGCCATGAGGAGCTTCCAGAGCCTTCTGGGCTTTTCCAATCAGGCTGTGGATTAATTAATTATCTCTGCCTGTGCTAGAGGTGGAAGGAAGCCTTTTAATGTCTGCCAGGGGATAAAGCTCCTTTTGCTGCCCACTGAAAGCACGGCAGCCACAGCTTAAATGGGTGAACCTGTGTCATGTGCCCCATTTTGGGGACTTCAGTGGCTCAGGGGAGGAGGTTTTATGTGGAACCCCCCCTGATTCCAGGGGGTTCACCTGCAGTGCGCAGCAGGCTGGGTTTTAAGCCATCAAAATGCACTTGTGTGTTACCTGCAGAGATAATTGAATGTATATGCACATCCCCAACAGAACACCTGTGCTGCCTCCCTGACACACATAAGTATTCCCTGCATGCCTGTGTGTTCTCTGCAAGCAACACTACACATTAATAAGACAATCCATATATTGCATTAGGACAGACCCTCTGCAGACAATGCTCCAGGTACTGATTTTTTTTTTTTTTTCTGTGTAAATCCTGAAATATGGCAGATATGGTCCACTGCAAAATGAACCTATATTGGAAATGGCAAAATTGTAATGTAAAATATACTGGGGTCAGTGGGGTGTGATGTTTTTTGCATACATTTTTTCTCCCTTGACCCATGCCATTCTCCTGCATATCGGGGGAAAAAAGCTTCATCTCACACAGAAATGTGATGTCCTTTACTGCCAGAGGCTGTTGCTGTTTTAAATGAGGAAAAAGCACAATGCATGAAGAAGGAAAATTAAAGCATATTCATTTTGGAAATTAGATATGGTGTCAGGAGACTCTCTGGAAATAGAATGGTTTGAATGGAGCACCAGACTACAAGACAGTTCACTGAACTTTTGACCACTATTTATACTATGGGAGCTTTTGAAATGGGAAGACAGCGAAGTATTTTATAGCTGTTTAATAGTGGATTGTGGTTTTTACTAGACATTTATCTTCCCTCTGAGTGTATATAAGATAAGTAAACATTATGTAGTGTAATTGCGTTGTGTTGGAAGCACTTTAATTTAGGGCTGCTTTATGTTCCCTGTTTGTGGCACATCTCATCCCCAGTCTCTGTGAGGAGGTGCAGGTGCCACCTGACTCCATCCTAGGGTCCAACACATAGCTGAGCCTGCTCTTGGGATCTAAGTGATGCTTTTGCTGTTTGTATTGGGCAGAAAAACTTCAGTCTAAAGCAGAGGTGGTTGTGGCCCTGGACTGCTTGGGAAGCTCAGGTAACTTCTAGCTCCAGGCCTGACTTAATTTCCCTCTCATTTCTACATAGTGGAACTCATTTTAACCTCCTCTATGGCTTCAGTCCCTCTTTAGCATTCCAAGTGCAGGGAGCAATCCACCCTTCCAGGGCTGGCAGATATCTCATTACAATTGTAACGATGCATCACCAGGCAGACATGCATGAATGAAACACTGTTTGCAAAACCAAAAATGTGTTTGGGGTATTTTTAGGTCCTATTAACTTGGGCTGATATTCAGGGAAATAGTATGGAAAGATCAGAATTTTGGCATAATCTGAGGTGGTAAACGTGGTCTTAGTGTAGTCAAGACTCTTCTTTCCCTTCTCCTTTTACCTTCCATCTGAATAATTTTTTAGCTTTGGCTGGCAGGGGAGAGTTGCACCATGGCTATGGGTCTTGAGGACCAGTCATTTGAGAGGGAAGTGCTCTGGAGAAAGAGCTGACACTGCCGAAACAGCCACCTCCTGGAGCTGAGGACTCAAATGGAGTCATGCTGTACTGGAATTGGTGCATGCAGCGCTGTTTTCCTTTCTGTTTTTTTCCTCTCACAGACAATTTTAAAACACATCTCTTACTGCTTAATACTGGGAGGCAAGCCACTAAGCCTTTTTTTTTTATTTTTATTTTTTAGTATGATTTTAGGGGACGGTTAGGGTGATGGACGTCCATTGCCTAGTCCCTTTGTCTGTTGTCACTTGGCCTCTCATATAGTTTAGCCTATGTGGGAAGGAAAAAAAGATTTTTTTTTTTTTTTTCCTTCTGCCATGGAAGATGCTTTTCTTCCTTGGACCATAAGCTCCTCTCCTCTCACTAGCCAGTAACAACCCTTCTGTTCCTCCTTATGTCAAAGCCACACTATGAGCTAATAGAGATCGCTGACAATTAGAGATGAGCTGAAAGGATTTGGCAGGCTCCGGGTGCCTGTGAACCTGAGGGTGTTCTCGGATCCCTCAGAACCCGGTGGGTGCGCTGCCAGCCGAGTGCTTCCCACGCCCCCGTCCTTGTGGGGAGAGCAGTTGGGATGCTGAGTCCAGCTGGGCCTGGAGGTTGGAGAAGAGTGTGAGGGGGAGTCTATCAGATTCATCTCTTCCCTGCTGGGAGATGCGGCTCTTCTCTGCTTCCCTTCCTGGCTGCTCTTTGTTGCTTCTTTTTGCCAAGATGGCCCAGGCGCTGTCAGGTCTATTCTCCCGTGGGAGATGGATGTGACAATATCCCAGGATGACTCTATCTTTTCCTCAGAAGTAGCTTGATGGGTCACAGCTGGAGAGACAGTGTCCCTGGAACACACAACAGCACAACACATGGGATAATGTTTTAAAAGGAATGCAAGTTCCCTGTCAGCGCACACTTCCTCAGGTGTTGGATTTGTTGTCTCCTTTTGTAATGGCTCTTCATTTTACTCTATTTTTCTCTAGACTTAGAGTATTTCTATCTTGTGCTTTCTTGTTGCCCAAGACAGTATCATGAAATACCTTGAGATCTTATTTATGCCAAAACTTTAGAGGACAAGAGGTAACTTTAGATGATTTCCTTACTCTTTATTCAAAGTGGGACTACTCGAAGATAAGTTGAAACAATACCCCAAATAATCATTGGTGAAAAAGCAAATACCCCAAACAAATGTCTCAAAATGAGGATTTTTTCATGGGATGGTCCATCACTGGAAAAGGTGGTTGGCTGACGGCTGAGTCATGAGCAGCAGCTTGGCATCTCTAGCATAATTTCCACCCTGAAAGACTGAATTTACCTTTTCTGCTCATCCTGACTAGCTATTTGTGGGAGTGTGGAGAGAAGCTGCTTCCCCAGCCTCATTAGGGAGATGTGCTGCAGGAAAATTGCTTAGGGAATTTTTGTACATCATTTGAATCCCGTGAAACTGAAATGAAGAGGTGTATTTTCATTATTTTATTTCACTTTTCTTAAGGCTCCAGGGTCCCTTTAGCCATAGTGTGGAAATCTGTACCTCAGTGTTCCTGCCTGCCAAGTGTGTCTGATATTTGTGGAGGGCTTTGGAAGTGTCCTAGCCTTCAGACCAGTAAAACTTTTAATCTGCACCATGTGTCTATTAAACAGGAGTGGCAGAGTGCAACAGGTGGCCAAAACCTAGAAATTAGCAAATTTCAATTTGCATTTTGGAGGCGTATGAAATACATCTGTGTAGTCTCTAGAAACACAGAGAGGGACCGTGCTGACAGATCTTTATCCTACATGTCTGCACATGCTTTTCTGAGGAAAAAACCACACAAAACCAGACCAGAGCCAAGGCACAGAGGTAGTGAAACAGAAAAACGAGTGGTCAGCCTCATCATTTGCACCACAGTCTGTGTGAATGCATTAGACACAAATTATTTGTGTGTGTGAGGAGATAACAGATCCACGTTAATTTCAGAACTGATTGCTGTTCCTTATTAATAGAAATGTAATGTGGTACCAATGCCAAGCCCTGCCAGCCTTTCCTTTTTATCTCCTCTTTCAAACATAGCCTGATTGGAGGATCCCCCCAATCCCTGTTTATTTCACAGCTTGTTAAGCTGAGGGATAGTAATGGCACCTTAGCATGGCTGAGGTGGTGGTGAATTGTCAACTAATACTGTAAATATCACCTTGAGATTCTTTTGAACACTGAAAATAGTTTCTGTGAAATAATGCTAATTTAATATAGTTTCATAAATTGAACAGAATTGAATGAGTGACAGTAGATTTGTGAATAATTTGCAAATTGAAGCAGTGATAAAATTTGTCAAATAATGTGTTTTCTATTAATAGTTTGCCCTGCTCCATGTAGCTGCTGAGCAGTCTTGGTTCTCTTGGGTTTTTTGAGGAAAAGCTGGAATAAAAATTCTTTTCATTATTTTTGTTATTTTCGAGCACTATCCTTCTCTTCTTTTTCTTCCCTGTTCCAAGAGCCATTGTTTACTTTTGAAGTAGATGAAAGATGAATTCAGGTTACGTTCTGACATTACAATGAAATTGTCAATAGAAATCAATGCCTTGTCAGATGGTGAGTTAGGGGCTATAAGACAGCCTAACAGTGTCCCTACA
The DNA here is from genome assembly GCA_018697195.1 of Certhia americana. NCBI lineage: Eukaryota > Metazoa > Chordata > Aves > Passeriformes > Certhiidae > Certhia > Certhia americana. Next base: position 109,193,957 of record CM031859.1, read on the forward strand.
TCTTCAGGCTCCCTCATTCTACTGCCCTCCTCGGGAGCCAAGTGACTGTACTGTTATGGAAAGGTGTTGTCATCGTTATGGGGATAGTAATGGAGTTTAATAAACCTGGCAGCCAAAGCATGGAACCCTAATCCCGGTGCCAATGTTATAAAGCAGCACATTGTCTGTCAAGCCTGGTGCTCCTATCTGCATTTATTGACCCTGGAGAGGTAATATAAACACAAGAGATGGAGGTCAAAGAGCTCACCTTCAGCTGCTACACGTGGCCATCGATGCCTTGAAATACCAGCGTGTCAAATCTGTCCTCCCAAAGACCTCGGTGTGCTGAGCCATGGCTGCTTCCCAATGTTCACATGGAAATGGCCAAGGGGCTGTGCAGGGCTGGGGAATGCCAGCGCTGGAAATGTGGTGTCCCCACCCATGAAGGCTCTGTGTCACCCAGAGCCTTGCTGGTGAGGTTTGACTCTGCAAGCTGGGTGCTCCTGGGGCATTGATGGAGCAAGGATGTTGCCAAGCTCCCACCTTAGGCCAGCCCTGCCATTTGCAGCCTGTTGATGTGGGACAGCTCGGAGTTGGCTGTCCTCTGAACTGGGAGGGTGTGGGTGCTTCTCCCCTCAAATGGCCTGAGAGTCGTTTCCCTCTCCCCCCAAATCACACTCAAATCGGTCCAGATTGTAAATTCTAGCTCCTTCCTGGAACAGAACCTCCTTCAACTTAAACTGATTCAGCCCCAGAAAACAATACCCCTAAACAGAAATTTTTATTATTATTGTTAATATTATTATAACAACCCCCACCCAAAAACATACCTGAAGAACATGATTTAGAACATGATTCAGGAACAATTTATTCTCTCTCTCTCCACGGATTAGAGGGGTGGTACTTGGAGCAGCTTGTTAAACAGAAGTGCTTGGCCCCTGGCCTTGCACTGCTGTTTAATGATCCACTCCTCATGTGCCACCTCTCTAATCCATGGAGAGATAGGTACAAATTGTATCTATAATGTTATATTATTTAACAGTATAATGTATTATAAATCATAGAATTGCATCCCTGCCTTGTAATTGGTGAGATGTGTTGCATGAGAAATCCCCTAATTCAATATAAAGTGGTTGCTCTTATGCATAACTACCTCTCTGGATCAAACCAATTCAACCCAGAAGTGGTGACAAGAAAGGTAAAGCTTTTTTAATTAAAAAAAAAAAAAAGGCAAAAATAGAACTTAGCATGGCTTTCTAGGCCCCTCATTTGGTTTATAGGCTCCTGTCCTCAAAGAGCTGTTCAACAGAGGAGCTTGACCTTACAGCAGAACTGGTTTGCACCGTGTCCTGCACTTCCCAGAGGATTCCTCCCTCACACTGGTCTGTTTGCACCAGGACTGATCCTCACTTCTGGTGCTGAATCTGCCAGACTGAAGGAAAAATGTTAGGGGCCCTTGAGCAGCCTGTCCCTGCTGTGCCCTCAGCCCCTTTTGCAGTGCCTGTCTCAGTGATGTAGGAGCACTCCTGCAGTAAAGTCCAAACTAAGACCTCTGCTTTATTTCCCCCCCTCCCCTTAAAACCACTGTCTTGTCCTTGAATAGTGACCAGAAACAGCCACAGCTTCAAGGAAGACTTGAAAGTATCAAAAATATCCTCATTATGTAACATATCAGTAAAAGAAGTATTTTTTTTCCTGACCCTGATAGTGATCCACTCATGTCCTAAAGCAGTTTGAGTGATGGGCTGTCTGGCTCATTCCGTGAAGTTGCAACTAACAGATGTGTCTTCCCCCACCCCAATAAATAACTAACCTTTCTTTAATAAATAATAAATAAACCCTGGAGCTGTTCTAGACAAACTATGCTTAATTAAAGCTTGTGACACTAAAACAAGTTACCTCTCTTTTCAATTAGAAAATGCACTTGTGGCATCAAAGAAAGAAAATTTAGCAGCAAGAGTTTGTCTAAATGCATGATAGGAATGGGCCTTAATGAAGGCAAAGAAAAAAAAAAAAAGCTTTATTTGAGCTTTAGCTAAGTTTGGCTCTGGGATTAAGGGTGCTGTGATGGGTCCTACCAGGGCTGGTGTTGACCTCACTGGACAAGAAAGATACTGTTGGTCTTGAATTGTTTCCAAAAGTAATAGAGACCAGCAATCAGACAAGAAGTCTGGGAATCTTAAGTGAAAAGTAATTTTTATTATTTTTTTTTCTCTCTCTGCTGAGTTTAGGTAAATTTGTAAATATTTAGGAAGTCTTATCTTGCTTTTCCTGTGGTACATCACCTGTGCGAAGAAATCTGACAGGCTTAACACAAAGAAAAGGAAATAAACTTTTTGGACCTTTTAATGACTTAAGCCAATGCAAATTTGCAGTGGGGCTGGGGGGAATGAGTCAGTCTCCTTTGAGGAGGAAGTGATGTGGGGTTTATTTCTGAATAAAAGCACAGATCAGCCATCCCCATCTCCTCCAGCACTCACAGGACAGCCTGAATTACTGACTCAGAAAAGCTCCTTCGTGTCCTGTGCTGCCTTATTTAAGAAGGCAAATATTCCCTCTGTCCTCAAAGGAGGGGAGGTGAAGGGCTGTTTCTCCACATTTTTATGCACAACATATACAAGGTGATACCCTTGACTGGATTTTCTGGGAAAGAGCTGAACTGTTCCTGTTCCAAGTTTGTTTTGCTTGGCAAATAGGAAGTAGTGAGAACCTGGGAGATGATACTTTTATTTGCAAACAAGGCAAGGGCTTCATTCTGAATCTGAAGCTTGCATAAAGTGGGGAATGTACAGAATCAATGCTCATCCCTGCATGAGGCCCAAAATCTTGATATGCTGATTCCTTCTGCTTTTGCTTTTTGCCTATGAATTTATTTTTCTGAGGTGCAAAGATGCCATCAAAACTCAGAGTGAAGTTTTCCAACTTCTTTTTTTTTTTTTTTTTTTAAACTGCTGGAGCCATCAGAATAATGACAATACTTTTCAGGGCAATTAGATAAGATTGTTTTTCACCCAGGTTGTTATATTTATGTCTGTGGTACCTGAGTTTCCTTCCTGCTCGAGTTGTTTTGCTTTTGCTGTATGTGAATTGTGTACAGAAGGAATGCTTTTATACACTTATTTCCTCTTTCTTGTCAGTTTTACCTGCTCTTGCAAGTGGAAGCCTGGGGGTGGGAAACAAGGGAAAAATAATTGTTCCTGTTTTCCCTCTGAAAGCCCCAAATAATTATGCTAAGTGGCACAGAGTATTTTTCTCTCCTGTGACTGGCTGTAGTCCCCTCTCCCCTCCTGAACCCCTGTGAGCCCTGGGACACAGGATTTTCCTCCCCACCAGTGCACCCCCCAAACAGATCAGGGTCTGCCTGGCAGAGTGGAGATGGGGAGAGAAGGGTGGGCTCAACAGAGAAAAAAAAAGGGAGGGGGATGCTTCTTTCTTGGCGAGTTTTAATTGGTGCTTACCTCATACATTTGTAAAAATGACTGCCTAAGAGGTGAAAAAAAATCTATTTCTCCAGCAACACACACTTACTCTTAAATAAATCTGATGCAGTAGGGCACTTTTTTTTTTAAATCTCCTGACTTTTCTATTTATTTGCTTTATATGGCAACAAAGTTGGTTTTTACTGGACGGAAGTGAGCAGCAGAGTGCTTTGCCTCCTTCCTTTCCCCACGCTGTGGGATTATTGGGAGTGAGGTGTGAACACCCATTCGTTTTGTAGAGTTTTTTTAATGTGCCTGTCTGCATAAAAATAGGGTGTAATGATGTTGAGGATTAAAGGTATGGTCAGAAACATTTTTAATATGGTATGAAATACTTACACCGAGAGCAGCTCTTTCCGACCCTCCAGGACCTCCATACCGAACATACAACAGCAATAAATCCTGGAGCAGATTAAGGAATTTCCCCACAGTAATGTGTCTATTGGAGTTTCAAACAACCCAGAGTAGCTTGAAACATTTGGATATTCCAGTCTGTATCCCATCTGTATGTAGAAAGTTGATGGCAGGGCAGCATCCTGAACTTTGACTCCTTGTAAAAGTTTAAATTGCTGCCCTGCTGGGCTGAGTGAATGCTAATTACTTTGTCTCTTACAATACGTCCAGACTACTTATTTAAAGAAAAAAAAAATAAAAAAAAAATCCCTGAAGACACAGCTTCTGCATGCCAAATATATTGCACTCAAAAAAACACAGGGAACAGTGGACCTGTTTGCATACTGCCAATGCCATTGTGAATTTGCTGGGTTTAGTAGCCTTTAAGAATAATTTCAGTTTTTCCCTGCTCGTGTGAAAATCGCTAAGGCTAAGCAGTGCCTGCCTGGTGGCGGCTGGGATGCACAAAATCTATGCAGGTTTCTCTGAGGACCTTGGAGCGTGTCCCCAAAACAAAGGTGGTCTTGAGACTGAATTTATTTTATGTCTGAATCAAGCAGGGTTTCTTGCAAGCAATTAGGAGCCTTTTCCAGGCTTGTCCCAGGGCAGGCATTAGAGGTACAGTTGAAATAAGGCCAAAGCTGTTATCCACGGAAGCAGAGTCAAGCAGGCTCTGTCTTCCTGGAGATGCTCAAAATCTTTGATGGTGTATTTCCAGAGTCTAATAATTGTTAACAATTCTGTAATAACAATATTAATTACCAGGGAAGCTGAAGTTCACTGGTGATTTTTTTTTTTTTTTTTTGGTCCCTTTCAGCAATCATTGAGCCCAATTAGAAGATCAGACCTGATGAGCTCCTGGCAGTGACCTTGTTTGTAAGGACCACTCCTTGCATCACTGCTGCAGAGCAAAGAGCTGTGGCAAGAGAGCCCACAGAGGTGGCACCAGGGTATCCTGAAGGGAAAGAAAAAATGTCCCAAAAAGAGAAAAATTGAAAGATAACGGAGCTTATGAGTAGGGATGGATACATCACACTGGAAAGTGAGAATCTGAACAAAGGTTAGACCCTCTGCTCTGCCCATTCCAGAGCTGCCAGTGTGCAAGCTCACACAAAAGGTTACTTGTTGGCAACTTGAGCTTTGCATGTTTGGTTAGCCAACACCAAATGCCCTAAGACTTTCCTGAGATACTGGAGAGCACAGGGCTTGTTGTCACATTTACTCTCTCCTGGATTAGAAAGGGGTGTCATGTTGTGGGGTTTTTCCCCCTCATATGCAAAGAGAAAACTCGTTTATTTTCAGCCAAAGATAAGCTTGTCCTGCACAATGATGACATCTGGGATTTATCTGTCACCCAAGAGCATGGGAGACGTTAAGATTTGTCAAGGAACTATGGGTTTCAGGCCATGATAAATAATTTTAATTGAAGATGGTCTCCCAGACCCTGGGCTGTGAGAGCTGCATGGCTCACACTAATCTGAAGTGTTGCATCCGAGTCCTACTCCCTTGCAGGGACAGCCCTGGAAATATGTGCTGATGTGTACCAGCTGCAGGGAGTTAAGGTTAATGTAGGGAACCAACACTGGGATGTCCTGGGCTGGAGGGTGTCTGTACACTGGGTGATGCTCTGGCTGCCTCAAACACCCTTGGAAATCCCTTTGCCCTGATTTTGGAGCAGCTGAGTGTTTATGGTGCCCTGTGTCCCTCCCATGATCATGTGAGGGGATGGGTAAGTGTGCTGCTAGCACTGCACACAGGGCTAAGGGAGTATTTTGGAAGTAGGTTAAATGAAAGGCATTCCTAACATGCTACCCACCAAATGTCCCAATGAAAAGGAATGTCTTTTATGGAGGGAAACAGCCTGCAAATAATTAATTGAAGAAAATGGGGTGGGAGGGGGGGGAAGGGGCAGAATTAAAGAATTTCACAATATTTCAGACTCAGAAAACGTGTCACCAAATCAACAAACAGAGTATTCATTAGGAGAAATTTGCTTAATTTCAGACCAGGGATGTGCAAGTGTCGTGAGAGTTGTTCTGAGGGAATTTTTAGCCCAATCAGAAATGAGAGGAGACCACAATTATTATGGGAGTCTGTTCTTCTGAGAATGCCAACCCAGTTTTGCAGACCCAAGAGGTCTGAACAATCTCAAATCAGGTCTGGCTGTTCAACTCTTCCGCTCGCTGCTGTCTGTACCGAGCAAGACGTGAGGCTGCTCGTTACTGTTTTCAAAATCAGTGCCGTGTTTAACCTCTGAGGCTCTCCTGAGCTCAAAGTGGAGAAGTCTATTTATCAGGGCTACCTGTTCAAATCTTCCCTGCAAGCAGAGCCTGACTCCAGAAAGCTGGCTGGATTTGCTGAGCTGGGTCTCACTCAGGGCAGGGCTGTGTGGCTTGGGAGTGTTGTCTGCTGAGAGGACTGGGTGCTGCCTGGGCTGTGACTGAGCTGGTTACAGATGTGCAAAGTGCACATCTGGGTGTATGCTAAGAGATGAAAATCATCAGGCCACAGGCTGCAACTCTTCCCTGGAGGTGCCTGTGAAAAGTCACCCTGGAGCTTTTCCCTCTGGTGAGCAGTCCCGAATCCCTGGCTGGAAAAGGCTTTTTTGGATGCTTCGTCCTCCAGAAGCCATTGCAGGAAGATGTGCAGGCCCTGACTGCTTGTCACAGGGCTAATTTAGTGGGGTACCCTCAGCAGTGATGTGGTGGTACTGGAATTAACAACTCAGTGTTTTAGATTACTCCCTGGATTTATTACCTTCTGGGAAAAGAAGTTATTTCTAGACCCTCTGCCAACCCTCAATTTCTAGCAAATGAGAATATACTAGTTCTGGGACTTAGGATGCTTTATGAAGGGGGGGGGGGGGGGGAATGAAGAAGGGAAAATGATTTTGATCTGAGACAGAAATTCAGACAAAGGATTACCCGTGTTGTTTGAACAGACAGTGCATAAACATTACCTTATATTAGAAGGAACAGAGACTCAAAACATCCAGGAAACTACTTTATTCACAAAATAAAACTAGGCCCATTTCTGCTTATTCAAATACCACCCACAACTTTCTGGGGAAAGATCATATGCAGAGCATATTTGGAAACATTATTAGGAATGCATAAAGTACAGTATTAGTCAATTTTATATGCTCAGTTGCATGAAATCTGTGTGTTTAAAAAATATAATAATTTGCATTTCATGGCTTTTGATAACCTCAGGAGTGCACTTGAAATTCAGTACATGCCCACAGCACCTCCCAGCTCACCCCATTTTTAACTGAAGACCAATGGTTTCTATTAAGGGATCAGGCAGGGACTCTGACAAGCCAGTCAATAACTATGTGAGGTTACTTCATTAATGCTATAATGGCTGATAGAGTGAGAGGCAAAAAACAGGTTCCTGACAGCAGCAAATGAAAATGATAGAGATTCCTGAAGCAACGTGCCTTTCCTTTGTCATTGTCTTTTGCTTGGCTTATTCAAAATGTGGCATTTATGTATTCAGCCTTGATGAATGTTGCAGGCTTTAAGTACTTTTTCCATCTCTAATGCAGCGCCGATTGCACATTGTTCTTTCTTTCTCTCCCTCTCCTTTTTTTTTTTTTTCCCCCTTTTTTTTTCCCTCCTATAACCTCTGCTGTCAAGGCTTTGCGGGCTGAAGGGTTGCAGGCTCTGGCTAAATGGCTTTTTTGCTGTAAACGGTGAGGGTGACGGGACGATGGATCATGAGCGCCGCCGGGGTCACGCAGCGAGTGGGTGGCAGCGGCTGGAGCCACAGCAGCAAGGTGCTGCAGGAGTCCCAGCCCTGCAGGGAGCAGGACCTGAGCCATCAGCAGGCAGCAACCCACCTCCCCAGGTGTTACTGGGGTGCTTTTGGGCACCCCGCTGGTGTTTTGGGAAACTCATTGCACAAGGGCCTCACAATTTCCCTTTTGAGAGGTGGCTCTTCCCCAGGATTAACAAAAGCTCCATCCCCGGCGTTCCATATCTGGGTGTCCCCTCTGCTGGCTGGCCCGGGTGGTCCCTGAAGGGGTGTCACATTTCTGCCATTCCCCCAGAGTAGAGTCATGCATGGAATTTGGACATCAGGATAATGGGCCTGGATAATTTAGCTTCTCTAAAGGTTTGTAAGTACTGCATATAAATGCCCAAATTGCAGTCGGAAACATGATAGAGATTCTTACAGTTTGCTTTCACTCTTACTTGCTTTCATTTAACTATTTACAGTATTGCACATTTGATTCTTGGTTTTAAGTCCTTTTTGGGAATTGTTTTTCTTTAGGCCACGCAGACCAGAGGGTCAAGGCAAGGCTGGGTCAATGCTGGCCCCTTGCAGAACCCAATACCTTCTTGTTTGTGTTGTGGAAAAAAAATTCTAATTTATCATTGACCAGTCTTAAAAGACAGTGCTAAAGGTGAAATAAGTCTCCTCAAATTTGTCAAAGTTACCATATGATGAATTACAAAACCAGTTCCTTTAAAAATTGTTTCCTTCTCCTAATTATTGCAGATATCTCAGCCACGTGTTGAGTATTTTTGTCCAAAACAATTTATCCCTTACATAGGGTATTTGTGCACACCTGCTTAATACCTTCCCATCCTCTGTTTTTCTATTCCAAGGCAATTCTTTACGTGCCTAAACCCTGGCTTGTTTCAAGCCAGCTTCTGAAGATGGTGAGGCTTAATTCAGAGCAGTGTTTAGGCATGTGCTTATCTTTAAATAGTCCCCCAGCAGTCACGTTGCAGAGGCAATATTAGACACATGCCTAACTCTCTGCTGACTCGAGCCTAAAAGGCCTAAATATCCAAATAATTAGATTAATTTGTGGCTTGATAGTGGAAGACTTTTGGCCTAGGAAATGAGAATGCAAAAAGTATGTAAAGCAGTTGCAGATGTGTATTTCCCAGAGAACTCGGAAGAGACCGCGAGGCAGAATGTTGATACTGGGTGTGCAAGAATGTCTGAACATTAAAGTGCTTTAAGCTTCTTTAAGAAGTAGCTTGGGTACGAACCAAAGCTTGGGTTTAAATTGTTTCCGCAGCAGAAGCAGAGAGGCTCAGAGCTTGCATTATTTATTTTTTTAAGGCACTGGTAACTTCAGGGATTTTCCCATGTTTATGGTTTAACAAGAAGGGAGCCAAGTGTGCTGTGGTTAATGACATAAGCATTAAAATAGAAGGATGAGGGAGATCCGGACTCGCAAAACCTCTTTGGGGATTTTGGGCCAGCCAAATGACCCCCTCAGCAAAGAGGGTGGGCTGCTGCTTTCTCTAGCTTGTTCTCTATGAGCTTCTGGCAAGTGTTGCTGCTCACCGCAGGAAGGGTCTCTGAGAGACCAGTGCCCAATCTGGGCATTGCTGTGATAACTTAAAATCACCCAGATTCAGAGGAAGGGCCCAAGCTGCTCATTTCCAGTTGCACAGGAAGATCTGTTGGGGACCTGGGGCATGGAGAAGGGCTCTGGTGTTTGTAGCAGGGATGGTCATGCAAAACACATCTGCCTGTCTCTCTCTGTAGGCTGGAATAGGAAGCCTAGTTTGGAAACATAACTTTTTTCGAGGTGTGTGGTTTAACAAGTCATGAAACCTCTCTTGAGGTGGAAAAGCCTGTATTTATTCATGTATTGCAAAGTGATTTTCTGTCTTTTCCACTTATTTGCAAAAACAAAACTCTGGAAACCAACAACTTCTTCTGAGGAGGACCAACTCTCTCTTGGGACTTTTGGGGTTACCTGCAAAATGTTTGAAGTGGCCCCAGTTTCCAGCCAAATACTCATTCAGTGGCTGTGTGCACTCTGTGTGTGTGGGCTGATCCCATTCCATGCCCTGTGGGACTTCAGGACGCTTCCCAACAGGGTGATCTCACACGGCATCCATGGTTTGGCTCGATCTGTGGTTGGTTTAGTACCTCCCTGTTGGTCTTCATACAACTCATTTCCCAGTCTGCCTTCAGCCTGAAATTATTCCAGCTTCTTCCAGGCACTCAGCACCTCTCTTCCCCAGCCTGTTTGCCAGATGGGAAAGGCTGTGATCCCTCCTGGTACAGCCAGAACAGGCTTGGCGTGTCCCCATAACTGGGAAAATGGGTTTGTGGGTGACCCGTAACTGCAAATACTGGAGCTGTGGCAATTCCTTCAGACCGAAGCATCCAAGGCTCCTGCTGTGGAGCTGATGTTGAGGAGTGTCCTTGGATGAAAGCTGCCTTCCAGAAGAGGGATTGCTCAAAGGGTGGTTGTGCAGCAAAGCTTCCCCTCCATTAGGACAAACCCTCCTGGAGAGGCGGCTCTGGGAGGTGCAATTTGCACCTCTCTGCACAGGCAGAGGTGTGAATTGAGTGAGGAAGCTGCCAGGCTTTGCTTCCTCCTTGGGAAACCACCAGGATTGTTTTCCACCGGGCAACAAGGAGAAAGGGACACTCATTGTGCAAACGCCAATTTGCTGTCCTTGCCCAAATTGTTTTTCTGGGCCCTGACAATCTGGGAAAATGGGTTTGTGGGTGATCCAGCACCTCCTATCGTGCTCCTGTAGGATGGGACGGCATCACTGGGCTGGACTGAAGGTGGGAGAAGTGGTGGGCCTGGGTGACAAACCTCACTTCTCTGCCTTCGCTCCTTAAAATTACTGACAGTCTGACTGTTTTGGATGATATTTGCATGCAAAATCCTGCGTTTTAAAAGGTAGCAAAGATTCACAAGTTAACACAAACCCAGTGTGGTTTTATGTGCAGAGCTGGGTGGTGGCAGAGTCAAGTTTTTTTTTTAAAGTTGTGAAATTGCTGAGGAGTAACTGGAAAATGCTTTTTATGACAGGAAACATTACACCTGTCTTACCTGTTCACATTCATAGAATGCTCTGAGCACAAAGGAGGGCATTTAATGAACTTAATGAATCCATCATGTAAAGAAAATTCATGTGCTTTCCACGACCAGTTTCTTATTTCAAGGTCTAACTCTATTCAACCCAGCCCAGTATCCCCTAACAGATACAATTTTAAAATACATTATCAATTGTTGCATGTGGGTACTTTTTAAGGGGTGTTAGGTAAAAGGCATCAATGCATGTATCACACAAAGATAGAGATGTAATGAATGCTTTCACAGAAATAAGATTTTTTTTTTTTAAACAATCTCCTGCCAATTTGTTTGCGTTTATCATTTGCTCTTTTAAACAAAAGTTAAAGAAATTATTGCTAGCAAACAAAAATCTATTTTAGACAAACACAGTATGTCCTGAAAGATCCAGTTTGTTGTGCTGATAGTCTCATTGGCTGTGATTTGTATATTAAAAAGATTTTAATTGCCCAGGTAAGTGCCTGCACCTGCTAAGACATTGAATATTAGAGCACTTTATTCTAATCTCTTATAATATAGGGCACACTTCACCCATAAAATTATTCTCTACACAATTATAGCTCGGTTTTGCTGAGGTAGAAAGTGCAACTTAACTGTTTGGTTTTTGCTCATTATTATTAAAATCATGCAAATGAGCACCATTAGGTAACAGTTGTGTAGTTAACCACTCAATAGCCTGGTGACTGCTTTTCCTCCCCACCACAGACAATTACAGGGGTAGGGATGTGGCATCTTGTGGCTGTGCTGGGTGGGCAGTGGGCTCTGGGAGCATGAGGAGTTTGTGTGTAATATTGCCACCAGTTCTGTGCAAACTGCTGGGTTTTCTCATGCATCGTATTTCCATTTAACTGGGAAATCTGTGATTTCAAAATGCAGAGATCTGTTCTGAATCGGAACAACTGGCACAAAGTTTGAAATTGCCTGTAAAAAACACATTTCTGGGACACGCTCTTTTGAGTTAGTCAAAATGTTCTGGTTCAATAAATCAAAAGGTTTCATTCCAATTCAGTATTTCTTTTATAATTAGGGATATAATGCAAAGTAACAGTTCAGAACAACATTTTCTTTGGCAATGAATAATTGACTTGCTCTGTTCTAAAGAAATTTAATTTTAGGGTTTATTCTCACCAAAACACCATGGTTCAATTTTTGTTCGAAAGGAAATTCTATCAGAACGTGCTGGCTCCTGCAGCAAGTTCCTATCCAACAAAATGGCGTTTCCTGATGGAGAATGTTTTATCCCAGCTGCTTTTACCAGCTCTTGCCTAGGTCCCCAAATCTCTAAATAAAACAAGGTTGTTCATTATTCTCCCTATTATACCTTTATTGATAGAATCCCATGCAGCTGAAGAGGGAAAATCCCATGCTCTGAAGTCCAGGACACTCTGTAGCTCTTAATTGCAGCCAGGAACACACACAACTGGTCTTTGCTATGGACACTCCTTCAAATTAATCTCTGGAGTAACTCCAGGGCCTTCAGCAGAGTTGCCTCAGGAATAAATTTGACTCTTCAGTTTTCATCCAGATGGGTTTATTTGGATATCACAAGGTAACTGTGTGGCCATAAATCCATAACAGGATTTATGGTTCTCGCAGGCAGCTTCTGCAGGTCCTGAGGTGAGATGCTGGAATTAGCAGTGTGATTTGTTTTATTTTGTCGTATGTGAAGGAGGAAATAAATAGTCATCGTTTTATTTAGGTGTGTAACCCAGAAATGTTGGTGCTGGATGCGCACACACAAAGGTGTTGGGGAGAGGAACCAGAACTTCCTGGGTTCAGGGTGAGTTTCCACCCAAAGCTGGGCTTAGACTAAGGCTCCTTTGCCATGTGAGAGGCTCACACAGCCATAAATGCAGGATCTGACAATGGAAGTAAATATCTTCAGACAGCTCCTTGCCAAAGCGGTGAAATCTATCCTCAGCAGACGTGGCTGCTTGGCCTTTTTAGGAGCAAAAAAATTCAAGATGTCTCTTATAAGGAGTTTGGATAGACTGGAAAGCTGCTGCTGTATGCATAAGGAGAATTATCTGGGATGTTTTAAGTGGAAAGAGTAATGGGATGAAACTGAGCTAAGGAAAACTTCAAGCCATGGAAAAAATAATACAGGCTAGTGGTCTGTGGAGTGGTCTCCTGAGAGATCTAGGAAAGCCATGCCACGCTGGCCAGTGAAAACCACAGTGGGAATAGAACTGAAGAAAAATATTGTAGCTGTCAGCAGGATGGACAAGGTGCCCTGTGGGATTTTCAGAGTGATTCAAGGAGTATTTGTTTTCATGTTTTGTTTTCTAATTGGCCAAAACATATACAGCTGACTCTCACAGGACTGTGCTGAGCCAAAACTCTTGCTGAAGTCAGATGAAGAAATTTTGAGCCTGCCCTGTTGGAAAACGTCCACAGGTGAAATTGTGGGAGGTACCATGTGCAAGAAATTCCCACCAAAATGTTCATTTCACTGTATATCCTCCCTACAGGGGACATGTGTGTAATTAGCAATTGCTTCAAGTAAATGGCTCTCTGATCATGATCAAAATCCAGTTTGGAGGATATTGTTGTTAAAAACACAATTTATGGCTGGACCCTCACAATAACTAGTGCCTGGCTGGTGGAACACCTCTGCTTCCAACTGAGTGTTGTTGTATAAAGGGTTGGGTTTGGGCCCCAGGCTTCTGGAATTGTGATGGGGGGAAGGAAGTGCCCGCTTGAACATGGCTGATCTTCCACTCTGTGGCATTTCATTGTTTTTGTGTATCATGGCCATGTGGTGGTTAGAGGATACAACTCCTGAGAAACCTCTTAAAAGCAGCTCTAGTTCTGTTTTTCTTTTTCTTTGCAGTCGTATTGTCTCTTGATGTGCTGCTGATGTAAAGCCCTTGTTGTTAGATGTCCCACGGGGGAGATCCCTCTTCCCTCTCGCCAGCTGGATTGTCTGGGCTTGGCATAATTGAGGATGGAAATCTTTCTCCCATTTACTCCTTTCTTTGTGAGACTTTACTGCTTCCCCAGACCAACACGGTCTCTGCAGTGTCCCTGTGCTACAGAGGATGAACCTTGACTGCTGTGCTGTTCATCAGTCTCTTGTCCCATGTGTCACCAAGGGTACCTGTCCTTGTCCTGCTCCTTCCAGGGCCCTTGGTGGTTGCACTCGCACACAGGAGCAGCTCAACACTCTTGTAGTGCTGGAAGAGAGGGGTTCTGGCCACTTCGGTGTGGAGTTTTAGCCCCTCAGGGCTAAAATTGCCATATTACTGAGTCTCCTGAAGTGAGGGGAATACACTGAAAGTTCATACTGTTTTACTACTACTTTTATTATTATTTTCAATGAAGTCATTAATCTGTGACCACATCCCTACCTGGTGAATCAAGTCTGCAGGCACAATAGCTCCTCACAGGCTGTTTCCCCCTTGGTTCCTTTTCTAAACCATAAATATTGTAAATTGTGGAGGAATTCTATAAACAAAGAAGTTCATATTTGAACTCATCAGGACAATGTTATGTTTATATAAACTGCTACTTGTGGTGAGGGGGTATATGACAATTTTTTATTGCTGCCAGAGGACATATTATTCAAATATATGTAGGGAAAATAAAATGAGCTAGATAAAATTGGGATGCCCCTAGCAATCAGACTTTCCCTTTAAAATAGCAATAATAATTGAAGTGCAGTTCTTCTCACCTGCACTTCAATCAGTGCTGTACTCCTTTTGCAAATACCAAAAGTTTCTTATTTTGTGCAAGTGGTGTCTGTGGTGGGTGAGACGTTGTCCGAACTCGGGGTGAGCTGCTTGGAAATGGGCTGGAACATCCCACCCTGCTGATGGATGGGCTGCCCTGTGCTAGGATCAGGCTCTGGGGGGCTGCTGCTTCCCAGCTTCGCCTGCTGACCTCAGTGCTTTTATCCAGAGTAACCACACGTGCATTTATCACACAACTTTATGAACAGTGAAGGTTTATTACGTTGCACTTAAACCTCGTTTAACCTTTTCTCAGGAAGCAATGCTCTAAAGTGGGATTGCAGGAGTTTGCAAAATTCTGCGAGCGCTTCCTGGGCAGGGTGTGCACAAGCTCCCCCCAAGAGAAAACGCAGGCACAAACCCCACATCTGTTGCCTTCATTGCTCTGCTGTGAGGAAAAATATTGCAGCCTAGGAAAGATTTATGGGAAGACATAACTTCAGATTTTATTATTTTTTAATTAATTAATCATTGGCTCGAAACTGTGCGTATCTCCCTCTTGTGTGGCGGCACTTGCAGTCCCGATACCTCTCTGTGCAGGTGGCCTTCAGGCCCAAAGACCTCCTGTGAGCTGTCACACCGCTCAAAAAGCTCCAGTCCTGGAGGGAAAAGGGAGAAACAGAAAGCTGGAGCTGAGCAGCACAGTGAGCTTCCTGGCAGGAGCAGCGCCCCAAGGGAGCTAATGCAAATCCCGTCACTTGGGACGGTAGAAACTTGAGTGAATGAAGTTCTGGCCTAAAGATAGCAGGGAAGAATCCTTCACAGGTGAGGAAGGGACTTGGGAGACTCCTAGGCTGGGTAGTTTTCTTCCAAGTGTACTTCCAGTGATTTACATTTCTATTCTGGATCAGCCCTTAGCTTGTAAAATGTTTGTGTCATTTGGAAGTGGAAAAACATGAAAAAATGTGAGGTATGATCAACAGTGCTTAGTGAAACTGCAAGAATCTTTATTCTGGCAGAGGAAAAAACCGCTTTACTTTTGGTTTCTACACAGCCAAAACACTTAATAAAATTAGCTTTGATCACCTCACACCTGATATCCCCTCCACCTCCTTGTACATTGTCTCTCATAGGAGCTGTAAACACAAAAGTTCCTGACCATCATCGATGAAGATGCTTCTTAGCAAGTCAGAGCCCCTGCAAGAAGCAGCCAAAAATAAACACAACTTCCAAGTGGGTGGCAAATGTTGCCAGAGATTGGTAGGAATTTTCTGTAGGTTTGGGAATGAACAGAGGAGTTGTAGGAATGGCTCTATTGAAGGTGCTTGGGCCAGAGAGTGCAGCTCGCAAGGCAATCTGACGATGAAATCAATAATTTACCTCATGGTACAACTGAGATGGGTTGAGCCTTCCCAAGTCAACTTAGAGGTAAGCAAGAATGTGCCATAACAGTGTGTTTTTGAACCACAGGATAGAGGCTTAATTGATTTGCTCTTTATTCTTTGCAAAAGACAGCTGAATGTCAAAGGTCTTTCTTTTGTGAAGTACTGGAAAACCCGTTGTCAAACAACCTCTACTCATTTAATAATTTATCCCATTTTGTAAAAGAAAGGCAGCTGACACGCACTAAATCTAGTCCATGTTTAAATTACTGCACTGAACAATAATAAGAGGAATGAATAATCTAGTACATCTATTTAAAATTAAACATATATGAAACTGTTTTTCCAAATGATCACCAAGGGCTATAGTTTAAAGGCAGGACAGAAGCCACGAACAGAATGAAAATGCCGAGCAGTAGTTTGCAAGTGGCAGCAGAATTATTTATTCTATTTTTTCTATACATAAGGAATAGAGCTAAGTGAACAATGTTTAAGCATGTCAGAATTTCATCAATTTTGCATGAGCATTCACAAATATCCTGGTGGGGGTAATTGCTTGCAAATACATTTAAACTAATGATATGTTATGTCCTTACTTGATATAAAACTATTAAAAGATACGTTATTGCATTTGACAATGCCATGAAGCTGGGTCAAAGCTTAATGACAGATTTCTGCATTCGTAAATTAAGATATACTCTGCTGGAAGCAAATATTTTGTAAAAATAAAAGCCATCTACTACGAAAGTTTGATCATTGATCTAAGGTTGCTTTTTGGCTTCTCCAACCACTGGGCTTGCAAAAGTAGAGGAAAGGGAGATTCCTTTGCAGAGGCAACTCTGGAAATCCCAGTGTGGCTCTTGCACGTGCAACAGGAGCAAAGAGCCTTGTCTGAGACACCCAGTGGTTTTAAGAGTCCCATTGGAGACTGGGAGTGAAACCTGTGAACCAGCTCATGAGAGTTCTTGGTTTTCCAGTGGGAAGAGCAAGAGAGTTTATTCTACCTGAAGTTGAAGGTGCCGGGGAGGCTTTTTAGCCAGAGAAGAAATTCAGAAAACAGGTACTGATGGCATCAAAAGATTCTGAGGAAGCCTGGTAGGCCGAGGTTAGTGTGATGAGTTTAAGGCCTGGCCATTGCTCAGATCCCTGCCTGAGGTATCCCTGGCTGGTTCAGTGTGGCAGGAGTGTGCCATGGAGCAGCTCTGTGGGCATCAGCTCTTAATTTGTGACACTGTGCTGGTGAGCAATTTCAGTTATTTACTGAGGTTATTACTGAAGGTTATATTAAATATGAAATATTTAGAAAATCAAATGTGAACAGGATGCAGCTAGGCAGCTTTCACCAGGCAATAGAAAGGTCTAGGGGCAGTGCAGGTGCCTGGGAAGCACTGTGCCATCCCAGGAGAAGACATGGGACATTATGATAGGAAGAGAGAGAGAGACTGATCAACTGTTACTAATGGTTTCTGGGTGGTGTGAGTTTTGTGATGATGTGAGGCACTGTATCCATAATAGCAAAGGAAGTACTCCTTGTGGAGGGCAATGCATCCCACAGAGATGTGTCCACCCTCTGCCCAGCACCAGGAGTGACGATAAACCTTCATTTGCCCCATCCAAAAGGCCACCCTAAACTGTTGTGCTTGGGCATCTGAAGGGGGTTTGAGCAGCTGCTCCAGGGTGTTTTATGGCTCCTGCCACAGCTGGCAGTCTCCACTGCATGGCAATCCTGAAATATTCCTTCCTGTCACCTCTCGCGCTCTCTTCCACTCTTTGAATTGCTCTGATTCCCAACATCGAGGATTATAATAACCTCCCCTTGTACCATACTATAAATTTTATTATAAAGCACGAATTCTTTGGCTCCCAAGTCCCATCTTGCAGGGAGACAGCATGCTGTAGTTCTTCCGCTCGCAGTAATGTGAGCAGAGAGCTAATGAAGATCTTTATGTAAATTTTCCAGTTATCAGGTGAAATCTTCGCATTGAAATCTGTCACATGTTATAAAAATTCTTTATGTTATCAAATGCTAATGATAACTCAGAACACAGAGCCCACGGAGGAGCTTTGAAATCCTTCATAAAAACTGCATTCAGCCCCAGCAACCGGAGCCTTGGATTTCTACTCCGACTACTCCAGTTTGTAATTAGCATAGTGCAGGCTTCTCTGCCCTCTGAAACCATAATGTTAATTACAAAAATTACACTGTGTTTAAAAGTGCAATTAAGAGACTGTGCTGCACAAAGGGAGCCGTGGAACCTCTTTGCACACTTTGAAGCCAGGTCACAATGCAGCCCATGAAAGAGAGTCCAAGGCTCTCTCCCTGCTAAAGGCTTGGGAAGATCATAGGGAGAGCTCAGCTAAAATGAGCTCCGGTGGGCTTGCTCAGCCCTTAATGAATAATACCCTTCCTTGGGACGGAAAGAGGTAAAAGGCAGAGGGTAGGGGAAGAATAATGAACTAATTAAGGACCTGATCCTGCTGTGGTTCTTGTATTTGCTTGGGATGACTGCTGCAGTGGGGAATAAGTGCAGGATCAGGCCTTGGGAGGTCACAGTGCAATCACAGCTGCAAGCAGCCTATGATTGCCTGTGTATTTACAGAGCACCTGAAAGCAAAGAAGCCCGAGTTTCCTTGTGCCTTTGCTGTATTGAGTGACTTGGAAAAAAATGTAATTCTTCTGACCTGGTCTGCAGCTAGAGGGTTTGCTCTGCTCCGGGGAGCTGGGGTGTGCCCTGTGATTTAGGTGGCACTGTGTCTGGGTGTGGTGGTCGCCAGTCCAGGGACCCCTTGGTCCTGCCCTTCTCAGCTCACAAACAGAGGAGAAGACAGCTCCAAAGTATTTGTGGAGGGGCATGAAAACCTGGAAAGCTAAACTGCATAGTGCCAAATGTTGCATGAAAGACTTGGAAAAAAAAGGATTAATTTTTTTTTTTTTTTTTTTTTCCTCTTAAACCACTTGGTAATGTGAACTTTAGTAGTCCCCTCCACCAAAGACCTTCCAAGTGCCTTGCACAAGGTGTTAATTAATTAATTAAGACCCAGAGCACCCCTCTGTGGTCAGTATCTGCATGCCAGCTTGTACATAGAGAAATTGAGGCATGGCCAGTGGCTGGAGGGGATGTGGGCAGCTGTGCCCAGGGCAGGGGAGCCCTTGGACCTTCATCTCTTCCTTCTGCATCCCCAGAAAGTTGTTCCTGTGCATGTGCTGGGCTGAAAGAAACCATGCATCCCTGTGGCATCGGCTGCTGTGGGTGTTTGGGAGGAGGGTGGTGTGGGGAACAAACCCTGGACCCCACAGTTGCAGGCCTCTGCTCCAGCTGAATTCCAAGGCCACCTGCCACCTCCGTTGGCACAAACGGGAGCTTGCAGTGATGCTCATGGGGTAGGGTTAGGCCACGCTGGTGTGGGAGGGCTGTCAGCCTGGTTCTGATATGAACAACGAGCCAGATCCTTGAATTTTCCAGTCACTCTTCCATCTAGCCTCATGTAAAAAATCTTCAATAACTGCTCAATAAATCATCCAGCTGACTTTTTCCAGTAAAAATGAGCACTGCCATGGGTGATGCCGAAAGTGTGTGTGTGGTGGGGACATGGGGAAAGGCAAGGGGGAGCCCAGCTTTGCCAAGAAACTTCAGTGCAGCCAGCAGCCTTGGATTTATTTAGCTTTGGTGTTTAAAAAAAAAATTCTCTTTCCTTCTCTTTGCCTTCTACCTGCCCAACTGGTTATAGACCCAGACAGTTTACATATGTGATCCTTCCTATTTAGAAAATTAATAGTGTTTTCTGGCTCCAAATCACAGCTTGTGGTGCTCTGCAGGCGATGAAAAACTTGGCCAGCTTCAGCAGCAAAGCAGCCATTAGAAAATTAACCCTTGGTGGCAAAAGAGCAAAGGTACCCCAGCGAGGTCCACGAGAAGTGGCAGGCTGCAGCTTTCAGGTGTACCTACATATGTTAGCAATGTAAAACCAGCGCGGGCAGTCCCCCCGGAGAGTGCCCATCAAGCGTGTTTGTAGCCGGATACTGTGGAGAGGGCATGGCCATATCACTTGGCAGCGAGAGCAACCAATATGCCACGGTTTTCACTAGAGCACAGGAGAAGTGCTGAGCGGAGATTATGAATCAGAGATGCCTCTCTCAGCTCTACCTGTCTGCGCAGCACTCGGGCGGCTGCTCTCCGGTGTTCCAGTGATCCCTGCCACTCCAGCCTTGCTCTTCTCCCATCCTTCTGTTTGCCATTGGCAGTGCATGGGAGTGTAGATGTTGCAGGAAACTTAGTGATTTTTTAAAAACGTGGATGTGAGTGGGCTAATGCATTGCTATGTGCTCTGTTTTGGCTTTGAGAGGTGAACTCTTCTGGGCTGTAAAGCATGGTTGTGGCCAGTGCTGTCATTGCCCCTCTCCCCGGGAGGGTTCTGGGGATGTGTGAGCAGCTTGTACGTTTTGTAAAGATCTTGAATTCCCGTGATGTGAAAGCTGTCACTTTGTGCCAGGGGCATCAGTGGTGCTTCCCCAGCTGTCCCAAAGCAGGGAAAAAATAATGTGGGGCATCCAGAGGAGGAGTAACACTGCAGCTCTGAGTTACTGAGCCCCAGCTGTGCTGCAGCTTCTGGGCAAGCAGAGCCAGGGGACAGTCCACAGCCAGCACCTTTCCCTGTGCTGGGGGACAGTCCACAGCCAGCACCTTTCCCTGTGCTGGGGGACAGTCCACACCCAGCACCCTTCACTGTGCTGTGACCACAGCACAGGTCAGGGTTGTGCTGCCTTTAATTTGGAAGTAAATGGGGCAACATGACTTTGAGGTGGCCTTGCAACAGGGCGGGTGGGGAGATGCTGCAATGACAACGGTGGCACTTTTCTTCCTGGTGAGCTGATGGATCTCTGCAGTGGAATCTTTCAGTGGCCATTTGGGCTGTGTGTGGCTGTGGGATTGTGCTGGCACCATCCCTTTGGGAGAGGATTCACAGTGCTTGTTGTACCACATCAGGAGGCACAAAAGTGCTCTTTGGGTTTTCCTGTCACTTGATGGAGGGTGAAACATCTTTGCTCCCCATGTGCCTGCTTGTCCCTTGTCCTGTAAGAATATTTTTGTCACGGCCTGTTTTTTGAATGGAAAAGCATCAGGACAGGTAATGCCTGTTGCTGGTACCTGTAGCAAAGGTAGCAGGACCAGGGTCCTGTGTTGGCTGTGACAGAAGAGGGGCAAGCATTGCCTCTGCCACCCCTGATCCTCTGCATGCTCATCCTGCAGTGCTAAACCTAAAGCTGGTTTTATCTCTGGGCTCATGGTGCCGGAAACCACAGCTGTTAATTTCACTGCCTCTGTCTTGGGGCTGTGCTGAAATCAGCCTGTCCTCCTTCCTGCCTCCCCAAAACTGGGGCAAACAAGAGCAGAGTGTTAAATACTCCTCTCTGGTTTACTTTGACAAAAATGCCCTAAACCGAAGACTGGCGTGATTACAGATGCTGCATTTTCAATTAGCCTTTGTTAAAGCTATTAATAAGATTAATAACGTACAGTAAAAATGTCAATAAGCTTCTCTCCATAATTTTTGGATCAGCCTTGTGGCTGGCTAGCAGCGAGCCCTTCCCTGCGCAGCCTCTGCGGGCTCAGGAGCGAAGTTGCTGCAGTAGGATTTGATTTCCAGAGAGCAGATAGGGCACGTTTGTGCTCTCCCTTTGGCAGCCGCTGCTGTAACGCTGCCCGGAGACCCAGGGCTTACGTTCAGAGCTCCGGCAAACTCGGTGCAGCCCGGGACTTTGCAAAGTTGCTGCACAGCAAAATCTCCTCTGAAAAAAACTCATTTTGTATTACCTGGGCTGGCACCGGTGACCCCGTTATGAACTGGATGATAAATCGTGCGAGGAGCTCGCGTTCCTTCTCCGGTTTAAAACGTGCGACACGGCAGCGACCGGTGTTAATGCACAGAATTAATTGCCCCGGTGAGACACTTCTTCCCAAAAAGTAATAATAGTTAGGACTTAGCCTGGCGAACGTGAAAACCCTCTGGTATACTAATAAAATGAAAAGGTTTCACAAAATAATATCCCAAATAATTGGGTTCCCTCTACCAAAGGACCCCATGTTGTTTCTCTTAAGCAATATATAAAAAAAAATTGTGATTATTCCTTTGGACTTAATAAAACGTAATTGGAAAAAATCTTGAAAGAAAGTGTAAGGTAATCGCTTTCACTTTTCCCAATCAAGTTGATGTTGCTTCCCCTCTTCCATCCTCCTGGTAAGGTGAAGAAGTCTAATGCATTTGGATCATTCTGGAAGCAAAAAAAAAAACGAGAGGGAAAAAGAGATAAAACAGTTTTTTCTCTTTTTATTTACAAATGGACTCACGATGTTTATTTGTGGTGGTAACAGACTCACTGCAGCTCTCTTTGGCTTGAAGGGCTGTCTGCTCTGGCATTGGGGATTTTCAAAAAATTTTCTGCGGGGTTCATGACTGTTGGACGGAGATTTGGGTCTGGATAATTTTTTAAAATTTCTTTTTTTTTTTTTTAAGGCGCATTTGACCATTCAAACTTTTGAACAGCCCCGGCTTGTAAATCCAGTGCCCGTCGCCCCCTCCTCCTGCTCCCCAGAAACTGCATGCTCCTACTGTGCTGCATTCATAATCAAATTAGTGCGCTGTGAATAGGTTAAAAAAACTGTTATCCAGCCGCTGCCACGAAAGATATTTTAGCCCACTCCCCACAAAGCCCTCCCTTCCCATTCCCCCTGCCTTTTTCCCTCCCTCCACGAGACATAAAGACATCCACGCGGACGGAGAGATCTCTACCTTACTTCTCCTCTGCAATCTTAGCCCTCTTCTATTTATTCCCCCCCCCATGCACACACACACCCACCCAACGTAAGAAAACAAAAGTAAATTCTCCAGAAATGAGCTGCTGGTGAGAGAAAAAGGGGTGCTGGGGAGGGGGGGTGGGAAGGCGGAGGGGCTGCTGTGCGAGAGATGCTATAGGGAGACAGCGCTGGAGATAGTTGTCCCAGCTACGAGATAAAAGCTACATTACATGAAATTAATGGAGGCTGTCTGAGACATACATGAATCACTGTTTCAACACTAAGAAACCAGCACAAAAGAATAAAGAAATCTGAGTACTAACTATATCTTCAAAGGTCTCCTATTTACCCAGCTATACCGGGTACTGACACAAGTGGGGGGAAAATATAAGAAAAAAGCACTGCTGTGATCGAATGAATGAGACCATATGAGCTATATTGGTGCCGTATGCATTCTATTTAGCTGATATCAAACACAGTTTAATGAAAGTTAAATAGTTTCTGAGGAGTGCATGAGCTGGAACAGATTAGATTCCACCGAGGGGTCTGTCAGCATATTGTTGCTCACATGTATTCCCTGCTCAGAGCTGCCACAATTCCAGCACTCCATTAGCAATACACAAAAGACTTATGCAGATAGCGGGCATAAGCACGTACCGCCATGTTGGGAAATAAAAAAAAAAAAAAAAAAAAAGAAAAGAAAAAAAGAGGGGAAAAAAAAGAGAGAGGAGAGGGAAAAAAAATACCCAGATGAAGGTTTTGTTCAGCGCGTTCATCTGAAAATAGATCTCTGTAATTCGAAAGTGATAAGAATAGATGGAGAAAAGGAGAAGTGGTGGGGGCTGTCAGAAAACTAAAATTTAAAAAAAAAAAAAAAAAAAAAAAGAGGAGAAATATGTAAACTCCTTTGAAAGAACAGATATTCCACCAAGTATATAATGAGGTTTTGATCTTTCAGGGGACAATGACATGGGTGAATGCTGTGCCCTTTTGATTTGCAGGTTACATCTGGTCTTAAAGGCACAGCAGTTCCTGTGGCCTCTCTGCCCAGAAGTTGCAGTGCAAGATGATTTTTTGGAGAAGGGTGGGGGGGAATTCTTTCTACAAAACCACATCTCTCAGGCTTCTCTGTCTTATTTTAAGATGCAGAATTCATCCCAGAAATACCACCGGACAGCCTGTGTGCCTGGTACAATCGCTGTCACTGAAACTAACATGAATTGAGATTAATTTTTATCACTTCAGAGGATTTTTATTCCTCTCCCTGGGAAAAAAAAAAAAAAAAATCCTCCTTCTCTGAGGTGTCTGTTTTAAAATTAATAGTAGGATAAGGCTGGTGGGGGTATTTAGATATCAGATGGCAATTGCTCAGTGATTATTGCATTTTGATTTAATCTGACAGAACTGATCTTGCACCATGAAATCTGTATTTTCACAGGAAAATAGGAGTTGCCATACTGGAACAGACCATTTGTCCACCCAGTCCAGTGCCTGGACCCATCCATGGGGGTAGCAAATCTCTCCTGTACTTGCACCCTCCACAAATATTTAATATTTATCACTGGGTGGGAACAGTGTTCCTCCTTGCTCCTGAATGTCAGACCCTCCACATCCTATGGCAACAGCATTTCTTTGCCCTGAAACTTTTTTTTTTAACACAGCTAAGTGCAGCCACGAAAATGATTTCTGCCCACGGAAACACTGCAAACTCCTTCTGAAGCATGCCTCGAGGTGACAGGGACATTTTCATCCGCTCAGGTGTGGGAGGGCAGGTGCTCCCCCCCGCTCTCTCCCCTTCCCCTTCTTTCCCCACCCTCCTTTCTTCTAATTCGGTCAAAGAAAAGGGGGCACAAGTGAAAACATGATGATTTGTTCAGGTTTTTTTCTCTGCAGCTGGGAGCCTGCCTTATTAATATTATCTGGGCTGGGAGCGTGCAGTGTTTCCTCAGGCATCTCTTCTGAGTCATTTTATCATTATTCATAGGGATAAAAATGGCCCAAACCAAGGATCCATTTAGGGTTGCCTGTCAGATCCACTAAGGTAATTGGCTCCATTTCTTCATTCCCATTCTAAATTAAAATAATTTTATTAAGTGGTACAGTAGGTGTTTCACCTGTGTCACCAGCTGCCTATTAGAGCCAGAAAGGGCTTTTCCACATTATTTCTGTCTGTTCTTATAACATTATGTCATTGTATTCCACGTTACTTCGTGTCAGAGGTTGTGCAATCTCGTGTACTTAAGTCCAATGGTTACAAAATGTAGGTCCAAGATGCCCTTTTTGGGGTGAGGGCAAAGTCAAACACACTTGACTGTTCCAGCTCTGCTCACTGCCTCCAAGATAGAATTCACACAGCAGGAAAAATCACTGTAAGACTAAGAGTATGGCATGATTGAAAGAGTACCACCAACAAAAACTATGAACCAGTGGCAGCAGTGACATTGCCAGCAGCAATATTTGGAGGGGAAGAGCTGGTGTTAGAGCTGTGCTGCCTGGGCCTGGGAGGAAAACACATGGATGGGTCTCCATGGAGGAAAAAGTGTGTGGCACAACTGGACCCTGCAGGTAGCAGCCACGGGTTGTCCTGCTGGTGGCACAAACGTGGAGCTAAATTACAGTCCCTGGCCAGATGTTTAGGGTTAATTTCTTCTTCAGAGAAAGGTGGTTCTTCCTCATGGAAATCCAGCTGGGGCCACTAATCCCGCTTTAAAAAACTGAGATGAGGCTTGGAAGCACCATGGTGAAGGCATTCTGTGTCAAAATAAGGAGTTTTCAGCTCCCAGGTTTATGTCTGGAACATCCAGCCATGTCAGTCAGGGATGGGGGCTGTGCATCCAGCAGCAGTGTTTGCATTTAGTGTTCAAATACAGCATGAAGCATCTCCAGCCAGTTTTTGGCAGGTGAATAAATACACATGAGAGTGTCCATCTCAATCAGACTTCTTGGGGAGATGGGCCATTGGCAACTGAGATCCCTACATCCCATCAGGGTGGGGGAGCTAGGAGCAGTTACAGAAGCAACATCAGAGAAAGTTGTTGATTTAATTTTAGGCTCCCCCACAAACCACTATCAACCAGCCAGGTGGAAGTTTCCACCAGCAGATAAGAGAAGCTGTGTTATCTGAGAGTGAGAAAAGGTCGCTTTTCCAACGGCCAGAGTAATTTCCGTCCAGAAAAAGGTGGAGTGGCACAGGAACATTCCTTGTGGTTAGACAGTGAAGGGGGGAGTGGGGGTAAAAAGGCATGTTTGTTCAGTTTTCAGGGATCTTGCAACTGTTTTTCTTCAACCTGCAGGTGGCATTAGCACTAAAAATGGATTTTTCTTTCTTTCTTGAAAAGTGTTTAGCAATGAAAGGAAGAAAGCTGCGAGGGGATCTGTAGTAGGACTGCGTGCTTGGAGTTAGTCATGCTAACTGCAGATGGCATTTTTGCATGTTTTATAAGGCAGGGATATACAAACGTTTTAGCACCCTGAAATATAATATCTCCAGTTTCCGGAAGCAGGCGGGCTGGGAGGACCAGAGGAGCTGAGCTTAGGCTAAATCTGTGCAACTGCGGAGGAGCGGAGCTGTGCTCAGAGCTGGCAGTGCCAGGCTGGCACCTGTCCATGGCAGTGTCACCCCCAGCCAGGCAGACCTTGAGCTGCCATCTCACCCCCAGCCCCGGGTGTCCCACACTGCTAAAGGGCAGCTCGCTGCAGGCCAAAGCTGGTGCCCACTAAAATCAGTGGGAGATCTCCCTGGAGCTGAGTGGAGAGGGATAAAACCCTCCTGCACAGTGAGGAGTACTGGGAAAGAGCTGCTGACTGTGGCTGTTGGGTGGCTTGGATGGTTTGGCTAT
The DNA here is from genome assembly GCA_018697195.1 of Certhia americana. Taxonomy (NCBI): domain Eukaryota; kingdom Metazoa; phylum Chordata; class Aves; order Passeriformes; family Certhiidae; genus Certhia; species Certhia americana. The sequence goes on from CM031859.1 coordinate 109,220,338, forward strand.
GTAATGGAGAAAAGGAATAATCCCTGTTTGCCTTCTTTACTTGGTGGGGGGTGTTGGAACTATTAATTAGTGCTGAAACAAGTCTTAGAATAAAAAAGTTTGATTTTCCCTTTTTTGGGGGTTTGTTTTGTTTGTTGGATTTTGTTTATTTGTTTATGGGAATGAGCTCCCATTTTAAACTATAAAATCCACCCCAAACCCCATCACTAATGCATCTACCTTCCCAACACACCTAAGTGCCCCACAGGGCAGAGTCCCAGTGCTGTTCCTTCTAGCAAAGCTGGAGGCTCATTTCACCTTGTCCTGGTGGACTGAAAATGAGCCTTTTATGGCCATAGTCATTCAGATTTGAATTCCGGTCCAGGGAAAGTCCACTCGGGGTGCACAAGAAGAGCAAACCTGGAAGAATGAAGTCTTGCAAAGGCATTCCCCAAATTAAAAATGTGGAATGAGCTTCATAAGAAAACACGGTGGTTGCTGGCTTCACTGATATTGAAATCCCCCAGAAGAAAGCCAGGAGAGCTAAAGAGAAATGTAGAAGCAAAAGGTTGCCAGAGAAAGAAACCATCAGCTGAGGCCACAGAGCTCTCACCAGAGGCTGTGTGGAGATTTTTTTTTCCTTTTTTTTTCTTTTTAGGCAAACCATTTTGTTACTAGAAAGTGCTAATTTGTGAAAGCAAAAAAACTCCAGGCAAAGGGTGTGCTTTGACAAATTTCCCATATTGAGGAGGGGCGGGGAGAAGCATGGAAAGAGGAGAAAATAAATGTAGAACGATTGCAATGTCATGGGGGGTAAGTGGTACGTTTGAGACAGGGGCTAAATCACTGTTAAATCACTGCAGGCAGAATTGATGTGAGACTGGAGCACACTGAGAACTGGGCAGGGGCATAAACCTAATTGATTTGAGGCTGGAGCAGGGAGTTAATTGGGGGCCAGGGTGGAACAGTAACTAACAGAGTGCCGTGATAGCCAAAAGCATATCTCACTTTCCTGGCCGTGCTGGGTGTGAGTGCTGGCAGCTGGGAATCACCCCAGAGCCTAAACCACGACTTCAGCCTGGTGGTTGGAGACTAGCTCCACGCCTTTGATGAGGGTTTGAGCATCTTTTGAGAGCTCAGCATTGCTCCCTGTCGTGATGGGCCTCGGGAGAGAGCAGTACTTGTCACCCACAGCCTTGTTTTGGCTGGGGAAGGGGAGCAGCAATTGCTGCCAGAACAATTATTGTGGGAAAATGTTCACTCACTCAGAGAACTTCATTCCTCTCGGAGGAGCACCACACGTCCCCAAGGAAACCACCTAGACCAGGTCCACAGTTACTCTGTACAAATGTTCCCTTTTTTTTTTTTTCTTTCCTAAAGACTGTTGAATTGAGCACTCAAAATTTGAAAATGCAAAGATGAAGGTTGCCTGGGCAACTGCTTTGCACTGAATGAGGAAATGATCTTGTGAAACAAACATTAAGTGATCGTGTAATTAAAGACTGAATCAAAATTCCATTGTACCAGGAAGGAGCCTGAATTAAAGTTGACCAGGCAACTTTCAGTTTGGCATTTCCTGAGTTTTAAGAACTTGATTTAAATTTACTTTCTTTAATTATTTCTCCTTTTGCATGCAATCTTACTTTTTATTCCCCCTAGAAAATTTATGGCATATTGGTATGTTGTGTCCATGCTTACCTCTAGCCACAATCCAAGTTTCAGCACAGGAGCTGAATCCCAGATTCCCAAACGCCCACCACTGGGACAGAGGGTGCAACTTTCATCTGCTGCCCTTTGGGGAGCGACAGCTGAAGGAACAATGTGACTTTTGGGTTTGTTATTGTGTACGGTTTGCCATGCTGCGTCAGATGGGCACTGAATTTAGTCTACACCAGATGCACCAAAGAAGGATGCAAGAAAAAGTATGGAGATGTAGAACAGCCTGTCCACAGGAAGTCTTCACCCAAGCCTGTAGTAGTTAGAGGTTGTTTTAAATCCTCAGGAATAATTTTTATTTCCCTTTCAAACCCTACTTTTTCTTTTGGGGGGGGGGGGGGGGGTGGGGTGTTGGTGTTGGATTTAGATTCCACCCTTTCACCATTTCCAATGTGTCAGAGGAATGTGGTGACTTAGTGCTCCTGCAGTCTGCCTTGAGCTCTGGGGCACAAGTGTGGTCCAAAGCAGTTGTCAGCCATCAGTCACCAGCAGGAGAAGCAGAACCTCAGACCTGCAGCATTATTAGTACACTTGGTTAAGGAAAACTCTGGGGTGATGTCCAGTTCTCTGCAATGCACAGATCCTTCCGAATAACACCTTTCATTTTGTTCCTTTTGCAAAACCACTGTGGCACCTTCTTATGCATTATAGTGTACTTGCCATTTCAAACCTGTGTTTAAGACTTTGCATCAGCAAACTCCTCTCTTCAATTCATCTGGAAACACATGTGTTTTTAGCTCACGTGTGTTTTTAGCTTACTTAAGTGATAGTTACACAGAGCTCCATCACGCCCTTGCTATTTTCAAGGGCAAGAAATGTCCGTGCACACAGTGTGTGCTGGGGCCTGGCTTTTGTTATTATAATTGTTATTGTACTTAGCTATCTGTCAATGCAGAGCTTCAGCTTGACACAAATTATCTCCACAGTGGTGCGTTCCTACCATGAGATGCTCTCGCGCCTCCCAGCTCCAAGCACGGAGGCCAAAGAGTTGTTTTAACCTTCTCCCATCTGCACCCAGTCTAATTTTACCTCATGATCTCACCTTTTTTTTTTTTTTTTTTTGAATCCCTGGATATGTGCATAGTCCCTAACAATTATGTCAGGAAATATAGTGATAGGGAAGATATAACTTGTATTTACAGAACTCACTAGGGGTTTAGGGCACCTCAGTTCTCATCTTTCCAGGGATGTCACAGGGAGACTCAAAGGGAGCACTTGCCTATGAATGCTTGGCTGGCTTCCCTCAGTAGCTCTTTCCTCTCACCACTCAGGTAGTCTTTGTCAATGTATTATTTTTCAGTCTTAGAGATCATTTTAGGATTTTTTTCCCCTCATACCCAGTGTTTATGCTGGAAGCAGTGGCAGAAGTTGACGCTGTTTTGGGATAAGGGGGCTGAAAGACCTCTCCTTCCCCTTGCTGATGAACACAAGTAGTGCCTGTTTCTAAGCAAAGGAGACTCTGTGTCTGTTGAACTCAGCTTTGTGCTGCTTTCATTTTTCCAGGATAGGTTGGGAAGTTCATTCAAAGTTCTTCCTTTACTGTGGGACATCCCTGACATTTTCCCATTGACACAGACCAACTGGTGTGATTCAGTGACCTTCTGCACCGACCCTTCAGTTGGATTCTGTTCCTGCTTCCTCACCCAGCCTGCCCCACCACCATGTCCTTGTCCAGCTCCACTGTTTTGCTGCCATCAGCTGACTCCCAGTCTCATTGCTTGCCCAGGCAAAGGGTATAATTTTTAAAAAACTATTATTTTTTTTATTCCTGCAAGTGTTTTTATCTTGTGACTTAGCCCAAACAGCCTTACTCTTCCCCTCACCATTTAGCACTGACTAAAGACTCTGCAGAGCCTGTGTCCATCCAAGCAAGGCTGGCCAGCTGTAACCCGTCTTTCCCATCCCATATTTCAATTTTGCTTGACCTGCTATCCCATGGATTTCTTTCTATCCTCAGAGCCTTCCTCACATGTGCTCTTCTCCCCCCATAAAATGAAGTTGTTTCCTTTTCTGTGTCTCCGAGACCTGGAGATACCCAGGGAAAAATGATTCCTGTTGTTCTCTCCAAGGCCCCTCTTCCAGCAGCTGGAAGCTGCAATTACAGAAGAAGTCTGGTTTGAGTTTGGCAAAGTTATAAGCAAATGAAACAGTCTCTTATAATGGGAAGTGTCAGACAACCTCAATAATAGACAGTGCCATCAGCCCCACCTATGGTATGTGCGTGTGTGTAAAAATGAAACCTGAAAACTGAATGAACATGAAAAGGCCTCGACCTACTTTCAAACTGATAGCAATGCTCCCCATCCCTAATGGAAGCAGACAGGACAGGCCTTGTACATCTCTGGCTTCATTTTGCAGGAGTGTGTTACAAGTGCAGAATTAGTGTGGAAAGGAGTCTTGCAGGCAATAAAAGCAGGGAAAGGGATTTTTGCAGGACTCATTTGCACAGGGGTAAAACACCCTTTGAATCCCAACCCAGCGAGTCAGGCAGATGCTGAAACATGCGGTGACCAAAAGTTAGGTCCAATCCTGGGCCCTCCAGTAGACAGAGCTGTCTTCTGACAGGCCCAGGGTCTGCTCTCCAGCTGCAACCCAGAGGAAATTCAGAGGGAGACTGGGATTTGGAGCGTCCTCTTTAAGCCCACCATTAGCTTATTAGGAAACTGAGAGCTCTTATTCCTGGAAGCAACGTTTTGTGAACTGTCATACTCATTTCCTTCACACGCTGGCACAGATTGCCTGCTTGACCCGAGGGCTGAAGCCATTTACATTTTTGATCTGCTCATCTCTCAGAAACCTCCACAAATTAGAAATACCACAAACCATGTTTGTTGTTGCGAGGGCAGAGAAGTCTGAGGCGAGGTCTGGGTGCCGTGTTTGACCTCGGCTGAAATACTGGTTCAAAATAGACCTCCTTTGAAGAATCTCAGAGTCTCTAAACTTCAAAGCACTGGCTAATGTCTAATTGACTGTAGGTGAGTATTGCTTTACAGGAGAGCTCTTCTGCACCAGAACACTCAGACCAAGCTTCTCTTGTGCCTTATAGGTGAATTAGAGAATTCAAAAGCTACCACGATCTCCAAAGCAATTCTCAGTTGAAGCTTCATAATTGCAGCACCTTTTCCTTCTGTGTTAAGATTCCTAATGAGCTTTTTACAGAGGGCTCTTGGTCTTCCAGCTGGGAAATGCTGTAAGACAGCAAACACTTTATTTCCTTAATCTTTATTCTTCCTCACAGTGTCTGTTTGCCATGGGTGTGCTCTGCCTTGTGCTTTTGCAATGAGGGCATGTCCATCCTTTCTGCTCCCCTTTGGTCCCAGCACCCTCAGATGGGCGTCAGGGTGGCAGAGGTGGCTCTCTGGATGGGACCTTCAGAGCTGACCCACGTATTCTAGGGGGGTAGGAGTGGATAGAGAGTGAAACCCTAGGAGCAAGCTGGTAATGCTGCAAGATTGAGTTTTCCAAACCTCAGTATTTTTCTGTGATGAGGCCCTTTGTAATTTACCACCATTCCCTCCTGCTGAAAAATTCCTCTAATTCTTCCCATGTGAATGCAGAGTGGGAAAGGAGCACCGAAAGCTTCCTCTCTTGTTCTCCCATTCATTTTCTTATGCTAAAGCCCTGTGGATGAAACCCATTTCAGGTGCCAGAGAGCTTTTCCTGTAATTTACCCATGGTATTCTTATCAAAAGTGTTACCTCCAAAAATATTTCCTTTTAACGTTAATTATCCTTTGAGCCAGCTCACTCACAGCACACAAAAGGGTATGGAGGCTTGGCAGGATTGGTTTATTTTTCCTTCTTTTTTTTTTCTTTTTCATCAAGTACCACAGCTGCCTCTCTTTGCATATATGGAGGGGCTTCCCACCACCCTGAAGACATCACATCATGTTCTGTAGGAGTTAACAGGTATTAAATAAGCGGTCATTGTTTAGTGGTGTGCTGTAATGCTTCCCATATGACCTAATGAGGAGGCTTGTGGTGCTGGAGAGGTAAGAATGAAACTGAAAGTCTAAACAAATACTAGTAATTAAAGAAAAGGGACAGGAGCTCTTGCTGGGATAACATCTTTGGAGGATGAGCCTTCCCTGGAAGGTTTGGTGTGCCCAGATGGTTTATGCCAGCAAGGGGAGATGAAGATGTGATCAGCCCCCTGGGTGTGGACATGGCTACCTGAAGGCAGCCCCACAGGAGCTGGGGGAGAGAGAGGGGTTAATCTCCTGTCCTTATTGCCTAGCAGGGAAGGTCTCCTCTCCTTAGGTGAGTTAAGTCAGCCTCTGCTTTGTTTGATGCTGGCCATTTGAGGAAAGATCCTCCCTGACCTTCTGCCAGAGAGACTGATGACAAGGACGGTTTGAACTAACCTTGACATTCACCAGGGTAAAAGGCTTTTCCACAAGTAGTCAGCAAGCCAGGAGAGCCAGTCAAGAGCTAATGAATCTGTACCTGAGGGAAACAACAGTTGTACTTTTAAAGAAGGAAAGTCTTCCCTGGCTCCATCTGTGCTTAAATGCTGGAGGATTAACTCTTCCAGCTCACGCCTGGGCTTTACCATATCACATTTTGGCTGGTGGCAGGAAGGCCACCTGTGGAGATGTGGGTAGGGGAAAGCCTCTGTAGGAAAAGAACAGGTGCTCAGCTTCCTCATTTGTATGGGGATGGATGAAATCACTCCCTCCATGGTAGATGATAATCCCACCAGAGGCCTGCAGAGCCCTTGGTATGGAGCATCAGCCAGAGAAATGCCAGCAACTGAAGGGTGGCTGTGTCCCCAAGTGCACCTTTAGAGGGGGTTTAAGGCAGAGTTTCATTTCTGGGCTTTAACTCTGGGCAGTGGAGTGACCACTGTGGCCATCACCAGAGCTGGCTTATGTCTTGGTGGATGGGGATATCACATGGGCTGGTTTGGAACACCAAGGAAAAGGGAAAAGGGCCAGCTGCTGCTCCTCAGCCTGGGGTTTTCACTGGAGTGTCCTCAGATTGCACAAGCAGAGGCATCCGGAGCCTGCTGTGCCCTTTTCCTGCTCAAGGAAGGAGGTTTCCTTGGCTGCTCAGCTGATATTGGAAACAATAGAAAGAGCGTTGGCAATTGCAACATATTTCACTTTTCTCAGTACTGTCCAGATGATGTATTCCTAGCCCTAATTAGGTTGTTCAAAGCCTAGTTTTTGTGAATAAGCCATCATTGTGAGAAGATTGGCCTGACAGTCCTCTGGCCTGTTCATTCACAAATCTTGCCTGTTGCTTCGTTTAGCATTAACTCATTAGGGGATTCCTCCTGTGGCCGGAGGAAAGGACCAGAGGTGTTGCACTGGAAAGGGATTCCTGGAGGGGTGGGTAGAAATTAGGGTAGGACTAGATTTTAGCCCACGTTGGTGAACCTCACTATTTCATGGGATCTCAGGCTCTTGAAAAAAGTTTGCAAGGGGACTGGCTGGTGGAGCCAGAGTCTATTTTTTTTTGGATGCTCAGGAAGTGACTGCAGCCAGCTTTTGTCTGGCAGCACTTGGACTCGAGGCACAGGGACTGCTTTTCTGAGTCTGGTACTAATTCGTGTGTGCATAACTCCTACTGGCTGGACTAAATCAGCCTCTGTAAAATGTATTTATTAATACTTACTTCCTAGGGCTGTTTATTTAAATGTTTGCAAAAGGCTTTGGAAGGCTAAGCAAGGGGAAGGCACGAGCTCCAGCACTGAATCTTAAGCACTGGCAATGGAGATGGTTGGCAAAAACACAGCAATACATTTTCCTCGGGATAACAAAAGTAGCGCCGATGCCATCTCTGTTGCATGATCATCTTCCAAGGGATGATTTAAAAGAAACCACTCCAGTGTTCTAAGGAGGGAATGAAGCAACACCGGGAAAACGAAGTGCAGCTGGGCTGTGAGCTGGGTGTGTTTGCTTCTGACGTTCCCCCAGGTTTTTCCACCGTGTGCGAGTGGCAAGAGCAGAAATGGGCAATGGGACTGGGGACAAACCAGAAGGGACAAACTGGGACAGGGGTGAAGTTCTGCAAGGTTTTGTGTCTGCTGATCAAACAGATGAGAGTGAAGAGCCCAAGCACAAACCAGACCTGTGTGGTGCTGGCACACAGGGTGCCCTGCAGCCCCCAACCCCATGAGAGGCTGGAGATAAAGCCCTGGCGCTGGTGAGGCTCCCGAGGAAAAAATTGTATACAGAGGAGGAGATAATATTTCATCCCCCCGCGGGTCAGTTGGTTCTCGGCAGTGTTCTCTGTTTGAGATTTGAGGATTTGCAGACAGACAAACTCCACAACCCAGCAAAGGTCAGTCTAAATATCAGACAGATAAACAGCACCTTCTCTGTAAGCACAACTCCGATTTATGGCACTTCGTTTTCTCTTTCCTTTGCATGATAAAGTGGGACGTGTGCTTCTTCAGAGGGCGGCAGCTGAAAAATTTAAAGTAACATAACTTCCTGAGGTGTTTTTAAAGAAATATGCTTTCCTGTAGCCACAGCCTGCTTCCTCTTTAAGGCTTTTTTTTCCCCCTCTTTTTTCTCTGTATATTGCTTCAGAGAGCTTCTCCTTCCTGACTGTCAAATCCCACAGAAAAATGCAACACCTGCCTTGTAGTCGCTTTTCCAAAACAAGACCTGTGTGAAAGTGGGTCTGTAGGAGCATTGCTTTGGCCAAGGGCCACCCAGGTGGTGTTGGACCCTCTCCCTTGACCAAAGCTGTGCTTTGGTGTTTCAACCTGCCCTCGAAAAAGCCAGCAAGGTACAGGGCAGCATTCCAGATCTGATTTCAGTCGATAACACAGCTCCTTTATCCCAGGCTAAATCCTTGTAGTTAGAATGTGCTCGTGTCATCCTCAGCAGAGCCCACATCCCCAGGCCCCGTGAAGTATCTTCAAAGTGAATATAAATTATGCTACAATGGAAAAGCACCTTTAGCAGTATGGGAGTGGGGATAGGGAGTTCACAGTAAATCAGGATCAGACTCCCTATAGTTTTCTTCTTCCTGACCTTGTGGACAAGACCTTTGTAATTAAACCCTCTCTGTAGGTAGTAAAAGTTCTGAGTACAGAGGCTGTACCAGATCCTTTTTTTAAGCTATTTTTCATTAGTCACATAATTGAAGAAATATCACACTGCACCATAAAAACATTTTAAAAACTCCAGTATTTCCACTCTTTAAAAAGTTAATATTGGGGTTTAGTGTTTAGGTATTTTTGGGGGGGAGTGTATTATTTTTGTTTGCAGAAATCCTCTGTGTGCTCTCACCAAGACTGAACTCCAGTCATTTTTAGGAATAATAGGTGTCTATACCACAAGTTCCTGGATTTTGTGACTAATTTGCTTCTAGGCTGACTTTTAGAGCAGTTATGTAGTAAATATGTCAAAGGTGATTTTTTTACACCATTGTAAACACAATGTAGTTTAATTATTTCTGTTTGTTTGCTAGTTTGGTTTTGGTTTTTTTTTGTTTTTTGTTTTGTTGGGTTTTTTGTTTGGTTGGCTTGGATTTGTTTTTTCTTTTTTAATCTGCTTCTGGATCCCTGTAAGGTGATATTTTTCAGGAACGTGCATGGCTGTAGGCTGCTTGTTACAGCAATGATCCCAACATTGGTGCCAATGCAGCATCATGGTTCAGCCAGTCAGCTCAGCATTTGTCGCTGCAGCCTTGAAATCGCACAAATTAATCTGCCTAGTCTGTAATATTAAGGCCAGAAAAGCCCTTTTAAATAATTTGTAAGGCTCTATGACACAATACAATCATTGTAATGTTATGAAAAATGCTAATATTAGCTTCCAGTGCTTTGAAGTTTGTTCCAGGAGTTTGGATTTCGCAAGGATGTCCCCACAGGTTTTACAGTCAGTAGAAGACATTTGGGTGGAGAAAGGGAAGAAAATAGAACCTCCTTCTCTCTCCCAAGTTTTGTAGGCTTTGTGGGGCTCAGGCCAGGGAGCATGAGATTTTATTTTTTAGGTAAAGGGGGCCTTTGAACCATTAACATAGAATGCAAAGTTTTAATGCCTTAAGTTCAACATTTTATCCTCTTTCCTTGAAAGCACGGCAGCTGAAGCAGCAAACTCAGGCAGCAAGGCAAGGATTGGGACAGTGGTGGTGGACACCAAGGGGTGGGTGTGCAGATGCTGATGATTAAACCCCTCACGAGGCAGGCCCTGGTACAAGCAGGTCCCCCCACTGCACCTCTTACAGCCCATTCCCTGCTACTTTATGAGACAGAACAGTGACATGCTATTAAAATTGGTTATTCTAGATGGTTCACCTGGGGATTTGCTATAATTACTGAAATATTCCCCTGCTCCCTGTGGTCAGGGCAGCAGAGATGCAATGCCACGTTGTGCTGCTGACGCAGCCTGGCGTACAGACAGCTTCTTGGAGCTGCAATAGAAGTAGCATTCAGAAATTATTTTCTTTCTGGTGATATTTGACTTGCTCTTCCATGACCCAAGAGGACACAGGCTGATGATTGAGGCTGGGTGCACATCCCATGAAACAGTAAATAAATCCATCAGTGCATAGGCATGTCTATATCCTAACGTGAATTCTGGGTCATTCTGGCGTGGTAGAAACAAGCACTTTTTCTGTGCAAAACATTGTGGGTGAGAGCAGCAGTGACAACAATTAAAATTTCATCTCCTTTGGAGAAAGTCAGTTTTTAAGCTTTTTACTTACTCAGACCTGAGGGCTGTGTTCATCTTGCAAGGCCTCTGCTGACTGGGAGCTGTAGCCAGCCAGTGGAGCAGCTGGGACAAAGTTTCATGGCACCACTCCATGTGTCATGAAAAGCCATATTCTTTTTCTTTTCTCTTCCTGGGATATCTTTGGGAAATATTGCCGGACTTGTTGGAAGACCACGTTGCCCAGGAGGAAGGATGAAGAGATGTGTGGTGTTTCTGTATCTCTGCTACAATGCTTTCTTGAGTTTTGTTGGTTTTCCCAGGGTCGGGGCCGTGCTCTCACCTCTGTGGGGTCAGTGTGGGACAGTCCCCTTGCCATTTCCCCAGTGCTTGAGCATCACCTGAGCACTGCTGGGCGTTTCCATGGTGACCACAGCAGGGTCAGTCTCCATGGATACAGTGGTACCCTGGCTGTGGGATGGGGAGCTGATACTGGTGCCTGGGGTACCTGTCCATCCCAGGACAAAGTGGCCTGGGGGGCAGCAGGACTGGCAGGTTGGGGACAGCAGCGGTTTGGGAACATCAGGTCACAGGCAGCACCTGGAGGACAGTTTGTCACTGCTGCCAGCCTCAGGGCACAGAGCTCTCCTCCTGGCACTCTCTGAGGCTTGCACTTCCCCTATGGGAACAGGGACCAGACATCAGCCCCATTAATCAGCTGGCTCCAAAGATCTCCCTCTGTGTCACCGCGTGTACTGGCGCAAGCAGCGTCCCGCCTCCATGCAGGTGTCCCTGTCCCCAGGAGGGCAGGGAAGCTCAGGAAAAAGGCCCCCCACAAGGACCACAGACAGGTGCTTTATTTTGGTTGGGCTCACACAATGTTCCTGTGCACCTGCACCAGACCCACAAGCCCCAGGTCACCCCCCTGCAAGAAAAGCAGCTGCTCGCCGCCACCCACGAGCAGGTGCTCTAAAGGCTGAGCAGAACATGCTCAAGTGAGCAAATTCTGGTGGTCAGGGATGGCTTTCTGTGTCAAGGAAGGCTCAAGTGGGTAAGGTCAGACATGAAAATAATCTCTGCACCTGCTGAAGAGGTTTTTATAGTTTGTACATTAGACTCTAAGTGAACTTTGTATTTCTTGATCACTGGGCAGTGAAAGGAGCTATGTTGGCTGCTTTTACCCCTTCATTAGTTTGGTTGAGTGCTGCCTGCATCCCCAGACCCAATGGTAGCTGTTAAATAATCTTACAGTTCTCAGGGAAACCGTGGGTTGTGAGCAAAGGCACAGACTGGTGCTGTTTCCAAAGTATTGGTGAAGGAATGGCAATTTATTATTTCAAATCATCTAATCCTGGTAAGGGCAAAGAGTGACATAAGCACAATATTAAACAGCATTACTGTCACCAAGGGCTCTGGGAAGTGTTGCATCCTCTTCATGTGATGTGGCTGGAGGCTTCTTCTCTTTTTTAACTCTTCTTGAAATGCTATCAGTGATCCAACTATTTACCTCTGTCTCCTGGGAGACACAGAGCTGGGCATGCCTGCTCTGCCATGGGGCAGAGGGAAGGCAAAGGGGAAGCTTAACCTGGGATTTGTGCTAAAAATGACTGTGCCAAGCAAAAGACAAAGAAGATGAGGGAAGTGGATGGGAGGGGTTGAGTTCAGCCCAAACGTTCCTGTTGAGAAGAAAATCTGTCCGCTTTAAAGCACTTTGAGTTAAACACGTGCAAAAACGAAGCACCTCCTTTCCTGCCCAAATTAGCCAATTCACCATAGAAAACAACTTCCCCCTGCTTTCCAAACTTTCTCTGCACACACTGGCGTGTCCTGGTCCCACCCATGTCAAGGTAAAGCTTCACCCTGGCTGAAAGCAGCAGCGCTAATCCCTGCCACAGCCTCTGGGCACAAGCACTTTCCCAAGTCCCCGTGTACCTGCTGCCTCGTAGGCAGCACCAGGTGTTACTGGCATTGCAGAAGGGGGAGAGAAAAGGAAAATATTTCTCCTGGTTTGCCCAACTCCCTTGGTCTGTGCAGTTTTCACTTGGCAGTTTCTGCAGCTTTTTCCTGAGCAAGAGAGAGAGGATTGCAAAGTGAAGAAAAGGTGGAAATTTGCCAAAATTAGCAACGAGATTGAAGACCAAAGAAACTCCACTGCAGACCATCTCTGAAGTTTCTTTTTTTTTGTTGCTGCAGTTGAGAAGAACCCTTGGGTGGTCCCAGAGGCCCTGTGACCTCTGGGCTGCAAAGGGCAGAGGAATGAGCCCTGGATCTGCTTGCCCTTCATGGGCACCATGGCCAGAGGGCCTGGAGCTGAACACATGAAAAAATGTGGAAGTGCACACTGTACCTCGGATCAAAGCCACCCAGGATTTCAGCACTTGCTGAAGTTTAGCCACACTTTAAAACGTATCAAAGAGTTTAAGTGTGCATTCCATTGGCTTTGCCCAGTGCTTGAGGATTAGAGATGTGCTTAGCAATACTCTGGATCTGGGTGGAGTTAAAAAAAAAAAATCAGGGGTGATCCTCACTGATATCCCAAACCACTCCAGGGAGAGCAAGGAAGCAGGGATGGCCTTGCCATGCAGCTGCACCCCTTTCCCTTCTCTCAATCGTGCTTGTAGAAATAATTCAGAAATCACTGCCCTCATCTCCTGTCATTCCTGGCTGAGGGAAGATCAGTGCTGGGACAGGCCTTTGCTTTCCTTCCTCCTCAGGGTCTGGCTGCCGAGCACCGAGAGCCCTGGAGATTGTTAAGCACAGAATTTTATTTATTCCCTCTTTTATACCAGCATATTTCACTGGAGGAGAAGAAGCAGGACTCGGTCAGGCGCCACATGGGCATCCCCTCTGCATCCATTTTGGGGTTGTGCCTCTCAGGAGCAGCTGCTTTAGGGGAAGGAGCCACAGTATACAGGATAGAGTGGGAATGCAGACGGGGCTCTGGAGTGTGAGGCCACAGGAGTGGGGGAAATATCGCCTTGCCTTCACCAGGGATTTTATTCTCCCTCATGAAAAGAGAGTGGCCTCTGAATGTCAGCCCAGCCTGCCTGTCAGTTCTCAGCTGCACCATGGGATAAAGCTGCTGATCCCTTTTATCCCCTTCTGGGAGTAGTATTAATAGTATATTCATTTTTGTTCCATTTATAATTCATTACTGCCCAGTTATTTGGATTTACTTGTGTTAAAAGGCATAACGAGACAAAAACTTAGCTGGTTATGAGCCCGGGGAGAAGGGGAAGGCTCTTCCCCTCCCTCCTTCCCTGCCTTGCCTCCAGGACAAGGGGGAGCAGCCAGCCAGGGCTGAGTGTGCTGGGGAGAAGGGAGGTCACTTTGTCCCTGGTATGTTAAGCTTTGGAAGTCACCATTGCTTTTGTGGCTGCTGCCTCCAAACCCAGAGGAAGAGCGTTAGTTCTGCCCAGACTGGCACATTCCCAAACTGATGCACCTAAATCTCACTGAAATTAACTGCAACTCAAGCTCCCATGGGTGTTTAAAATCCCTCCATGCAACTGAAATATTTATACTAAACAGATAGGAGCATGCATTTTAAATAAAAATTTCTCCTTATTGTTCTAACCTCCCGTTTCCGCCCGCTCCGTTGCTTTTATCTGTCACATAAGCTCTGGCTCTCCTCTGGGCATTGCAGGTTCAGGGCCAGAGGCTCTGCTCTTCTCTGCTCTGCCCACAGCACACGCTCCAGGAGAGGCTCAGATGCTCGGAAATGGTGTGGGGGGGAGGAACCTCCACAACCCAACAACAACAAAAAGAGCTGTGGTTTTTTAAGCCACCTTTACGCTTTCCTGCTCCTGGGGCCAGGCCCCTGTGTAAGATAAAACAGCCTGGAGTCTGCTTTATCTCACCCCCAGCTGCCCACCCTCCCGGGGGACACTCAGGCAGAGGGGCTCAGCCGGACACGGCGGCTCCGGTGCCCTGGGAGAGGCTGTGGTGGCACCAGCCCCACGGGGGGGACCTTAGGGCCAGGGCTCACCCCATGGACACTTGTGTGGGGTTTTCCTGTCTGCTTGCTTTGCGTGAAGCAGCTGGGGCTGCTGTTGAAATGTTTCTTCCCTGAGCTGTCAGGCTGCCTTCCCAGTAAACCGTGGCTTTTGCGCTGGCTCTGGGAACCCTGTTTACACCAGGACAGAATTTGGTAGGTCCCTTCTTACAGCGTGGTCCAAGTAGAACAAACTTGCTCTTGAGGCTGCTCTTGCAGATGGTGCTGGTGCCCCTCACCCTGCTGTGACCACCCATGGTTTTTTTAGCTGGCTTAAATTAGCTGCTGATAGAGGTCTGGATAGGTCAGCCTGGACATTCACATCCCAAATATGCTTTTGGGAAATGATCTAAAATATGGGCAGGAAGTTTTATTTTGCAGATAGACCCATGCAGAGCTCTGCAGACAGAGAAACATAGATGGACACATCACTCAGATGGGGCGTCTTTGATCCTGAAAGCTCCCAGTCTTTGAAGGATTTTTTGTGTATATCTAAGATTCCCAGTCTCAGCCTTGACCCAATTGCTCCCTTCCCAAAGGGCATTTGCAGATGTAGATCTACAGTTACTGGTGGGCTCCCAAGAGGAGAAATCCCAAATTACTGGGGAAGTATACTGTGAGTTTCCCAACTGTAGCTCCCCAGCTTTTTATTCAACACCCAGAATAGCCTTTCTGAGGCTTATGGAGCCTCTTGGGAAGAGGTTTTCATGTGGCACTTGCTGTTTCATATGGCACTTGCTCCATAGTTTCCTTTTATTTCCTTTTTGCAAGACTGTGGACTAGAGGGTGCATCAATACCAAAGACTTGTCCTGTGGTCACAATGGTCACTTGTGATCAGCACTGGTAATAAGTACCAGAAACAGAAAACAGATTTAATTTTCATTCTAATTTTCCAATGTAATTGGAAGTAATTTTAAGTATGTTCAATGAAACTTTATATGTTCTCAGGGTAAAAGTGACAATATTTAGGCCCAAGTACTTTCCAAACTCCTTCTGTGCTTTGGGCTGGATACTGACCTTCACCAGTAAAATCTGGACACTCTCTCCTGGTTTTATAAAAGTTACTCAGCATTGGGTTAAGCATAAATGAGATGAGTTTAAGTGTATCCTGTAAAACTTTCAACATGTTCTGCTTTTATCTTATGTTCTCTGTGAAGCCATTGCCTTTGCTATAAACTAGATGGGAGAAGAATGTCACAGTGTGGATAAATGGTTTCTTTTTTGCTTTGTTTTTCTCCAAAACCCACAACTTTAGTCAAAGAAAAATCAAACCAGGTCTGAACCCAACCTCTCATTAGCAGTGCCTTGTGGTGCTTCTAAAAAAGCCCGAACTGGAGGCCAGTGGTCCATCCCAGAGAGTAACACTGGTGCTTTTGCAATCACCCAGAGGTAGGAGCTGGGCTTGCACTCAAATTTTTGATTTTGCCCTTGTCCCCACTTTTAGTGGCACATGGGGCAGGTGGCACATGGAGAAATTACATAGCCATCAGACTCCCCTTCTGAAACCCAGCACCCACTGACTTTGTCCACCCCTCTGCTGTGTCTTTGGGTCTGATGTGTTTCTGCAAGGGGAGCAGAGGAGGAGGAGAGGGGGCAGGGAAGCTGCTGGCAGCCCCTCTAACAGGAGCACGGTTTGCAACCCCATTCACAGACATTGTCTGGCATTGTTGTACCAGACACGCTCCATTCATGGCCCCTCTCTTGTCCCTTTTCAGCAAGTGCCCACTGGTCCTGCTCTGTTTGTCGGCAAGAATGAGCCGCCGGGAGGAGGAATGTTTCCCAGACGGGGGGTGAGGAGGTCAGTCTGGACCTCTGGACATTCGTGGCGTGCTCGCAGCCGTGGCATGTGAAAGCAGGGGAGCCTTTGAGGGCCTGGCGGCCGCTTGTTTAGATATGTGCAGCTCAGATCATGAGATTAGCTGTCAGGTCATCTGCTGTGAAATCCATTATGAAAAACACCCGGAAACTGATGCTTGACTTGAAATCCTTAGTTGGCTAAATTGCAGAAATTATCTTCCGAAGCTTTTGTCAGCTCCATATGTATGTGTAATATATTTATACACGTGCAGATATAAAATAATGTTTGCAGTAATGCCTCATGCAAAACACTCCTTGAGTAAATCTGTCACTGAAACTTCAATTCCAGATTACTGCACTCCAAGATCTGCTATTATCAGTGAAAACACATCTTCAGAAAGTTCACAACAGTCTGAAGTAGATGAGCTATTGAAATGCAATAGAAAATCTACCCATCACGGATTAGTCAAACAATGAATGTAGCCCTGCACATAAACATTGCCTAACTGTATTGGCAGGGTAAATGGTTCCTGATTTACTGCTGCAGGAATAGGTGGCATTTCCTCACACTGTGAATACAAATATCAATTATCTCGAGGAGAAATACATTTCTAATCTGTAAGCGTGGTCAAGCGATGCAAATAGTGGCAACAAATCAGTCAATTATCAAATTATTAAACATTTCCAATAATATTATTATTATTAATTCTCTGGTAGCAGCAGTGTACAATTTGTGAGAAAATAAATCGTGAGTAGATCTTGGAGTACTTGAAAAAGTGGTTTTAGTCTGTGGATATCCTGAAAAACCACAACCCTGAGTCAGGTAGATCAAAGAGGAATGAAGAGTCTGGGGTTTTGGATTTCAGAGATAGCCTTTCATGGTGGTAGTTGCTGTTGCCACTCTCAGTGTTTTCATACTGCCTTGTGTGCATTACGGATTTATGCAGTAATAGCCACACTTACCTTTGCAGCCATTTGGATGTAGCAGCAAAGTATGAACTCCTGAAGGAGAAAAAGATAAAAGAGGGGAGCAGAGTGATGCAGGTATTGCTCTCTCTGTTGAATGCCAGCGGTTTCTGCTCTGTCTGCAAAATATTTCCACATCTTCCACGTGATTTTCCTAAAGAGCACTCTCAGCCCAGTGTGTTTTGATGGAAACATCCGAGGTACAAAGACATAGAGAAAGGAAATACTTAGATTTGTGGTAGGTAGAAAGTTTAGATCATTTCAGCCCAACCCACTGGAATTTTTGTCAAGCTGTTTTTAAAATGTAATACCCTCCCAATAGACCCTTGGTACCAACTCAAAGTGCTTATTGCCCTGGGTGCAAAGGGAGACTTCATCCACCCTTCTACAAATGAATAATTTTGATGAGAGGGTTGGATTTGGCAGGTTTTTTTCAGTTCTCTTAAATGGCACACATGCACTCAGAGCAGATTTTTGCAGTGCCTCCTCTTACAGCACCGGCCTCATCTCGCAGCAGCTCCAGGCCTGACCAAAGGAATCTGGTCAAAAGGATCCAAAAGTTGTTCAAAAAGACCAACAAGCCAGCGATGGTGTGGCAGAAAATGCCCTTCCTGGGCAGGTGATGATGGACTCGGTCCAGCCCCAGCACAGGCAGATTGCGCAAGTCATGGATGAGAGTGTCACCATTGTACTTTTTTATTTGCATAAAACAATTATCCCATGGACAGTGGCTCTGGAGTTGTCTAGACAACATGCTTCCGATGGTATCACTGACCTCAGACACACTGGGTTGGCTCTAAATTAGCAATGAGCAGGGCTGGAGGGATGTATTATGGCAGTTATAAACCATAAGAAGGTATTTAAATAGATAGATAAGACACATGCAAATCTTTCCATTGCCATGACAACCATCTTGATATAGGTTTTCCATACGTAGCAAGAACGGCAGAGCAAAAGGCACTGGAAAAATAGCAAGAACCTGTAATGATAATGAACCCTGACAGTGTATTAGTCTAGATTTTGGTCACTTATTAACTCTTAATAGAATACAAACTTCTATAGTAATACAGTGTTCAGTGGGTCAGGGAGCAATTACTTCTAAACCTTTGCTATAAGGATCTCTGCTATATGGCTATACCTAATGTACCAATTCTTCACAAATTGATCTGACTGATTAAAAAACACTTTGCTATTAGATGTAAATTGCTTAGCTGCTCAAAAGCGCTTCGCAGGGACGGGTTGCACAAAGCATGAAAATATGTCATTTATGGACATCTCTATATTTCCCTCCCGGTTTTATTGGCCGGGCGAGGAATCTCGTAAATCTGAATACACGGATAATTGTAATGTAAGGGCTGGGGCCGCCAGTTTCAAAAGGATACACAGGGCAGCCCACAACATATGTGCGTCCCCTCCCTACATTACCTGTCTGAGCAGGGCAGAGCTGGGCGTTCATCCTTTTTTGTTCTTCCTTCTTACACTTCGTTTCTTCTGAGTGCAAACCTGGTGGTTTGAAAGCCAGCTCCTGGCTCTAATGATGCCTCCTGTGGCCAGCGAGGGTCCCCTCCAGCAGTGTCTTTCTCAGATAGATGCACGGGATGAAAGCAACCATGGGAGCTTGGACCTGGAGGCATCTTGTCCAACCTGAGTCCTCTGTGCTTGTTCTCACACAGCCCAGTGATGCTGGGGTGTGGGTGACCAGGTGGGAAGGACACAAGATATGCTGCCTCACTTTTAAACAGCTTCTTCCACAAGGCCAGGTGTATCAGTAGTGACTGGGGCCTTGGGAAATGAATTAGGGTTAACTTGCAGGGTGTTGTTGTTGTTTTTTTCCTTGATGTTAGTGAAGATGCTTAGGCTTAGAGGTGATCTAATTGCCACCTTCCAGTACCTGAAGGGAAGAAAGGAGGAGAAAGAATTTTTACGAAAGCATGTAGTGACAGGACAAAGGGGGAGTGGCTTTAAACTGGAAGAGAGTAGGTTTAGGTTGGGTATTAGGAAAAACTTCTTTATTGTGAGGGTGGTGAGGCACTGGCACAGGTTGCCCAGAGAAGCTGTGGATGCCCCATCCCTTGAAGTGTTCAGGGTTAGGTTGAATGGGGCTCTGAGTGACCTGGGATGGTGGGAGGTGTTCCTGCCCCCAGCAGGGGGTGGATTTGGATGAGGTTTAAGGTCTCTTCCAATGCAAACCATCCTGTGGTCCTGTGATTCTATGCAGTTGTAGGAATCCGACCCTGTTGCTGGCTAATTCCTCATTACCACTGCTTGCTGTCCCTGTAATGGATGGTTTTGTTGTGGAAGGGTGTTTGGAGTGGATGGCCCACACTGTGCTTCCACATTGTGCTGTCCCCTTCTGCCCTGGCAGGCAGTGGGATCCCTCTGTCTCCCAGCCCAACTCTGGATCCAGAGCAGCTGAATCTGTCACAGCCTCTGTGCCATCTCCTGTCACCTCCACCCACTGCCTCTGTGTGATCACACCCCACATTAAATCCTTGCCATCCTTGTCAGAGTCTTTCCTGAAACAACATCCTTTTATTTATGCTTTCAAGCAATAATTTTGGCCAGCACCGTCAGGGCTTTGACTGTGCACAACACTCACACCAATCTTCCTCCTACAAACTCCCCTGGGGCTCCTCTGAGCCCTTGAAGAGTGCAGGCAAGGTAGGGTGCTACAACTGCTCATTGTTTGAACTGCAACCATCTCATTGCAGCCTTGTGTTTACCTCTCTGCCCAACTTCCAAGGTGGAGGGAAGCAATTTGGGTGGGCCCCGTCATGTCCCCCTGCAATGTGCAGCCCCAAGCACAGCAGCTCTGACCAAAACCCAGTGGGTGATGCTGTGGTGCAGAGAATAATTAAAAAGCTGCACTCGTTTCCCAGATGAGATACACTCCTGTAGTGTGTAAATCAGTCACAGTCCTGGAGGAATAATCCAGGCGGGATAATTGTGCAGGGGAAAGGCCCCAGACGTGATAGGGGTTTGCATTAGCAATGCCTTTTCATCCATCTGTCTTTTGACCAGAGTTAGAGAGGGCCAGAATTTTACTTATAAGGATGTTTTGATCAACTGATTATTTCAGTGACAGAGCTCCTGAAGTACAAGCTCCTGAAAATACCTTATTTGTGTACAGGAGCAGCTAGGAGCCAGGGACTGAAAGGTTTCTTTCTTCAAAGATTAATCTGTTTAGGATCTACCAGTTCCCTTATGATCCTGGAGAATTCAACCAAGAGCTTGACTGGGGGAAATATTTCACCTTGATTGTTTATCCGCTGAGCGTAAGCAGAAACAGGACAAATAAGAACCTGGCTCAGGGCAGGAATTAAATTAATAGAGCTTATTGGTAAGATGCTGTTATTTATTAATTAGGCTAAAGAGGAGCTGAAGAGCCCTGCTCATGGTCTGAGCTTGTTTGTGGTGTTCAGGGGTGTTGGGAGCCCTCTTTGACACCTGCAACACGTATCCCACTTTTAGGTGTCACTAGGGGAAGGTTAAAGGTGTTGAAGCTGGCTGGTATCAAAAAGTGTCCCAAGAATTAATGTGAAAGCAACACAAGGGCAAACACGTATGTCTGCAGTCAAAATGCTTTTACAAGTCCTACATAACAATTGTGTTGCTACAAAGCTGGTGAAAAGTGTATTCCACAGTTCAGAAAAGGCACTTGGGTGCTGTGGAGGAGAAAGTGTCCATGACAGACTCCACCTACGTGTTTTCTTTTTAAGATCATCTTAACTTTATTGAAGACTAACCACAGAACTGAAAATTGTTGGTATTAACACTCTAGGGCATCCTGTGTACTGAAGACTCAGTTTCTTATCCTGAATACGTGTTCTGGCTGACAAATTTTGGGGTGTTATTTTGCCTTCTAGTTATTCAGATGTTCTTTGGACATCTGGGAATTTAATTAACAGCTTTTGCATGTATTTAAAGCAAAGTAAACTTTCCTGGAGCCTCCTGATGGTGAGGAGCCATCTTATTTATGAACACTGGCACCTGTCATGTTAATTTGTACGAAGTTTTTGATTTATTCTAAAAGAACATATTACACAGTGGATTTGGAGGAGTTAAAGGGAACCTGCAGGGTGACTTTAATCTTTATGTCTTTATATACTTGAGGGCATTTTACTGCACCTCTGCACTGCTTTCACCACACAATCATTTTCTGCTTTAGAAATGTAGCCATTTGGATCAATAGCTGCAGTACAATATATGGTACTTCTGATGGGAGCCTCACAGGACACCTAAGAAGCACCGTGGTAATTTTGCAAAATGCTTGGCTACACTCTGAAATATATCTTAAAAGTAAAAGTTGGCAAAACAGACACTGTGCAAAATTACAAGAGCACTGGTGAAATTGTGCTTACTGCATTTATGCGTATTAAGAGTAAATTAGGAAAAATGGTGTGTAAAGGGATATTCCTTGCCTGAAACATGGATGTTTTATTAGAAAACTCTGAATTATTAAGGGCTGGGCTATCTGCATTTCTTGTAGCAGCAGTTTTAAACTCTTGTGGGAACGTGTTGGCTTTTATGGAGGGATTTTTGAAGGGGAAGATTTCCAGCGAATGTGATACGCGTGTGTTTCCTGGGCTTGATTTAAAAGAAAGCAGAAGTAAAAAAGGATGTTTGGTGACATTTACTCAGCGCACAGAACAAGAAATGAAAGAGGATCTAAAAGCATACATCCCTTAAAGCGTTAACAAACGTATCCTGCACGTTGCAGATTTTACAGTAAATTCTTTATCTATAAACAAACCGGGTTATCACAGCTGTTTATTGTACTGCTAGCCCTGATCCTAACCTTTATGTCTTTATTGCTTACATACCATTCCCTTGTTTATATGTCTGTACCAGGCTGTGCCCTTGAACTTGGCCCCGGCGAGCCCTGACCCGGCGCTCGCTCGCTCGCTCGTGGGGGTCACGGCAGCATCGGAGACAGGACATCAACACCCCAGCAAAGCCCCACTGCCTGCCAGAGCCACAGAGCACGGGGACAGGGCAAGGAAAAGGGTGAAAGGGTGGGCAGGATTCCCTCTGAGGAGTGTTTGTGGTGCTGCCCTGCTCGCCAGGGCCTGTCAAACTCACCTGGGAAGCTCCACTGGGGGGGGCAATGTCTCTCTCCAGCAGAACCATCAGCCCCCTGCTCTTTCCAGCTGTCCAGCTGGAGCCTTGGTGCTGCATAAGAAAGGCTTTTCCTCTCTTTCCCCCCCTCTCTACTGATAAACTGACAGCCAGGCATGCCTTGTTCTGATAAGTCAGCAAAGTGTGGTTTTCCTACGGACAAACAGCCCGTGCCCTCCAGCATCTTCAGCAGCAAGGCTTGAAGGGCAGGATGGAGCGGGCAGCATGGGGATAAGCAGGGACAGGGATGTGGCTGCGAAGATCTGCCTCCAGATCTTCATCCATAAGCTTCATCCATAAACCATAAATAGTTTTGTAAATCCCATGATGTCCCACACAATTGGTTTTGGGGCATAAAGGATTTGGGCTTAGCTCAGTGGGTAGCGTTAAGAGTGTTCCACCACAACCAGTCAGGGCATGCTGTGGGATGAGCCCAAAAGAGGGGCTCTCGGAAATGTGGGCAGCACCAAATAGACCAGGGCAAAACAGTCTGAAGCCTTCCTCACCCCTCCAGAAACTGTCGTCGTGGGTTTGGTTTCAGTTAGTTGAACAGGCTCCTCAGTAAAAACAAACCTCCTGGTGCAAACATCTCCAGGTCGGAATCACATCCTTCATTTGCTGCTAAAAATAATGGCAACGAAGGGAAGAATTCGCAAATTCTCCCAGGGAAAAGAAATTATGATCCCATTAACCTACATTACAGCCATCGCCATTAAGAGATACCATTAACCTGCAGTTCCCACACTGCCTTGTCGGAGATACTACAGTCATCCCTATAATTCTGGAGATACTGCAGCCATCCCATAATTGTGTGGTAACTCTTGGCAAACGCTGACTTTAATAGGCAGTGTTGCAGCCAAGTACTTTGTTGGATTATAGGCCCCAATCCACGTAGCCTTTCATGAACATTTTGACTGCTCTGTCTCAAACCATGCTCAGGATGAGAGCTCCACAACAGGATTGGGCCCCTCCACACCACCTGAAATTACAGGATTTTTACTGCCTTACTAGGTCATGAGTGGCCATAATCGATCAATACAGAGGATGATGTGAGTATCAAGAGTTTTAATGGCATAACAGCCTGTGGTAGGAGGAGTTTTTTCACTTTCCAAAGTAACACGTGTGTTTTCAGTGGCTTTTCTTCACACGTTTACTGATATTCAGCTTCCAGAGTGAATAGTGCTCATCTTGTGATTGGGTTTAACGGAGTCCTACTAGTTGGAGAATTGGAACATTACTGCTTAATATAAAGTATATATATATTTATTTACGTACATAGGCTCAATATTCTATTTTCTTAATCTCTTCTACTTACTTCACACATTTTTGGCTCTGATTACAAATTTGCTGTTAAGTCTATGAATCAAATTTTCATATATTCAGAAGCTTGAATTTTCCTATCTACCAGCCTCAAATTTTGCTTTGGGTTTTTTTGTTTGGTTTTTTTTTTTCTTTTCTTGTGGGCTTTTGGAGACTTGTTTTTTAAGTCAGAGGAAGCAACTGCAGGGAAGTCAGTGTGGTTTTGCAGAAAAGGAGCTGGAGTGGTCCTCAGGACTGATAACTTATTTCAGGTTTTTAGTGCTCAACAACTTTCTCAAATCTAAAAATAAGCAAATCTGTGTGTTGAAGGCTACAGTAAAGCAGAACCTTTTTCTCACAGGTTTAAAAAAACCCCAACACACCCAAGTAATAAGATGTATATTTATGTAACAAGAAGTTAGATTTATGAAAAATGCTGCTGTGGATTGCAATTCCATATGAAATGGTCCCATCTCAGAATAGGAATCATTGGATGCTGACATGTACTGATGTGCACACTCTCCTGTCTGAGCTCAGTATATTTCTAACTTTGCTCTAATTATCAATCACTTGATTCATGTCAGACCACTCACATTTAAATCAAGTTTTTGTGCTATTTGGACAGGTACTCTGTAAACACAGGCAGAAGAGATGGTTTCTGGAATGAATGGGAAAGGCTGCCTGAGAGGCTGTCGGAGTCCATGTTCTGTATGAACAAATTAAAAGCAGGAGTCTTTCATGCTAAATTTGTATGGCCCTCTGCACAAATTTCCCAATTTATTTAAGTATTTTCTGGTGGCGAGATGTTTTGGGACGTGAGGGCTGATAAAGAGCATTAAATAAAACCCTGCAAGTCGAATTTAAGGATAAAATGAAATTCTTTCTGTGTTGGGTTTGATGTTCTTAATTTAATCCCTGGTGGACAGTAGTCTGCATTACAAAACCTTCACACATAATTTGGCACAGTTTGGATGATTTGCAATCTCTCCTCGGCTGTCTCTGCAGAGGATGCCCCGAGCAGGTCCTGTGTGGAGGCTGGGTGACCTCTCCTCTCTCAGGAGGGTGGTCTCCTCAGGTCACCGTCGGGGTCATTGCTGCGGCAGAGCAAGGAAGCTTTGACTGTTCCTTTGCTCGTGGGGGTAAACAGAGGACTTCAATTTCCAGCACTACTGGTCCCTAACCTTCAGAAGCTTCAAGGGGGGGTGGGGAAGAGATGCCAAAGGAAAGCGCAGAGCAAAGAATGCAAGGAATTTTGCTTATCTGTGACAAGTTTCTAAGCGTGTTTGATTATGGTAATAAGGATACCTCATTAACAAAGGATTTTAAAGGCATGTACGCCATTGATAATCAGTCAAAGTACACCGTACATTTTTAACTTTTTTTTCTTTCTTCTCCCAATGGGATATGTTTGAAATACAGCAGCACCTTAGTTAAAATGTGGGATTTCACTTGGTGCAGGAGGGTGGGGCTGTGGCAGCTAAGGAAGGAGCTCTATCTCCTGAAGATAAAGTCCCCATCGCTAAGAGATGACTGTAAAACATCCACAATTCCCAGTCCTTAAAACTCTCCCTAATTGCAAATCTCCTCATTGTTTTTAACTTATCTCTGCCCGTGCTGTGCTGAATTAGTCCTTTGGAGTCCCTGAATGGGATCAAGGGAAGAGAGGAGGAAAGGAAGGATGGGAATGAGAGCCAATGAGGAACAGAAAGCAAGATAGCAAGAGGAAAGGAAAGGGGGTGGGTGTTAAGTGTAATTGCCCTTTGGCTTTCTGTGAAACTGCCAAACCTTTTGAACACCCTTGCTGAACCAGCCCCAGGGATGTTTTCTGCACCCCTGCTGCATGAGAGGCATGAGGTGCTGGGGAGGGGGTAAAAAGGGAAGAAATGGTGCAGCAGGAGTTTTCCTCCTCTGCTTGGATAATTTCCAGTGTGTCTTGCTGGACAGTGGCCCGGTGAATTTCCCCCCCAGCAGCCTCTGTGCTGATCTCCGTGTTAGGTCCCTTGGCCATGGCCCCCTGCCCAGGTCCCCACTTAAGGGTGGGAGAGAGAAGCCACCCCCTGTGCTCACCCTCTTTCTTGGCCAGCCTGGCCCTATAGCAGGCAGCTGCTTCCACCAACCAGCCATCCATGGGAATTTACTCCAGCTCCACCTGATACCTGGAGTATTCCTATTTTTGCATCCTTATCTCCTAATGAGTTTATAATCTAGAACAGAGCAGTACCCCTGCAGTTCTCCAGCCTTCTTATCAAATGATTTCGCTATCAAGCACATTCAGATGACTGACGAGCTGCTTCTGGCCCCACATGGGCTCCTCTGTGGGGGCTTTTTTCAGAAGGAATAGACTTGAAGAGAAATTCTGTCAAGTTAAACAGGAGAAAAACAAAACCCACCTGTTCATGGGGTTCTTCCAGCTTGTTCCAGGTATAATATTTGAGTGTTGGCTGCCCAACCCTAAATGTGGTGGATATAACCCAGTATTTTTTCTTCTATTGCCTTTGGGTTGAAGAAAGCATTTTAATATCCACACACCTCTAATAAACTAAAGCTGTAACGAGGCTTTCTCTATTTGTATTGCTCTTTTGTTGTCTCCTATGTACATTTACCATTGATTTTTGCCAAACTCCCCTATACTCTAACTATGCAGTTATAAACTGGTGTTATTGAGGGGAACTGAGAAGGAAAAGGATAGCCATGAAATTACTGGTTGCAAACAAACACTGCAGCTCAATTTTAGGCACTTCTCAGAAACACCTAAAGATTACTGCTTGCAACCTTCCTAATCAGTAAATCAGCCAGCCACCAATTGTTTCCTTAGCCACATCAGGCACAAATGGAACAGCTGTTTAATTTACTTTTTTTTTTTTAATTTAATTTTTTATGGTAGGAAATTCATATCCTGAATCAATGATATCTTTATTTTGCAATAATATTTTGATATTTTGCTGCCATCGATTCTTTTATTTTCTTTCCTCTCTGTGTTGCCTGCCATAAAAGATAGGAGGGTCTCTGTGTATGAATGAGGTGACTTGATGCCATCTTTCAGGATGGTGAATGGAAACCAAGTGAAACTCTCTGGAGCTTCACATGGACATCCTCTCAAATCCAAGGGCTGAGGGGAGGAAGTGGGACACTTGCTAACGTGAGCAGGAACTGAGGGACCCAAAGCTTTGCAAGCTCTAGAAACTCTGAAGTAAATGGCTTCGGTTGGCTCGAGACTGAGCAACAGCCAGCTCCAACTGAATGCTTTATTGCCGTCTGGAAGTGTTTATTTTCTGAACATAAATTCAAGGGACAGATTCAAGGCATGTCTAGAAATAAAGCATATCATCATGTGAGCTAAGCTGACAAGGACAATTTACTGTACCCTGCATTCGTTCTGGGCCAATCGGAAGAGAAGAGGCTATTAACATCCTGAAATTCCCGCTGTTCGGCTCTGCCTGTCCCTTCACTGAACTCGGGAATGGCATGTATTAACCCCTTGAGGGCCTCCCGTGCGCGGCGCACATCCCGGGAAGGGACACTTGTTTGGGCCATGTGCGGCGTGTCCAGCTCCTGCTAATGGCAGCAGCAGCAGCAGGAGCTGCTCTGCCGGCCCGGCACGGGCGCTGCTGTCCGGAGACCCAGCGTTAACAGGGTTAACATCTCTCCGAGAGGCGCTCTCAGTGCCGCACACCAAGCCCTGACTTGCTCCGCTCAAATACGAGAGTTCACTGGTCAGCTTGACCTCGAATTCTCTCGCAAAGACAGGGACAAGTTGACATACTGCTCGTGTTTCCAGGGCCTGTAAAGTTCAGGGAATACAATGCAACTGCGGCTCTCATGCCGCGAGCATCACTCCGAGAAGGGAAGGGAAAGTTCATTTCCTACTTTTTTAAACACTGCCAGCAAGAAACGTAACAAAACCAGAAGAGAAGTCAGAAGGTAAAACACAAAGGGCACGGCAGCAGATACTGCAGAGGAAAGGTGCCATTCATAGTCAGGAATGTGTTATAATAAAATCCACAAGCAAAAGTCCACAGAGGACTGTTTGCATAGCAGCACCACAATATCTACATGTGTAAATAGAGGGAACAACCTTTAAATCTACGTTGCAGCAGTGACTGTTGTGTCTTTTACCTGCTGCTTGAAGTGTTCCCCCTGATTAGGTGGGTGTCCTTGTATAGGACACCATGACCAGCCCCATTCCAGCATTGTGGCTGAGGGAAATATGTTATTGTGCCTCTGAACAGGAATTTTCTGCATACAGCGCTGTAGAAGGCCAGTGCAGTTAGCTTAGCTGATCTTCCTTTTCCTCTGTTAGGGAATATGGATTCAGGACAGCTGATAGCTTTCACAGTAAAAGTCTTGGATTCTGATTAATAATTAATGTTTGTTGTCTTGCTCCTTTTTTCTTTTGGTGAGTTTGCAGCTGAGGAGCCTATCTCATTCATTCCCTGGCACTGCACAGGGCTTACGTATCACAGCCTTCAGTACCAGACCAGAATAATATAAGAACCACAAAGAATCATTTATCTGGCATGACATATTTTATGCTCTTGTGTAAGTTTTCCTAAGGGACTTCTGAATGTCCTACTGGGTGACTGTAAAGACACCAAGGACTCAAAGTCATGGGCATCATCTTTATTACAAGCCCTAAAACACTCAGTACAAAGACAAAGCTGAGTGATTTTAACTTTTCTGAAATTAAGAGACTGTATTGTCTCACCCAAGTCCTTCCAAAGATCTCTTTAAGAGCAGTGTGGTTTGGGGCTAAAATTGATCCTTATCTTCTATTACTTATAGGAATGTTTCTGTGCTTTAAAAATTCAGTCCCCATTTCTTACTTGCAGACTACCCTAATCTCAAATTAGCCTTCTGAGCCAAGTGCAGGAGTGCAGGAGTGCAGGTCTTATTGGCTCAATTAAAGGAAATAACACAAAATCAGACAGGCTATTGCAGGAGTCTTTGTCAACAACTTCCTGAATGCTGAGAGGCTGCTCAGACATAAGCTGTCTCTACAGCCAGATAGTGCTGTTATTCGAAACACATTGGTGTGAGAAATTAAAAAAATATATATACACGGCTAATAGATAAGTTCATCTGATGGCTTCACAGCAAAAGTCTTGGGCTGGTGCTTCTGATTAATTATTAATTAATAATGTGTTGTTTTTTGGTGTGTTTTCAACTTAGCTTTGCCTCTCTTTTTTTTGCCAAAACACACATAACAAAGCTGAGATAACTATGCTGGTATCTGTTGTACTATTACTCGCCTTAATTATGTCCTTAATAATGACAAAATGTTACGTTTCCAGTCATGTATCGATAAATATTTTGGAGGTAGGGAACTGTCAGGTATGTGGTGAGGACACTGTGTAAACAGCTGATATACTGTTGCTACACTGATGAAAACTGGGACTAATGCAGTTCTGTAAAGATCCTCTTTATAAAAGTGATTTTCCTTTATTTCTTTCCTTTTTTGTGTGTGTGTGTCCTTGTGCCTGAACATTTGACCCTGGAGGAGTAGGATGGAAAGATTGTTTAAAGAGCAGAGAACTGTTTATTTCAATTTTTTCCTCTTTTTTTCCCCCTTTTGCAGTTCCTTTTTTACAGGTAAATCACTCGCGATATGGGAGAATCTCAAAGTTCAGAGGTTTGGGGCAGGAAACGCCTCCCCTCCCCCTGAAGTTTGGATTCAGAGCTAAATTTATCTGAATGCTGTCATTTCCCTGCTTTTCCCTCTCTACCTCCTTCATTACATTCCTCTTTCTCCCTCCCCATTCCCAGCCACCCAGATCTTATCCTTTCCTTGACCTGCAGCTCCCCCTCCCTAGCCTGCCATGGCTCTAAAATGTCCAGAGGCCTCGGTTGAAGGTGGCAGCTTCTCCTGGTGTTTTTTTTTTTTTTTTCATTTCTGAGCTGAACCATAGCGAGAAGTGCTCTGTAATTCCCTGCCCTGAGAGGTTGTGTCCATCAGAGATGCTGAAGCAGGTTTGGTAGCCACTTATAGGGGAAGGCAGCAGTGGTGCCCAGCAGAGCAGCCCGGGCTGGCTCGTGCCTTGCTGGGTGTGAGCATCTGCCTGTGATGCAGCAAAGAGTCCCCGCAGGTACAAGCAATTTGATTTAAGCAAGAGAATTCAGAAATAGGTGTTGAAGTTCAGCCAAATTTCCATGCTGCTCCTGCTTTTCCCTGACACATTCTGCACATTTGCATCACTTATCACAATCTTGAACAGGTCTGTCCTGGTAGGAAACACACAGAGCTCAGCAAGAATCCCTCTCTTTTTGTTTTTCCCTTTTCCTTTTCTTTTTTCTTTTTTTTTTTTTTTTTTTTAAATATTATAGTCTTGCACTGTGGCTATTCTAGTTTTTCACAGAAATGGCAGGCAGCCAAAGACTGGAGTCATTATTTGCAAACTCTAAAAATAGAGTCAAGATTTATAGGAAGAAAACAGATATGCCTTGTTATAAAACCATGAATAAGGATTGGCACGAACATAACGGTTTATTCTTTTCTGATATTGCTTATTGTAAATTGCACTCTATCTTTGTGGGAGATACACCAGATATTTACAGTGCAGGAATGCTTCCTTTACTTGAAAGTGCTGCAAAACTGCAGTTTATTTGTTGTAAAGACTTGATTATTCAAAGGAAGCGATAAGAGATGAGGTAGCCCCAGGAATTTTGTGCATTGTTGGGGTGGATAGTTTATTTTTAAAAAAGTATTAGTGATCTTTTTCTGCAGGTCACTGCTGATAAAATTACATTCTTCACCCAGCGAAAAGACGCCTTGTGAGTTGCACTTCTGGTTAATACTGCTTGTTATTATACACCATGAACATCCCTGATCTAACTGTGGGTAATAACACTCCCTGCTCTATCTCCTTCTTCCTAGGCTCTGGCAGGGCAGCAACAATTAAAAAAAAAAAAAAGGGGGGGGGGGGGGAGAAAAAAGGAGGGAGGAAGTAAGCAGAGGGAAAGAGAGGGAGAGACTTTCACAAAGAGTTAAAAAGGCCTGATGAAATCCTTACAATGTACACCATATGGCTTGACATTTACCAGATTAGTTAAACATTTCTACTGGGGATAAATATTCCTGCACATCGATGTAAAGAAATTGCATGAGACAAGGGCACATACAGCATATTTATGCCATGGAGTAATCTTTTTTTTTTTTTTTTCCTTTTTTTTTTTCCCTCCCTTCCCCTTGGCTAGCAGAATTCAGGTTACAGAGCATTTGAGGGACAAGTGTACTAAGCCCAAATAAACCCCATTTCTGTGCACTCCTGAGCTGCTGGTGGGGTGGCTTCCAGCATTGCCCCAAACACCTCAAAAGCTTCCCCCCCACGAAAGTTTTGAGTGAGCAATCTTGCTATAAAAAAATACCAAAACCCCAACTCTATGGAGAGGCTGAAGCATTAAAGTTTGTCAAAATCTATCTGAGCACTCTAGGATTGCCCGTGGAAGACGACTGTGATGGCTGCCAAAGTGATTTGAACGGGTTGATGCAGAGGAGGTGACTGCTGGTGCCCGTGTCTGGTGCAGCCTGCCCCGCTCCTTGGTGAGCAGCCCTAAAGCCATAGATTTCATCTGATCTTTGCAAAGGCTAACATTTGTCTGCTGTCATTTTAGTGAGATTGATGACAGGCTGGGATGGGGAGGAGGAGGAGGGGGAGCGCAGCGGGAGGAAGGTTGATCCCCACAGCCCCGATAGCTGGAGCCAAGCCCATCCAGTGTTGCTATCCTGGACTCTCTGGTCATCTCTGGCAGTGGCAGCAAGTTCTTCCTTCACCACTCCAGCAGGACTTGCAGGGCACTGTTACAGGAGATTGCAGGAACTCAGAGACAGGAAGGCAGCACTTTGCACCTTATGTATCTTAATAGATTATTCTCATCACAAGCAACACAGGGCAAAATGTTATGACAACCATAAGAATGTAGTTTACTGTGGCTTAATGTGGCTGGGCAGTGCAGGGTAAAGCTATCAAAAAAAGTTTTTTTTTTTTTTTTTTTTAAAGTTTCCATGAGAAACTAACCTATGTGGACATGCAGCTATTTTTATTCAACCCCCCGAATTTTGGCAAATTCTTTCCAGGCTGTAGCAGAAAAGGCTTACTCTTTTTAGTAGTAGTATCCCAGTGCCAAACTAAAAATCAGACACCTTTCCACTTGGAAGCTTTCTTGCAAGCTGATGTAATAGGGGAATCTTCTGCAAAGGACACATGTCCCAGGCTGGGCAGCCAGTTGCTGGCCGCAGCATGTAATGTGCCTTGAAAAAAAATTAGCTTTTATACTTGTGCAGGATGAAGTCCAGGTATCTTTTTCCATGAATGAATGAGTGACTGTCAATGCTGACATTCCATCTTACCTCAAAATCCTAGAGATTTGCATTTTACAAGGCACATATATGTATACATGGAAGGATCTCAGCACTTCTGGGAAAGAAATGCAGGGTGAATGGGTTCTGCCCTTGAGGAGAAATATACCTGTAAATCTTAGATAATCCCAATATTAGATTGGAAACCATTGAGGCAAGGGCTGGAAGCAGCCCTAGATCCTCTTTAGGAGCTGAAGGAGAGACGGGTGCACAAGCCAGTAACTCTAACAAGCTGGAATTCAAAATATGCCTGACCTAAAACCTTGGGCTGGGACATGTACAGGCTTGGGGGAAAGCTCAGCTCCAGCCCCTGCCATCGTGGTTTGCAGCGCCCAGACCGATTCCGTGCAGATTTAAACCACCCAGCGTCCTGTGGCACCAAAATGACATCGTGTGAGGACAGGGTTTCAGCTGCAGACGGGGAAAAACGTCGTGGAGAATGTGAAAATAAGGTCCCCTTATTGCTGCTGGTCAGAGAAGAGCAGGGGCTCCCACCCGGGTGTGAGGGCGGCTTGTGCCCCGCACGAACCTGGCGCTTCGGTGATCACGGGTGGCTGGGTTGATAAAGAGTGCGCCAGAGAGATAAATACCTGTACCGAGGAAAATAAGAACAGATAATGGATTGGTGCAAGCCGCAGTATATTTCCTCCCGGTGATGAAAGGCTAAGAGTGAGTTATAGATCTTTCCCCATGATAAGAACAGATATTTCTTTCCAAATCATTTATCTATAAGATACTGAGATATTATTTTGGGTCTGCATTGGTATTAATCGGGCTCTTTGCATTCCCATTCTGGTCTTCAGCAGGTGACAAGGTGGTAGGGACCCCAAAGGTTCTGTCTGCACCTCCCAAGGGTGAGGTGTTGCTTTTCATCGTTGGGAGCTGGGAAGAAAGAGGGAATGTTTATCCAGGTGTCTCAGGTGATGGCGATATGCTATTTATGCATGACCGGGGTTTAAATCTTGCTTTGTTCAGGTCCTTAATGTACAAGAAACATTGCTGAGAGCGTTATAAGATCTGTTGCTGCTCTGGGATAGAATTAACTTTAAAAGAAACTCAAGCATTTACACTTTCGGGTCATTTGACAGGTGTGCGCAAGGGCAGGAGTTGGTGTGCGGAGCAAAACGCAGCCTGGTTTTGTAAGCTGGGAAAGATCAGAGCACCGGGCTTGATAGTGAGGGCGAAAGGCTTTTAAAATTGTAATTATTTTGTTAATAGTATTTTTACTGAGTAGATATTCTGCATAATTTAGTACGCGGCTGTTTCTCGGCCCCCGGGGCACGTGCCCCTGCCCTCATGGCGGTGCCGCCATCTTGAGGAGAGGGTGGAAACCCTCGGGGCAGGGGAGAGCTGCCGAAACAAGAGGAAAGAAAGCACAAATAAACTGCTGCCAGACTGGGCTTGGGGCTGTGGAATGAGGGGTTCAGAGACGGGCAGGGGCCGTGTCCCAGCATGAGGGCTGTTTTTTGGGCAGAGCAGCTAGCGGGATTAGGGGCCTCCAGTGTGTTTTCACCTGCTGAACTTCAGCCTTTGCTGCCTTGCTTACACCTCTGCTTTTGATCTTCAGAGAAACCTTTGCAGCGGTCAGTAAATCCTAATGTTGCGCTTGCCCTGGTTTATGAGATTTCCAGGAGATTTGTCACTTGGTGGATCCGGCAGCTCTGAGGGCACAGGTTTGGGCTGACGGGGGAGAACTCTACTGTCTCCATCGTGTTAAAATGAGCTTCAGGTTCACTACATTAACGTATTAATAAGCGAGCCCTGTGTTCCCACACTGCTCTTAAAGGCGTTCTCACACTGCTGACTTGACCCCCTTAATCCTGGCTTTCCTGAAGGAAAAGTTGATCCATCAGGCCTACTGTACCTAAAATGGGATGAAAGGGAGTGATGGGCCTATTTCAGTGCTGGTGTTTCTCAGGTACTTCGAGCAGTCTTGTTCTTTTTGTATTCATCGCTTATTTCCCTGGAAAGGAAAAAAAAAAATGGAAAAAACCCCTCTAGATGTGAGGGCTCAAATCACTGAAGATGAGAAGCAGCAAAAGGAAATAAAGAGGTCAAACACCTAAGTTAGCTTATGATTAAAAAGAAATTAGTGGGGCTATTTTTAATTTGTTTAAATATATTACTTTCTATTAAAGAGGTCTTTATATTTCACTAAGTATGAGATGAAGTGTGTCACCAGAGGAGATTTTTTTCAGTTTTAGTATCTTTTCTCTTCAGAAATTAGAAGTCCGATGCCACTGCAGTCACAGATGTGGAGACAGCAGGAATGGCAGCAATGTGGGACTTTTTCTCTGCAGTACACCACAGTCACCTTCCAGTTGGGCTGGTTTGCAGGAAATCAGGGAAGAGAGATGTACACTGTGCATACCAGGTGTGTTGTGGGGAGGTCTGTGGTACCGCACAGCCCCCCAGGTACTCAGTCTCAGAGTGTTGTGCAGCCTTGAGAGCCAAAACTCCACATCTCTGCCCTCAGACCCATCCCAAGGTGTTGGGTCCCAGCCCAAGGCACTGCCTGGAGCCCCCTCGGAGGCTGGAATGCATCTAGTATCTGAGTTTAGCTGCCAGATCTTACATCTTTTTTTGTTAAATCTGCTAGACTACAGATATTTTCAGGCTGCAGCTGACAGAAATTAGAAAGGATAGTTGTAAATGAAGTTTTGTAATGCCAGAAGTCTGTGACAGAGCTTTTATAATCAGTGCACAAGCTGAACGGTGATCTAAGTGTTCCAAGGCTTTCCATGAGATTGCTGGGTTTTCCATTTTTCTTTTCTTCCTTTTCTTAAATGAAGTTCCCTGAGAATAAACACTGGGCGAGACAGCAAACCTGTGAGGCTGTGAGGGAAATACTCCATAAGGTTGGAATAAAAATAATAAAGTGTTTGGTTAGGAATTTGTCACAAAGCTCCAAAACAATGCATACACCCTCAGTCTCTTGTTTTGTTCTCAGCTGGGAAGCCAGGCCAGAGTCACTGAACATTTCACCAAGTCTTGCTAACCTTCTGAGCTGAGTTGTGAGAAATTGTTCTTGACATCACATGAGCTGGGCCACAAGGCAGGACTAATGTGATATTTGCTGTCGAAGGTTTCCTAGGAAACATGCTACTTAGAGCACTCAGCCCTCCCTGCCACCCTTCCCACATCCTCCAGCTTCCCTCGCTCCCACAGGTTTTGGAGGGGGGCAGGCATGTCCCCTCTGACCTCCGGACACCCTCAGCACAGACCTCCCCACTTCCCAGCTGAGCAGAGAGGGGCTGTGGAGATTCTGAAGCTCACCCACCTAACTGCCCTTTTTTCTCTGATTTATCTTCTTTTTTTGTTTTTCCCCAGCACTCTGCAGTGGGAGAAGTGAGAGAAACTAAGCTACATCCTGCAAGACTGGAGATGGAGAGGAGGAAGTTTGAGCCTACTCAGTGAACTTAAGCTTTCCTGCCACAGGGGAACTGGTGGAAAAAGGTTAGGAAAATCAGCAGATAACTTGCAACTTAACTTGCCACATATTTTGGCAGCAGTTTGCAATGCAGTAGCTGCTATGGTGCATAACCCATAAGTGTGAGTGGAGTTCCCCAATTCCTTCCCATAACTTCACCTGGTAGGTGCTGTCCTTGACATCAGCCCCACAGAATGATTCCTGCCATCCAGGACAAACTTTCTGGCTTGGCCATTTGGAGCAGCAGGAGAGTTCCCATTGAGGATGGGATGAATGGAGCCGGTTCACACATGTTAACCAAATGCAAATCCTTAGATGGAAACTCATGGTCAGCTTTTTCCACTGCTATTTTCAGAACTTCCACAAAAGACCGTGCTGTGATTATATGTATTCATGATATGTATATCATGTATTCAGCTCAAACAATATTTGAATGATGCATTTAGAATTCTTCCTAAAAAAGGACCATGCTTCTGTAAACTGCATCATATTTGTGAAAAGAGGGGAAAAAAATCTAGCTTGCTTTTCCTTTCTTCCTCTCTTTCTTTTTAATATATCATTTCATAAGGCTGTAAGAATTGGTGTTAATGCCGCATTACACACAGACACACTTCTACATAATCACATGCATTTGCCTGTATTCCATACATAAACAACCCTATGGAATCCCGACTCTTCATTGTTAAGTTTGTCTCCATATTTTTCAAAGCAAAGCAGCTCTGGGTGTCAAACAGTTGCTTTTTTCACTCTCGTTCACTGGGCTTTGTGGAAAATGCTGCCAAATAATGCATTGGGAGTTTTGAGGGTTGGCTGGGGTTTTTTTGGTTTGTTTTCATTTTTTGGGGGGGTGTTTTGCCATTAATGGGATCTGTTTTTGTCCTTATTTTTTATTTTGGTGGTGGTTGGTTGGATTGTTTTTGTATGTTTTTTATATATTTTATTTTGGTTTTTATACATGGCCATTTATAGCTGCCTCTTTTCCCTCTTGTCTCCTCCACTGATAAAACACCATTTTTATGACTCTGTCATCAAATGTCCTTCGCATTGCCAATACTGATTTCTCCAACCCCTGGAAGGCCCAGAATGTCACCTCCATGATGCTCCCTGAAGCCACTGGCTTGGAAAACAGGAGCACTCAGGTTGCTGTTGCCAGACACTGGTTTCCCACGTGGTGGGAAGGAGACAAGTAGCCCCAAGTCACGGGGCTGATTCATCTCTCTCTGTGGTGCCATTCCCATCCCCTCCCTGCATGTCTGTGTAGTGACGCTGTGTGGCCAGCATGCCCCATGTGCCTTGTCTTAGTTATCAAAGTGCTGGGGATGGAAAAGAAATTCCATTCTGGATCGTTCAGCTCTACCTTCAGTTTCTGGTGACGTCCCAAAGATTGGGGTGGCTTTTGGGCTGGCTTTTCAGTGTGCCTTCAGGTTCAGGAGAGCAGCACCTGCTGGGCCCTGCAAAGCCAGTGGGGCCTCACCTGTAAATCTGGGCAGAATTGGGATCTTTGTGGCCAGAGAAGGAAAATTGGTAACACTCCTCTCTTTCTGTTACAGTCCAGAAAAGTTTCCTCCAGGTGTGAAGTCTGATGTCAGTCGGCTTCAGAGAAACAGCACCAGCTGAGCTGAGGCTCTGCAAGCAAGACTCAGGTCTGTACCAATTTCTTAGATCAGCATTTTCCTCTGTAGAGTCACTTTTTCCTTGCATGGAATCATAATTTGCAACTCAGCCTCTGCCCATGAGATACCATCATGAAACCACATTGCTCATAGAAGGCAGAACCTTTCTTGTTATGACAGGCTGCCCAACATGTGAGATTCTGGTCATCACCCAGATCTTTTATTGTTTTCAGAGCACTCTCAGAATGTCAGTTCTTGTGGCACCATGTGTAATACATGTCAGGGGCTGTTGTTAAACCCCACTGCCAGCTGAGGGAGGGAGGAAAGGAGATACAAAACCACAGCTTGAGTTATTGTTGGAGACAGGACTGGAACTCAGCATTTCCTGGGCAGATTACCGCCCTTTGTTTCTCCCTCAGCTGGTATAATTAGCAGTGTCCTGGATCTCTCTTATTCACATGCAAGCACACATCTGAATGCATTTTTCTTTGAAATTGTCTGTCTTGGGGTCATTTGTGTTGTGCACTTCAGGCTGTTGATGATCTGTTGTCTGCAGTGAAATGCTCACTGGTACACTGTAAATCATGAAGAGATGCAAAGGCATCCGTTTGTTACTACTGATTCAACCTCTGGGGATTTCTGGAATGGGCTACCTGTAAAACTTTGGGAGCCAAGTCTCGAAAAAACTCCAATCCTTTGTGGCTCTTTAATTTTTTTGTTCTTGGCTGCTAGCCATGCAGACGGATGTCTTACATCCTTGAGATGAACTTAGTGCAGTCCTCATTGACCTAGCAAGCCATTTTTTCCCTGGTGACAAGCTGGGATCACATTTTGTAATGACTGCTGCAAGATTGTCTTGTTAGGGAAAGGGCTAAGGTGGGATCGTCTTTAATGACAATGAAAGCACCTCATAAAACCCGATTCTTCAGTTTTACAGGCATGGCTGTAAGAATTTTAGCCAATGCAGACTTAGTAAATCAGTCAGTCAAAAATTATATCAGTTGAAGTATAATGTTCATGGCAGTCCAAAAACCTGAACATGTAGGTGATTTGGAGGGCATTTTGTTAACTCTTTAATTGGTCGTTTGAGTGCTGGAGGCAGTAACTAATTGCCTGTAGGTCAGAGTAGTCCTAGAGCTTAGGTAAATGTGTATTGTCATATGTCACATTTTCATATGGCTCCTTTGCACAGGTTGGTAAAAATGATTGCTGCGTAATTAAAATTAAGACAAGGTGGGAAAAGTGATTCAATTAAACCCCTGAAGCCATTGCACAAATTATCTGAAGTACCAAAAAACTAATGAATAGTTAAAACTAGTTTTATCTTTTTACTTTTCATTCCTGAATCCTGAGGGTATCAAAATGGCTGGTCTCTCTCAGAGTTCTCAGAGGTGAGTTTTTGGGTGGGCAGTGCAAGTATGAGTCAGCACAGAAGAATCCAGGCCTTTTAAAATACCAGCACACAGAAACTTTGTTACCTACTTGTTTGGAATTGAAACTAACCAGACCTTGTGCACAAGAGACCTTTTGGTTTCTCCACCAGCCCAGAATTATTTTGAAAACATCTGCAATATTTCACTCTGCATGCAGCAGGTATTATATACTAGGGAGGGTGATGACAGTAAAAATAAATGAGATATGTTGTAACCAAAACATCCCCAGTTTTACATCATACATTTCACAAGCCTAGCAAGCATCCTGTGCTTTGACTTGAAGGCTGGGGGCATGTGGTAGTTTTACAAATGTCTATTAGTATTAACAAATATGTTCCATTATTAGACAGTGTGCCACTGCCCCAACCTCCCCGTGCAAGAGGTGAGTTAATATGGCTTATAAAATATAAGAGTGCTGCAGGCACAAACTGTGGAAATCAGAGCCCTGGCTAAGCAGGAGGAGGTCTCATTACATTTCACGGGACAACTTACTAGAGGCCTGAACATGAGCATTAAAGCTGCCTCCCAGCTCAGGCTTTTTATGGTTCCTGTCCTTTCCCAGAGCCATACAGCTCTAGGAGGTTTAGAGCAGCACGGTCTGCACCTTTGGATGCTGACAGTGTGCTCATTCTGACCAGGTTTAAAGTTGAGAGAATTGAGATGGGTACGTTTGCACTGTCCCTTTGCTTTTTAACAGAATTGTTGGAGCCTGAAAGTAGCAGGGCACTGAGGAGTAGTGCTCTTGTTGCTTTTTGGGTTTGTCTTTAGGTTTTTTTTTTCTTTTTTCTTTCATGGCTCTGTGCTGGTAGCTGTAAAACCCCACTTCTTGGAAACAGGAGTGTTTCTTGGCCAGGTTTGCCAGGGCTGTGAGTGTCTGCACAGAGAAGACCCAATGTGTTGAGACTGTATAAAACAGTGCATCTTTCAAGGAAGTAAAAAAAATCTGGTTGCTCTTCATTACAATAGATACTGCCTGCAAGATTCCTAAAATGCCCTGGTAGGGACTGTCTCCAGCCATCCAAGTGGAGGTGTCTGTAGATGTTTCCCCTAGAGGGATGGTGCGGATGCATGGATGAGGAGGAACACAGTGCCTTCTTGTGCTTCCACCTCTTTGGAAGTGATCCTCACCCTGCATTTGAAACAGCAAAAAAGCCTCTTCTGATGCTTATCCAAACTTAATCAGAAACCTTAAATAGGAATTAATTTACTGTCGCAGGTAGCATGTTCATCTTAGTACTAGCTTTATCAAACCAACAAAATTCCCTGCTGAGGGCCAGGGTGATTCACGGAATAGCAGGTTATGAAAACATGGTGATGTCAGCTCACTAGATGAGTCTTTCATTAGTGGGTAAAGCCACTAATGAAAATGTAGGTAGAAAAAATAAACCTTCCTAAAGATTTCTATGGATCAAAACCCCAAGAGATGAGGAGAGCAGAGAAAAAGGAGAAAAGCACAGGAGGTGTTCAAATCATGTGAGTTCTCTGCTTTCCCATGCTTCCTGGTGGAAAAGCAAACAGCCAGACATTATCAGGAGTGTCCTAAAAAGTCAAAATGTGAGTGGACAAGTTGTAGGCTCCCCCTCAAAACATTTTTTTCAGTCTTTTTAGATGTGTGTTCAGCCTAGACTGCTGGTAGTCAGAGACAAAATTTCCACTGCCTGTGATTCAAGAAAAACACTGCTTATGCCATTAAACAGAGTGGGTTTTTGTAGCCTTTTCTGTATGGTCTTGGCTTGAGACCACCCAAACACCAGGTGAAGTAGTGCTTGGGACAAAATTGAGCTTTTCCTTCCACTCCAAGGCATAAGCAGCAGGCTGCTGCTGATTTCATAAATGCAGACTGATATTTTTAGGAGGCTACCAACAAAAAACAAGTTTTGCGATGGGCTGTTGTGGAGTTCACCAAGAGAGTGCTGAAATTCCTGCCCTGGGTATAGGAATGTGGAAATGACCCAAAAGTGTTTGGGACGCCTTTGTGAATTTCAGGTATGTGTATAGTATTGTGTTATGTTTGTAAAGATGTATATGGCAATACCATGCAGGACTAATATGAGACATAAAAGTTGTTAAAAGACATTATGTGACACATTCACAATTTTTCCTCTGAGTACAGAGAACGAGTCAAGGTCATGGCATCAAATTCATCTTTAAAAGTGCCTCATTTCACTGACTGTGGAAGGCTTGCACCACTGCCCTGTATTTACTATAAAAATATGTATTTTAAGCTATTAAAAAAAAAACCCCAATAGTATTTTGATCCGTTAATATAGATTTTTTCAAAGAAAAAATGCAAGCTTTTGCCACCAGCCAGGTCCATTCCCACATCATACCCTGCAAATAACAAGTGTATGAAAAAAGTTTAAAACTTGGATTGAGGAATGCAGCCAGGGTTGCTGGTTCAGGAGCCAGGAGCACAACCCCTGCCTGCTGGGCTTTGTGGAGAAGACCTACACTATCAAAGCTCTGAAAGGTAAAGGAATGCATTAGAGCTTTGAAGAAATTCTTTTAAAAGCCTCTGGAATTATAAAGACGGTGAGAGAGGCTTTCCACAGACTTTCTGGAAATGCCCTGTGAGTCACTGGTGGGTTCCCCTGGGAGCTGAAGGAGGCAGCAGGAAGCTGGTAATGGCCTATTAAATTAGATAGGACGTGCTTTGGTGGTGGGTGGTGGGACCATGACATTTCCACGTGTTGTCACTAGTGAGCAGCAGAAGGATGTGCACACTGTGCTTCCTTTGGGGTGC
Source organism: Certhia americana (assembly GCA_018697195.1). Taxonomy (NCBI): domain Eukaryota; kingdom Metazoa; phylum Chordata; class Aves; order Passeriformes; family Certhiidae; genus Certhia; species Certhia americana. The sequence continues at coordinate 109,261,391 of CM031859.1, forward strand.
ATTTTCCATGTTTTTAATGCACGGGACAAACCTTGTTTCCAGTGAGTCTGGGGTCCCACCATCCTCGTGTTATCTCAGGGAGCACAGCCCTTGCTCACAATAATTCCATGTGCAAGGACCAAAACCTGAGATTGCTTGAGCCAAGAGTTGTTGGGTCAGCCCAAACAAAGGGCAGGGACATGAGATAGGTACTCCCTTGGCAGTGGGGTTGCCCAGGGATACATCTGGAAGGGAAGGTCTGCTCTGCCATGGGTAGAGCTATTATTAACAGTGATGTTACAGCCTTTCCAAGAGGATGGTATTCTTTGGGTTTTCCCACTTTCTCCTGGCTTATACATAAGATGACAGCAAGGCTGAAAAAGCCCTGCTGGGTGCTCAGAAAGGACAAAGTTAATAATGACCAGTGTGCAAAGAAAGATTAGACATGAATAGAATTGGATTGATTGCCTTAGACAACATTATGGCCTTGCTTTCCTTCCTAAAGTTTTTTTGTGGGTTCTTTTTTAGTAAAATAAATCACAGCTCACAAGATAGCACTATGCAAATATGTCAGAGTATTTTTGGTGGCTCACAATTAGCCTTGATAACCCAAAGGATGGAGGCTGGCATATGCCATGGGTGGAGTCAGGGATATTGTACATCTTTGTGTCTGTGGACGTGTGACAGATTTCTTCAGTCAGATGCAGGCCAGGCTGAATTTAGCCATCTCGTCCTGGATATTATCCATGTGGCTAAAATTGCCAGATCATTTACCCTGGAAATTATTGCAGTGGTGCACTGCCAAATGCACAGTTGTATTGTTCCTTTGCTTCATGCTGTTGGGTGTTAAATGTACCTCTGAGCCTTAAGCAAGTCTTGATTGAGTGTTTTTTGTTTACAAGAAATTATAGAGGGGGAGAGGAATCTTGCAGTGTTCTTTCAGGATCTACCAAAACCTTTGTCATTTACTTGTAGCTTAGATAGTTATGACTTAAAGGGTGAGAAGGAAGTAAGAGGGCTCATGTAAGAGTTCAGATGATGGATCACTTGAATTTATAGTGGGAAATCTGTGCTAGTGAAGGCTGGAGCAGGAGCCTGAGAATTTTAGGATTTTCTACACACAACGAGAGATCAATGACTAACCCAAGTTTGTGAGCCATAAAATGAGCAGGCTGTTTAGACCTTATAGGTAGGTGGTGACAATAAATCTCCTGATGATGTGGAGATGAAGGTTCTCCTGTCCCTATCTACAACAACAGCTGTTTGCTTGGAAATATGTACAGAGAGACTCTGCTGTGCTAAAAACCTCTGTCTTGTGCCATCGGAATGCTGAGACCGTCCGGGCTGGGAATTGCAGGAGTCCCTTTTTAAAACATGAACATGTTCGGGTATCCCTGAAGAGCAGCCATTTGGGGCAACACAACTTCTGGAGAGCTGTCAGGATCTGCATGCTTGAGAGACATCCCAAGCTAGGGAGGAGATGTTTATTTTCCAATTAGCTCTTGTCTAAGGAATAGAACTACAAGAATGAGCCCTCCATTAGGAAAATGACTGGAAATGACAAATTCTCCACTGTTGTTCCCAAAGCAGAGAGATTCATTCTGTTAGGGTCACCCATTCTGCAACAGAACTTTCCTTACAATTTCATGAGGAGATAGTCTTAAGTCTCCGTGGGGAAAGGTTCATCTCTCCATGCAGTCCTCCTTTTGGGTAGGATGAAGAAAGCAATTGCCAGGATGAAAGAGTAGCAGCTCTCCTGGAGGAAGCCAGCTGGCAGCCCTCTCTGGGAACCAGCACTGCCCGCCGGGGAGAGCTCTGTTCTCCTCCTGCAAACCACACATTTCACTGAGCACTTGCAAGCAAAAAGTGGGCATGATACAAACCTACAGTTCAGTCAATAAAACCTCAACATACAGAAGAAATATTATGTCCTTTCTTGTTTGTTTCATAGAAGAGAACAGAGGCTTGCTGGCACCAAGAGAGACCTTTTTTTTCTTTTTTTTGGCTTTCGCTGCCATTTTTCCTCTGTGGAAAGAGGGAGACATTCTGGCTCTAGTTGCATCTGTTTTTTCTATTACCAGGAAGAATACTTCCATTTTCCAACTGAACTCAAGGTCCAAGGACCAGCTCAGTTTCCTTCAATAATTTGTGAATCTTTCTCACACGATAATCTCTTGTCATGATGACATGAGAAGGAAACCAGAAAGGGCAGTCCAGCTTTCTAAAGCAAAATCTTAAGTCTCTTTCCTGACATTCTCACAAATTTGGGTCAAGGTTTAATGGCATGGCTCTAGATTCCTGCTCTGTTCTGTGTTGCCTGCTTCTGAACCTTAAAAGTCTCTCTTTTAAGAGCTTGCAAACCAGAGTAATCCCACTGCTGTCTTGCATGGATTCAGCCTTGGCTCATGGGAATAGACAGTCAGGGTGCACATCCCAGGTCTGTTTGAAATGCTGCAAATGGTTCCTGAAATACAGAGTTCCTTTGCACCCTGTTTTCTTCCATTTCCCAGCATAACAGCACTTTTTAGCCTCCTTTTCCCCTCCATCTGGCACTTGCCTCCTTCCTATTTCCCTGCAGCCCACAAACATTTGCTGCTCTGGGAGCTGCTGCCCTGGGCCCCCGATGCTGTTGGATAAATAGGGGCTAATCTTGGAGATAGGGAAGCAGTGGTTTTCCTCAAGCTCTGTGGTGAAGTCCCCCTCTGGCAGTGAGGCTCCACTCCCCATCTTCCCCTTCCACCCATTCTCCTACATCCTTGCACCCAGAGTGAGTCCTGGCCATGGGGGCCAGAGAGGCCCCTGCTGAGCAGAGATCATCAGATTCAGATACAAAGGAAAAATGTGATAGATCAGGTGGATTAGACAGAAGATGGATTGATTGTTCTTTTTTACTTGAGTAACTTGAATTTTTAATAGTAACTTAAATTTTTAATAATTGCAAGAATATTTTTTTTTTTTTGTTTCATCTTGACTGGCTAAGGATAAATATTGGCAATTTTAGCAATGCTGCTTTGTTCAGACTGGACACTTAGCATTTTTATTTATGGAATGAAATAGTGTACACAGCTTTCTAGTCCAAATATGAGTTCTTTTTAAAATTTTCTTTCTAGGAATGAACACCCCCATAACAGTCAGTGCTGAACTGTTTGCAGTAGACAAACACAGAAGGGCTGTAAATGCAGCCAGAGATCAAAATCAAAAGAAAGGTTCTCAAAAATGTTTGGCACTGTTTGCTCACCTTTGGAATATGCATCCTGTTCCTCTTCTTAAAACACTTTTTTTTTTTTTAGTGTAGCTGGGTGAGCTGGTATTTCTTCTGCTCAAGCTGTCTCTAAACTTATATTTCCAACAGTGGCAGCAGATTATGAGACGATACTTATAGAAATGACATTATATCATTCTTTAAAATACCCATCCTGAAAGGCAAAATCTGGAGAAATTATAGGACTAAGAGGCCTCCTTTGAGAGGCAGAAACTATTTTAACTTGTTATTTTTAGAGCTCTGCAAATCACATATTTTTCTCTTCACTGGCAATTCAAAAAAAAAAAAAATTGGAAATTGTAATAAGTTTAAAAAAAAAAGAATCCTTCGCAACTTTTTTCTATAAAATGGAAAGTTGAAATATGTCATTTGTGGGCAAATGAGATGCTTCACTTTAATTTCACCATTTTTATTTTAGTTCCTTTTCTTAGATGATAAAAATTATACCCAGAGTGGTCTGCTTTGAGCTGACTGCTCATGTGGATGAGATGGGGATTCTTGGCCAGGACACCTGTCCTGGAGCATGAACAGTGACACGGACACAGGGACAGCTGTGTCCTTAGTTGGCTGATCCATTGTAAGTGTTCTGTGGGTCTGTGGACCTTGCATCCACCTCCACCATGCACCAGAAAGATTAAAGAAAGCTTTGATGTGGAATGTTTCTGAGGAATAATGCTGATACGTCCTGTGATTGTGGCCATTATCCTTGAATTGGCCTTGTGCATCACCTTCCAGGGATGGGAGGTGCTGGATCACCTGGCTATGGAGCATCCATACCTTTGAAGCACCCATGCCTGTGGAATATCCCTAGGGATGAGGGAGGGATGCTGCCCTGCTGTCCTTCCTGGTGCTCTGCCCACCAGCACAGGGTGAGCCATGGGAACAGCTGTTTCCAGTGAGGAGATGGGGCTGGAATCGGAGCAAACCGCTCTGAAACCTTCCAGCATTTAAGGAACATTAAACACTGAATTTGTTGTAATGGGGGGGTCTTGAAGAGGGGCCTGACTGGTAACAATCAGCCACTAAAATGTGATGCAGTAGGAAGAGGTGGGTGCATAAAAAGGGGAGTAGAAGCAAAATACCAGCAGCAAGAGCAAGCCTGGGGCAATAAATGAAGATATTTCCATTTAGAAGCAGAGGTTCAGGAGATCTGGGGGAAGCTGGATGATCAATGTGATATTCTGTGAGATGCATTACAGGGTTTGAGTGTCCTAGGAGCAGCCAGGTGACTGGATCCACACAGGATCTCACTCAGGGAGATCATGTTCATGGGGCAGTATCAGGGACCACCTTCACTTGCCAGACACTCTGCTCACAAGCACATGTCCCAGAATATCCACTCTTCAGCCTTTTCCAGCTTGGGAAAGGACCACTTCAGTATTCATTGTGGATAAAGAACAGTAATGCTTCTAGTTCCTTTCCCTGTTCTTTTTTGGTGAGAAAAGATCTCAGTAGAAGAAACTTGTTTTTCAGAGATCTCACTTCCAAAACTTCTTCTCAGAGTGATTCAGCCTGCAATTTTAGAGTTTGTTTAATTACATTTTTAAACTTCCCTCCCTTAATTACTCTTTTTTTTTTTTTTTTTTTTTTTTAATTATTAACACCTAAATATGCTACTATTTGGGGCACAAACAGACAGAGATTACAATTAACAGAATAATTACACTCTTTTTGTCAGTGTAACCTCATGGTACAGAAAGTATTACAAATCCATTTTAAAACATATTAAATGTTCATATTAATGAGGATAATAGAGAACAAGTACCAGCAAACTAAATATTGTTAATGATTTTGAGCTATTAAATTCATTACCATTTCCTTTCATAATAAAGTGGTTAGTTGCTAATTAGACCTTTTTTAACTCATCATTATTGAATTCATTACATTGTGTGCAGTTAACCCTTACAGATCTGTCTGGGTTTACAGTTGCAATTAAAAAATAATTTCAGCAGCATCTGAAGCCAAGATGGCATTCTCAAACCCGCTTGTATTTCTGACAGTAGCTCCATGTACTTTTCTCCTGGTACATTTTCTTGACACATCATGCCTAGCAGCTTCTCAGCTGTCACAGCAGCTCCAGCAACACGTACGATGGAAACATGCTGTATTCATTTCATTTAATAGCGTTTAATGTTAAAGCTAAAGTAGAACCCACTTGTTTGGCCAGGGAAAAAAAATCCCCATCAGCGCGCTAAATGGTTGACGTCAACGAGCTGCTCTTCTCCGAGTTAAATCTGCTGGGAGTTGGGATGAGGTACCTTTTCCTCCTACAAGGATGGATATGCTTGTGCCTATCTGTGTATCCGGTCTTTCTCTGCAACCCTAGATGGAAGTCCCATCCCTGCCAGAGTTCATGTCAAAAATTCTCTTGATTGCAAGGCATCCCTGAACTCATTTTTCAGCAGCTCTGAGGGTTTGCTCCACTCTTGGGGACAGGGTGAGTGCCACCGTGCCTGTGTCTCGTCCCGCAGATCTGATTCCTGGAGAGGGCACTCCTGGGGACTGAATCAAAGGGCTGCTTTGCTTCTCTTCCTTCCTTCTTTCTCCCGTCCTCGCTCATTCAAGTGAGGGGGGAGAACAGAGCCTCTATCTCTTAACTTCTTTCTTTTTGTACTGTGCACGCTTTTTTTCTTTTCAAAAAGCCCAAAGCACAAACCCAGCAACACTTTAACGTTATAAGTATTTAAATAACGCTGGGACTAATGGACAGTGCCCTGTGCTTTGCCTGGTTGTGGCACAGGAGAGGGGCAGTAGTGTCTGGCTGGAAAATGCCATTCCTGGAGCAGCTCAGCCGCGGCAGCAGGGCTGTCGCAGCGCCGGCAGGCAGGCGTGCGCCGCTCACGTTACTTGCTGCAAGCAGCCCCACCAAGGAACAATTTCACTTGGGCAGGAAAGGCTTGGTGACACTTATTGCTGCTATGCTTGATGGCTGGGAGCTGGGCTGATGGATACCCTGCAAATCCAGGAGATAACAGATTAGCCGTGCACATCCTGCACTCCTGTCTGGGTGTGGTGCGATGCGGGGGTACAGCTGTGGGCCCCACGCCTGTTCCCCAGTAAATACCCACAACAACACCACGGATCTGTAACCTCTGTTTTATTTAAAACCAGCTCCCTTTCACCTGTGAACAGCGAGAGTATAAATGTGCCTCACCAATCACATTGGACTATTGTATTATACAGTCTATTGAATGTTTTTGGCAGGCACGAGCCCCTGTGCTACTGTGTCCTTATTTTATTATTGTTTTGAGGGTAGAGCTGTGTGATTATCCATTCTTGCTTCAGGCATAGCAAGCCATCTGGAATGCTTATTAAACCCACAGGCAGATCAGAAGGATATAACTCTGATGATGTACATGTACATGGGCTGTACTACATCATCAGAGCATTGCTCCTCTGATGATGTAGTACACATTAGTGGGCCTAGATAATGGATTAGGACTAGCAGAGTGAAAGTTAGACTTTTTGAAGGATGGATATGGTGAGGTTTTTTTTTCTCCCTCTGGGTAACTGCTGGCATAAGATGTGGAAAGGAAAATTTAAAAGTGAGCCAAGGAGGCTTCAAAACTTGTAAGTGCTTAGCTTGTCAATGGGGAGGGACAAGTGGTGATCAAGAGGCTTAAGGAGACAGCTTTGAAAACCTGAATCATTGCAAAGAGGTCATATGTACTTGTCTGCTCGAGTGAAAAGGGACATGGAATATGTCCAGGAAAATGCCACTTCTCTGATCCTCCTTTGGTTGGTCACCACGGGCTGGGTTTTGGGCAGGACTTTGGCTTTTCCTAATCCTTCAGTCCCGCAGCAAAAAACCCAACACCCTGTGTTATGACACACAGAACTAGTTTTTCAGCAGTTTCCAAATTTATGCTCATCACATATTTGCAAGTACTATTTAGAAATAAGCTTTTCAAATGAACGAGGGATCTGATCAGCTTTCAAACTAGCCATGTGTCTTCTTTTCTGAGTATGAAAAGAAAATCAACATCAGTAAAAAAGAAAAACAATCTGGGCACTACGTATGGGCTGTAGGTGAAGGAGGGAATAACTATTTGCATCTCTGTGGAGTTCTAAATATAATTTCTATTTCTCTTTGTTCATAACCCTTTTTGCAATGCTTTTCCTAGGTAGCTGATATTTGTCTAATCATAGAAAGGTGTTTCGTGTCTAAACAAAACCTTTTCCTGTGAAAGCTGGGAAGGTTTATAAAAGTTAGGTCATTCAGTCGGGAAGCTGAATGTGTGCTATGCAATTTAGATAACAAATTGCACACTTTAAATATCAAACTGTAAATATCAAGTACTCAAAAGAATATTGACATTTTTGAGCAATTCCAAAGAGTAACAGAACTTTCAAAGAGGAGCCGTACATAGTGAACATATGCTGTAAAAATCATAGCTGTAAAGTAAGGCAAATGCCTGTTTTAACAATGGCAAATAGCAAGTGGAGAAAGGGATGGGCCATGTTTTATTAATGCTCAGTGTGTCTCAGGTTTGTCAACACCCTCACCTGTGTGGCTGAGGAAGGGTGCAGCGTGAGCGGGGAGGTGCACATTTATCAAAGAAACAATTTGTGATTTTGGGTGCAGAATAAGAGCACTTGAGCGACTGCTTTGCCAAAATCTTCATTTTCGGGTGACTGCGTGGCTTTGCAGTTTGATGGTGACCAGGTTCTCCTTAAGGCGTAAAGGGGGGTTAGTAAAAATTCCCATCATTGACACGACTGTCAACTGATAGTTCCCATTTGACAGATTTTGAGGTTTTCTTGGTGAAGAACCGCAGTGAACGCCAGGTTGTTACCATTACGTGCTTCTCTTTATTTGGGCTTGGTGGACACAAGGAGAGTTTGTTTCTCCTTCTGAGCAAGTATCCAGAGAAGTTTCTGTTTCATTCCTGTGAAAAATAGAAGGAAACTTGGAAAGCTCTTCCCTCTTTCTGCAAATCAAATGGCCCCTTTTTGGATAGTCCATGCTAGCACAGCTCTTGGGTAGCAACTTTGGCAGGAGGAGGGTGTGTGGGTGTCCGTGTGTGTGTGTGTGTTGATTTCCAGATTTATACCTCTCTCAAGTGTAGCATCCAGCTTTTGCCCTTTTTTCAATCCATCCTTCTGTTCTTTCCCTGGGTGCCTTAGCATGTTTTTGCTCTCAGGAACCTTCCTTCTCTCCCCCATCAGTTACCCTCTGTCCTCTGGACTGTCCATCCTTGCATCCCACTGTAGGGCTGCTGCAAAGCCAGCCATGTCCCCCACTCACCTTCCCGTGCCAGTTTCTTTCCCTGCCACCACTTTGTCCCCAGCTCCTGTTCGCTGGGGAAGGAGATGACAAACTGTCACTTTCTCAAACACCCTCTCCTCCACCGACTACTCTTAAAGAGGCAGTGGGATAAATGAAATTCAGCATTCGAAAGGCTCAACTCCTCCAGAAAATATTCCACCCACAAGTGGGGAGCTTCAAAATCCATTCCTAGCAGTTAATGCTCCATCCTAAATGACACAGCTTTTCAGTAGTGACATGTGCATTGATCTGCATTACAAAAATAAGAGAAATAGCACTTCTTTTCAGCAGCAGATAATTACCAGCATACATCAGGTTCCCTCCTGCTGATACCCACAGGGTGGAGGGGATGGGAGTGGGCATTAGGTGGAGGGGATGCGGCCAGCTCGCACGTTCAGCCAGATAAATGATATTGATTGGGATTTGTGTGGAGCCCCGGCACACCCCTCCTGTCTGGTGTGATGAGCCACGGGGGGACATTCACTCCAGTTACAGGATTTCACCCCAGTCATGTCTGCCACGCAGAGGTGCTGGTTAGGCACGAGCAAGCTGGGAGCTGAGAGCTTCTCCAGCCCTTAACAGGAAAGATCAGAGCCAGGTGGCTGTGGCCCAGGTGGAAGAGCGGGATGAACTACAGGACAGGCATGTAAAAACCCTCCCAGTTCCATCAGTGTGGAGCATCTACCCCCACAAATGTGCAGAACTCACCCCTCTGCACACTGGTGGTTTGGAGCTGGAGGAGGTAATTCCCAGTGGCTGACTGCTGATTTTTGCAGTCTACATGATGAAACATTGTGCTCCACTGGGACCAGGGTCTGCCTGAGGTGTTAGAAAGTCCCCCTCTCTGGGGTTTTGATCTGGGCTCCAATGAGCTGTCTCTGCTCTATTCAGGTGAAGTCAGCTTTGCAGAAGCTTCTGAGCTCCTCTGCAATGAACTCCCCTTGGGCAGGAGACACTTCAGGTATCTGTGAGGGAAGGGGTGCCACTCAACAGCCACCAAACACCTGCAGTGCCCTCAGGCAGGACAAGGGCCTTTACTTGACTCACCTCTCTTCGGGGCAGTTGTCTGAAAAATCACTGCTGTCGTTTTTCTGGCTGAACCATCAGTACACAAAAACACCTTCGTTTTCACAGGAGTGCTGGAAAAGCTGTAACTAGCAGGGAAAAGGGCTGCTGCTGCTGCCTATGTGAGATATTCCCATTCCTCACTACATAGTCTGTTGTACTTTTGAGGCGAATAAAGCCCATTGCAATGGGACTGAAAGTGCTCTCTGGGTCTGAGCACGCACCAGTGTTTTAGCTCCACTGAATTTCCTCTCATCAGTGAATGCAATCTGCCGTGAGAAAGTTTTACTGTCTCTGAGTCCTTATGAAAACATTCTTAGATAATTGAGACATTCCCAAACAATTAAGATAACCAGATGTGTCTGTTATTTGTAATTACCTGAACATGAATTCTTTCTTCAAGAACAGTTCCAATTTTTTGTGCTTTTTGAATTACTCCCGATAATGGATAGGAAGATTAACTCCTCTGAAAAGTAATCTGTGGTTTGTACCCAGTGTGTCTCATTCTGATGCAAAATCACCTCCTCCCAGAATTAAGTACTGGGGCTGAAACAATATGTGAAATGAACTTTCCAGTTCTGCTGTACTTGTGATCCCCAGCCTGCAGTGCCCTTGCAGGTGACATCCTGGGGTGAACTCGGAGGCTTGAAGTGTATGAACAACCCATGAAGAAGATGCTAAAATGATTTCTTCAAGCAGGGAAAATTGCTGAAGGCTTGAAAGTGGTTTCACAAACCACTTTGTTAAGTAGCACAGTTTGAATAAAAGGCTGCATTTGCACCTAGAGCTTCTGCAGCATTTTCATTTTACAAGAACCTGGCTTTCGCTGCAGTGCAGCGCCTGAGGAGAGGGAAGTCAAGGCAGCCTGGCAAATCCAGTGTAGAAGACATCTCTGTGTTTGGTCACTCCTTCTTCTGGGCTTCAGTATCAAAACTGGTATTTCCAGTCATGACTTTCGGTTCTTCTCCCTTCCTCACTTCATCAAACAGAGCTTGACTGAGAATGGGCTGTTCACACACAGTTCCAGGGTTGACATTTGAACATCCTTTTTCTGAGGAGCCTCCTTCTCTCTGCTTGCTCCTGATGGGTTTCCCTGCAGCTCTGCTGCTGTTTCACCAGGACATTGGCTCCATTCCCATGTAGTGCAGGCTCTTTGAGGGCAGCTCCCTAAATTCAGCTTCCCCCCATGAGCTATGTGTCAGTGGTCCTTTCTGCACCAGGGGCTGTAGCTCTGTAGCTCTGTGCTGGTTATTCCTGAACTGGAGTCATTACCTTCAAATCCCTTCTTCTGGTCCTTTTCCTGGCAGTGTGTCTGTGCAGAAACAGGCAAAGGGCAGCACTGTTCCACCTCAGGGCAGTGAAGCTGTTTAATCACAGCTGTTATCCTTCCATCTTAGTGCTCCTCTGATACCTGGGCACTGCAAAGAAGAAGTGCCCAAGTCCCAGGGTTCTGGTCTACTTTTCCTCTCCTGACTCAATGGCCTCATCTTTGTCTTCTCCTCGATTACTTCCTCCCATTCTTGTATGTGCTTGTAATTAACAGTGGTGAGACCAGTGGCAATAATGTCACCTTCAGTTGTTCCAAGGAAAGTTTATTTGTCAGAAAAAAAGGAAGAAAAACAATTCTTGCATGAGTACTTGGTAACTGGTGAGTTCAATATTCAGGGTTTTTTTTTTCCTTGAAGCTCTACCCCTCTTTCTCTTGACAGTTTTGCTCTGGGCGCTGTTATCTTTGTTATCCCAAAGGAATATCCTTGAGTGTGTTAGTCATGTACATATCAACTGAGACTTCTGTCACTGCTTTCAGCCTGCTGAGGACTTACAGATCACAGTATTGTCTGGGTGCTGAAAATAGATGGAGCTTGGACATGGTTAGGGACACTGGTGATAAACACCTGCTTGCACTCCTGCTCATGGTTAGAAGGTTTGCTCAGTATGAGGTAAAGTCCATCCTCTCTGCTGCACACAGGGAGCTGGGACACCTTTCCCAGGTAGATGGAGCACGTGGTGGAGTGTCTGGTTGTTTAAATTCTCTCTCCTTCAAAAGTGGAAGGCATCATCGAGTTGTTACCTGGGAGCCTACCAATGTTTTCAGACGTTTTTCATCCCTGGAAAATGCAAGGCAAGGTGCAGGGAGGCAGTGTAGCACTGATTTCTTCACTGGGTTCCTTCAGGGCTGATTGTCCTCAATCAGGCCATCCCTTTTATGTTATTTTATATTTTATATTGTGCATGATTTTGTATTGCAAGAAAGGAGCACGCATGTTTCTTTTGTGTTGTCGTTTTGTGTTAGTCTGCACAAAACGTGGCAATCTTTGGAGGTGAACTCCATACTGGTGGGGGGAAGGAGCCTTATCTGAAGCAGACCATGTGCTGAAGTTTGCCTTCAGGTGAACTAAGACTTTACAAAGACTGGCTTGGGATTTCAGGAATGGCTTGAAGACCTATAATAATGTAGAGAGCTGCACAAAAGGATTTAATTTTAATAGCATTGTGTGCGAGAGCAAGAGGGAGAAAGCTGGAGTTTAGTCACAAGGAACCAAAATATAAGGGCAGGGAAGCAGAGGGAGAAGAAAACTGGGCTAGGTCAAAAAGATTGTAAAAAATGCCAATAAAAGACAAGCCAAAAACATGAGGCATGAAGCAGGCTGGTAGAAAAGTGTTTGTTCACTTTGAATGTACTTGGTACTGGGACAAGAGTGAGGTGAGAAGGGAAGGAAAAGGAAATTGAGCCTAAAGCTACTTCTGTATCTACCACTGAAAAGTGTAAACACTGCTGAAAAGTGGTTTTTCTTCCTTTTGAGAACGTGTAAGCCCCGTTTTCCCCTCCCCCCAGGAGTTTCTAAGTGTCTTTTTGTACTAACAGTAAAGCAGGCATAGTGGTCCTACAGTGAGCAACATAGAAGGTGTGGTTGGAGGCACCCAGGAAAACAAATCCATGGAATATGTCTCTTTATCAGCACCTAAATGTTTTGTCAGATGCAAGTTGGTCTCTGGAACACTTCTGGTGGAGCACTGGGGGGTTTGGCAAGGCCAGGAAAAGTGCTTCAGGCTTGGAGCTTCCCAGGTCTGCTTTCCTGCAGACTGCTCACACAGCTCATTCTCCCTCTGTCCCCATGGATATAAAAGGGTGGTTTTCCAGCTCCTGCCTCATAAATGCACTCTGCCATTTATGGTCTGTCCTTTTCCAACATGTGGAGGGGCAAGGACGGGAGCCTTTCCAGGGCTGAGCCAAGGATGGCCGAGGACAGCCCTGGCCTTGGGGGTCCCACTGAGCTCCCTGCACAAGCAGCATTCAGACCTGCTTACCCAGCCTGCCCTCCTCACAAATCCTGCCTTTCCAAATAAATATTTTAATAAAAGGGAATTGTGTAGATTGTTAGTGTAGCTTATTAGGTTTTAAAAATTCATGTTTCTAAATTCCCAGTATTATTTTCCCCTTGCTTTAAAGGGGAAAAAAAATGAAAAGAAGGGGGGTGGCAGAATCTCTTTTCAATAAGGGTTTAATTGTCTGTTTCATCTGGAAAGCTCTCTGAATTGAAACTCCCTTCTCCACAGTGCTACCTGAGCACTTCACAATTTTATTCTCTTGAAGTGTCTATTTTACCATTTGTCTCACTTTCAAGCTTTTAGCTAGAACTGGACATTTGTGGCCAGACAAAGGAATTTAAACTAAGTAGCGTGTTATGGACTACTTCAGGTGACTCTGCTTGGATTATATCACTCTGACACTGCAGCAGCTAAAGCAAAGGGCATTAACACGAGCCTATTGAATGTAGACCTGCAACTGAGATGAGAGAATTTCACTGAATTTCCCATTGCATCTTTCTACTGACCTTACCCCTGTGTTTGGGAGATGCCTGAACTAAGAGAAATATTTTATCTTTGGGGTTTTTTAAGTTCCTAGAGAAAGATGCTTATGTATCAGGAAATGATACGCTTTACCTGGGGTAGCTCAGGATATGGGAATTTGGTTTTCTGTCTCATTTGATTGCCAACTTGGAGCTAAGGTTTAAAAATGGAGTGGACTTCGTGGCATTAATGGCATGGCAGCTGGGGCTGCTTTGTTATGGGTGGTGAGGGCACGCACCTGAGTCTGGCAGAGTTTTGCAGTAGGGGAAAATAATGAATATGAGTGGTAAATCAGTCAAATGACAGATAATTCCTCATGGAAAACTCAAAGAGCCACTGGACTGGAGCTGTTGGAGGTCTGTGAAGCAGTAGGTGCTCAGAAGCACCTTGGACTAGCAGTCAGAGGTACCAACACTAGGAGGTAATTTGGGATATAAAACCCCTCTGCTGTTACTGTCTGTACTTAGGTACATTGCAGTACCCCTTCCAGTACTGCTCAGAAAGCATAAAATATGCTAAGCAACTGTTAAAGGGGAAGAAATAACGTGTGGCAGAGAGAGATGAAGGATATGCATAAAAATATATAGGAGACACTTCTGATGGAAATGTGAAACGTGACAGTTTTGTGTCTGTGATGCTGCAGAGTGTGGTGACTGTGCTGGTGGCAGGGCTGCAAAGGGGTTGTTTTGCTGTTAAGGGCAAACAAAGTAAGGGCAGAATTTTTTAAGCTGAGGAATTTTGTGGTACTGGGAGGCAAATTACTGCGCACCCTGGTACAAAAGAGCAGGGGTAAACAACACAATGTGCTGGGAGTTGCAGCTGCGTGTGCAGCAGCGCCGTGCATACATTAAGTGCCCGCGTTGTCAGGGCGAGTGACAGCGGTGACTGAGAGCCAGGCAGGAGCTCCTGTCAGCGCCGGGCAGAGTCACAGCGCTCCTAATAACAAAGTCTATTCCGGTTACATTTGACATGAGCATCCAGAGCCTCTGCTTTGGGGAATTTTATTTATTTTGACCCAGGGAAAGCCGCTGAGCTGCTCCATTGGTTGCAAGCCTTCTGCTATGGCAATTAGACAAACTCATCCACGCTGGTTCATCAGGAGGATGGAGTTTTATGCACCCTATTTCTTTTCCTGTATCTTTTTTTCCCTCCTGCTGGACTTTACTGTAAGAAGGACAAAAAGAAAAGCACAGGGGTAGCTAAAGAAAGCCTTTCTGGGGCTGTGCCGTGGATGCTCTTACCATTTGTGAAGTTATTCCAGGAGGGGCAGTGAGTCATGGAAGTCTGCGGTTTTGTGCCTACAACTGTACACGAATTTGTGCAGAAAAGGGACTGCACAGCCCCAAGTTTCTCCTTCCTCCCTAGGAAAACCCTTCAAAGGCCAAATCAGGAGATATAGGCCATGTCCCAGTTTGACTAAGGTAGGTCTGTGTGTGACTTACCCTGGGCTGAACATATCCAAGGCAGGAAGGTAAACATTCCATTGTGCTGGATTTGATGAAAGAAAATCCTGGAAAACCTTGTGCTTTTCTAAGAAAACTGCCAGAGGCAGATTATTAGGTCTGAATTAAAATGCAGACGAGATTCATTAAATTGTTGACCCTGCCCCCTCCAAAAAAAAGTCAGGTTGCCATCTTAAATTGACAGCATTAGAGACAAATTATGTGCACTGATTAATAAGTGTGGGCTAAATTACGGCTTGGAGAGCGGGTGGAGCGCAGTGGGAACGGGAGCGAGGGAGGGAGTGCAGGAGGCAAAAGCCACTCTGCCTGTGGGCACAGAGCAGTGCCAAGGGCTGGGGGTCCTGTGGCACCAGGGATGGTGGAGGAAGGAGCAGGAGGATGAGCTTCCTCCAAGGAACCTATTCCCTCTGGGATGCTGCCCTGGTTGCCAACGTGCTCCCCATGGACATCGGTGTTACGGATCTGTGCTGAGCTCAGGGACTGCGTTACCCCTTTTCTTTGGGGTCGGGGGAGCTTTGCATTCAAAAAAGGAAAAAAAACCCACTCAAACCTTGGATGGGTTGGATTTAAGAAGGTAAATAAGAAAGGCAGGGTAAATTAGAGACTCGAGAAGCTAATTTCTATCACACTGAGGGAAAAAATATACTGACCACTTCAGCATTTCAGACAAAAAAAGGGAATAAGCAGGCATAGTAACATGTGGATTACTCACAAGACGTAATTCTCTGCAAATACTATGACCGGTACATAAATAGCAAAATGAATGTTATTAACATGTTAATTTTACTAACCCTTTAACCTATTGATTAGCCAAACAGAAGGAAACAGCATCTTTTCATGCTTCACACCCCCCCCCCCTTGCTTTTCATGTAATTGGATTCAAATTCACATCTGTAGCTACTAAACCAATGTTTTCAACCTTTCTTCTACACCTCCCCACCCCCAACTGTTTAACCTCCCATCTCCAGCGCTGGCATAAATGTAAGCCTTTATTTGTGAATATTCCGATAAGCACTTTGCCTCCAACTATATTGTTCAAGTACCAGCATCATTGTTACAGCTGTAATTGTTACTATCAAGACACAGTTCTTTGTAATTAGAAAGTCAAGATGGTATTCAGCAGTATGGCAGCACAGATTCTCATTTGTTAGGCTATTAGAAAAAAAATGTTTACAGAGAAAACAGTGTCATTGTTTAGTGCTCTTAATTGACCATCTGCCTGGTAAAGAAATGTCCAAAGAAGGATAAATAAGACTATAGTGCACTTATTTATTTATTTTCTTTGTGCAATGAGTAAATTAGGAAAAGCAACAGCAGATCCAAACTAGACAAGACATTGCTAAATCAGGCTGCAAGTGAAATCATGTCATGAATACATTAACTTTTATTTCTCTCAGTGTCAAGACTCATGTCTGCATCTTCCTCAAAGTTTGTTGGGAAGAAAAAGGAGGCCAGATCTTGGTGGGCACTGTGGAGTTGACAGCATTCATCTTTTAACAAAGTCAAGCATATGCTGCTTTGAGTGCAGCATCTTTGCATGCTCAATGACGTGTTTAATGTCACCTTTCCCACTGTAAATCATCCCTGAGTAAATCCACAAGGGAGAGTGGTACTAGGAATTAAGCAGGAGAGAAATAAAATTCATGACCATGTGGTTCTATCTCAGGGAATTTGGTACGTATTGACAAGAGAGATTCACACCTGACGGGGCCGAGAGCTAATTTGTAGTAGGGTTGTTTATCTTCTGCCTGAAAGGAATACTTTTTCATATTTAATGTGCATTTTCCTCATCTCCATGTGTGTATGTGTTTGTGATTTAGCGTGGCTAAGGGTGCATCTGCTTTTGCTGCTTGGCAAAAATGTAGTTTCAAATTTCAAGCTAATTCAAAATTCTGAGTTTTCCCTATGAAAAAGTGAAGGAGGCGCAGTTTGGCCTTCAAAAACCAGGTCTGATGTTTTCATTGCAGAAGGCACTGTCGTAGGTAGGGAGTACTTGATCTATCCTTGCAGCATTTGTTTACAGTCTTGAAATGAGAAATGAAAAAACCCCAACAGTATTACCATGCTAAACCAATATGGTAAATGACCAAACTGATCTTTTGTACTATTTGTCTTCCAGCATTCCAGGTGGAAATAAACCAGTACATTTATATGTTGATTTATTACAGCGTGGAGTTGAGAGGGAAATAAAAAAAAAAAAAAAAAGAGAGAGAAGCAATAGGAAAAAAAAGCAGAAAAAGGAAAAATTAACTAAAAAAATAATTGAATTTATAAATAATAATTTCTCAAAACATTACCAGCAAGAGGACTCCAGTTCTGCCTCCTCTCTGGTCACCCCTGCAGAGTCCATGCAAAGCTGCCAGCACTCAGATGGTGACAGGGGACAGAGCCAGTGACAATAGTCATGGTGCAGGTAGGTAAAATTTCCCATTACTTCAAAAGCTGGCAGTGTTTTACCATCAGTTCTTCAAAGGGAATTTCTCTCCATAAAACCTCTCCGTGAATGCCTTACCTGATTCCTCAGGTGTGTTATCCCTTGTTCATCTGTTGCTATTGAAATTTCCCATTTTTCTGTCTCCCCCTCATTACTGTACTAAATACTGACCCTAAATTTTTTTGTTTCTTCTTCTTCCCTGAGTATTCACTCTTGTGCACAGATTAATTTTTGATTTGAGTTTTGAAGGGAGTACCTCAAAATCTTGGTTTCCTGCCTGGTGGCTTTTGAGAAGGGGTGGTAGCTAATGTCATTTGCCTTAAAAACACCAAGCAAAATCCATTGCTTCTAAATCTAGAATTTTCTTATTCTCCCATTTCTGTGGATTTTTCACTAGTGCCAACTTGCCTTTTTCAAAAAGCAGTGACTCATCTTTTCACTAATTTTTTTTGCTTGCCAGTAGGGAATATAACAAATATAATGACTTCCATTCAGCAGGTGCAGGAAGGTGAGAAGTGGGCTGAGCTTCCAGGACCCTTTTTCTTGTCCTAGAGACACACAAAATTATGAGTTCCAAGACCTTTCTTTAATGTCTCCTGACTTGGAACCAATGGAGGTAGTGAGACTGGAAGCCTGCTCAGATATCCTGTGTGCACGAGGTCCCCATTCACATTGCCCCTTTCCTTAGTGCTGGGACAGTTTGAGGAGTGTTCAGTAATGACCCACCTTGCAGGTGACTTCACAAAGTGTCCCTGTACCTGCCTGCCCAGCACTGGGGCTGTGCTGGCACCCACATGTCACCTGGTCCCTGTGTCCCCTCCATGTGTGCTCCAGAGAACTGAGCAGAATGAGCGGCTCAGGAAAATCTGATTGACACTGGGAGTTTTAAGCTCATGCATGTCTAGCTACTTGTTCAATTTGTTTAGTCCAGTGGTCTCCTTTATTAGGAGCCTTAGGGTTTTTCTTTTGATTTGGCAGGATGATTATAATGAGAGCTCCTTAGTGCTACTCCACCAGGGTATCTGCCCACTTGCTCTCAGCCTCTGCTGTATAGCTTGTGATTAATGTAAAACAGTCAGATGCCCTTCAGATCAGTTGAATTTGGGGATTCTATTATAAACATGAAAAGCGTGCTGACCGCACAAAGCCCTTGGTGGTACCAATTAAAGACAGCGCCATTCAGTTGGCACTTCTCATGCCGCTGCTTTTTTCTCGTTTTTTTTTCCTTTTTTCCTTTCAGGACAAATCTTTTCCATGGCAGTGGTGGCCCCACTGCTGCCACGCACCTGTGCCATGCTCCAGCCCCAGGGCTTGGCTTCCTTGGCCAGTGGGGAGGTACCTTGCTGTCCTCTCTTGCTGCCCAGTTTCTGTGCCACTCAGCTCGTGCTCCATCTGGCCAGACGTGAGCAGTGGGATTTGAGTCCAATCTTCCTTCATGTCACCACACAGGGACAGGCAGAGCTGCCTGCGCTGCCCCCAGCACAAAGCCCTGTGGTGTCCCCTCTGGCCTGCCACTGCAGATCATTTGACAAATTTCACGGTAAGACCCCAGCTTATCATCATTATCTTTTTATTTCAGTAGTGTTCCAAGTATTCCTTAAATGTCATGAGTGAAGAGCTGGATTACACACAAAGTGTCCAGTGTTAAATCCTATTTACATGCAAAAGTTGTGCCAGTTTACCCTGAGGTTAAATCAGTGCAAACCCCTTCTGTGAGGACTCTTCTAAACTAATGAGAATGACCTCCCATAATTTCTTTAATTAAAGAACAACAACCACCTAAATCACGATAAAACATGCTTCATATTAAATAAGGATGGCCAAGCAAATGGGTTTGCATTGCTTGAAGTGCTGACTCCTCTTTTTACACTGACTGAATCCCATAAATGCTTTGGACAGAGCCAGTCCTAGCCCTGGTTTCTGACTCTGCAGCAGTGAGGGGATGTCACACCTGCCCTTCTAAAGGCAGCACAGGCTCTGCCTCTGCCTGTGAGGTGGCCGAGGTCTCTCTCCAACATACACCCTTTGTGTTAAATCCCATGCACCACTTCTGATATTCCACAAATCCATACAAACTGTCTGGATCAAGGCAAAGCGTTTTTTCATGGAAGTTACTCCCCCCACCACCACTTCGTGTTTGTCAGAAAGGAATAAAACTACACCATATAAAAGCAGAGAGAAAAATCCTTTATTTCTGAAATTTTATCTTCCAGAGGCAGGTTTTCCCTTGCATAAGACTCTCCATAAATCTGAGGTCTTGTAACTTTGATCTATTCACCCCCTGCCTACAACAGAGACTCCAATCCCACCTCTTCCTTAATGGACTGTAAGGAATTGAGGAACACTTGTGTAAGGAAAAACCTCAGTACTGGTTCCTTACTTCTCTGCTCTTTTTTTTAAATTAAAAAAAAAAAAAAAAAAAGAATTTCAGAAGCCCCTTTGAGGACAATTTCGGTTGTGAAGGCAAGAGAAGAGCCACCCTCCTTCCTTTCACTGCTGATTCCCGTTTATGTTTATGTTATGTCACTGTCCCCATCAGTGCTCAGGATCTGCTGGAAGGGGCTCAGAGCCCAGCAAAACCAACCAGCAAAGTTCCCCTGGCAGGGTGTGCCTGAGTCTGTATCTTGCTGCAGCACAACCTTAGAAACAAAATCACTGTGATTAATCCCAGCAGAAAATGTGGGCAAAACCGGAATGTGATTTTCTTCTCAATCAATATTATGGAGCTCCCACCGATCTTTTAATAATGTTTTGTTTATGGATGAAAAGATACTGAGGTCCCAATATATTGCAGTCATTCATGTTTAGACCTGTAAATGAACCCCAAAATAATCGTCATATTTTGTTGCCTGCTCCACATATACACTCAGCTTACTTGTATATAAATTAAAGATAAACTGCATTTAATCCTGTTAAGCATTAAAACGTGAGCAAACAAATTGACTAACAAAATACAGGGGGATGGCAGAAAAAGAAAATAAGCTCAGAAAATAATTGGTTCTAAGGAAGTTAATGAAAGTTTGTAGCATGCTTTTTATATGAATAGAGTTCAGAAGAGATTATTTTTTTGAAGTGTTACTCACAAATCTCCTGTATCCACAATAGATCTTTTGTTAACTGTACCTGCACATTTATTGTGTACGACAGCCTAATAAAATGAAGTCATTTTAATAAACATTGTATCAGAATATCCTATCTTCTATGTGGCACTGTGAATTTCCACTACTGAAGGAAACATTTAACATTCTCACCATTTTAATACTTTTAATAAATATTTGCAATTCCTGTGATAATGCATAATGGCAGAAAAATGCATTGCCTCCAAAATTTATGTGGCTGCTGGCAGGTGGCCATTTTCCAATTTTCTGTCTCGCTAATATACATTTATTATGTATTTCTAAGGGCTTTTCTTTTCAGTATTTGGCTTTCCATAAAATTGCTATTTTTTTACAAGAGAAAGTGCTCGTGACAAAGAAATCTCAATTGAACACAAACCTGACAAATGGACATCTGCTGGCCAAGCCAGAGAAGAAAAACATTTGCCCAAAGTAGCTCTCAGTTTGATGCCTTCCCATCAGCCACAGCCACAATATGTTTGTATCAGAGGCTCTCATTCTGAACTGCTAACAAGAATCAGTCCTTGCTCAGTAATATTTCCTGAAGTGTGACATTGTGTTGCATCATGTTATCCAGGACACGACATGGAATAACATCACATTACATGATGGGTTATGACATAGGCAAGACGATGCAAGATATTACCATGCATTACATTTTATTTTGTCTAAATTGCAGGAGCAGAGTGTACGATGAGCTGTGAGTGGTCTCTTCTGTGCTGGCTTTGTGCAATTTATACAACAGCCATCGTTATAGTACCTGAGCATCCACCAGCACATAATTAAACCTCTATTGATAGCTGAAATCCTTGAATCTCTCACTAAGCTCGTATCGTTCTCTGTGTTTAAGTAGCAGCATTCATTTGAAGAGCCAGGGAGCAGGGACTAAGTATGAAGCCTAAACAGGCAATAAGAAGTGGTAAAACTACTAAGATGATGCATTCTTACCCTCTCAACGCAAGGCAGCTGATTTTGTGAAACTCTTTATGGCATTCACAGCAAAGCAGGGGATATCCTGTATCATGGAGCGTGTGCTTCTCGAGGATCCTTTCTGGTAGCAAATGATGCTCAGAGAGTGTGATTTGTTATCAGAGAGCTATTTGTGATGGCCAAGATAGAAGGGCACTGAATAAATATCTACAGCTCTCAGGAACTGAAACATGATGGTGCGAGAGATGGAAAGAAATATCTCAAATAGGCAGAGGAACAGAACCTCGCTACCAAAGGTGACTGCAAATTCAGTAGTTTTTATTTTTTCAAAGCTGTGAAGCAACAGCATAAGCCAGATTAATAATATACTGTATATTAAGTTTTGCAGTAATAAGCCTCGATTAAACTAATTCTTGGAAGGATAAATGCAGTTCCCCTAGAAGAGGCTACTGTACAAGAGGTTTAATCTCTGATTTGCTGGGGAATTATGGGCAGGTTGCTTCATAGTCTGCATTTTTGGTTTTCCCTGTACTTGACCTATTTTGGCCCCAGCTCAGGAAAAAAATCACTATTTGGGAAAGTGCTTACTGGAGTTACTTTGAATGTTTCAGAGCTTTCCTGAATCACCCCTGGAGATCCTGCAGCACTGGATATGGAGACAAAGGCACATTTTTCACTGATGATCGTGGGCGTATGCCAGGATTAAAACTGCAGTTTGGAACTGGCCAGGTAGAAAATTTCTGGGTACTTTTTTTTAAACTGGAAATTTAATGTGTCTAATTCTTCTTTATCACATCATCTATTTCTCTGTTTTGAAGCTAATTCAACTGAATTAGGTGCAAACTTTGCAAATTCTCACCAGAATTTCCCAGCTGTCCAAAAAATTACCATTAACCTTGAATATCTGCCAAAAATATAATAATTTTAATAAGTAGTAGTATATGGCTATTTAAGCTAGCTATATATAGTTATACATGTTTATTTTATTAATACATTAATATATAGTTATATAAAATATTTATCAGAGTGTGATTTAGTATAGGGATTATACATTATGGGATATGGTATAATACAAATAGTATTATATTGAAATATATAATTAGTATTAGGGACTCAAGAGAAAAAAAGCCATGATTTTTCTTTGCAAAGATTCAAATATTGAAAATATTCAAATATTGGGGGGAACACATTAAAGGCCCTTTTACCCTCCTCCTGCTACTTAGGTTAGTGGCAAAGTGTAGATTTTTCTACATAACTTGTTTCTTGGTCTAATTGATTTCCTCCTGAATTTGCAGCCAGTGCTGCCTTTTCAGAAGTGCCTTGCTGCCTTGCTGCAGTGCAATACTTTGTTGTGCTCAATCCATCTCACACTAGAGACATGTTTGTGCTTTGTTTGCATTTGTTTTATGGAGACATGAGGTTTTTGTGTGGCTCATGTTCGATGCAGGTTGATAAGAAACAGATATTTGAAGAAATGGAAAAAAGCAGATTAAAGATTTCCTGTCCCCTCATGGCCAGTTTTCTCTTAGACAAAATGAAGGATTTGTGAGTGGGCACAAGTGAGTGATACAATCATGTTTCTACCAGCAAGTTTAACTGTATCAGTAGGCTGCATCTTAGCATTTTTGATAAAGATTGTCTTCTGAGAAGAATTAATGTATTTCTTACTCTTGCTGCTGACTTCATCCACATCAGTGAGTTTAATTTGCTTGCAAAAGATTTCTCAGAAATAACTTTTCCTTACAAAGGATGGCCATTAAAAAAAAAGAAAAGTAGCAAACCCCCACAAAAACAAGCAAAGAAAACCCCCTGACAACAGGGAAAACTGTGGCAGTTGTCCACGAATCTTCTTAAGCTCATACATTTTATAAGTATTTAATGTGACACCTTGTAGGCATGGACAGCAGCAGGTGACTGCAGTAACTTTGAAGAACAGCTTTTTTCTGTCACTTCTTTTCCAGCGTGGCCCAACAGCATTCCTAACAGAAACCACTCGCACAGCACTCCCATTTCTCTCAGGAAAATCAGTATAGATTGGTAAAAATGCAGAGCAACATACAATTAAAAATTAATAGCAAAATGATTACATTATTCTCTTCTAGCAGAAACCCCCCTCTACCCTACAACAAAGGCCTTTAAAGCACTTTGGCTGTTTTCCAAAAGAGCTGATTAATGCTGCACCTAACACTGCTGCCTGCTCTGCCAGGCAGGAATTGCTGAGTGTCCATCGAGGAACTGGGCAGGCGGCAGGGAAGGCTCTGCTCCAGCCCCTGTGCCTCGGAGTGCTGGTGGTACCTGCCAGGAGAAGCTGCTCAGCTGGCAGCAGCATGGCAGGGCAGCCCTTTGGATTATTCCAGTAATCTGTGACATTCCAACTGAGAGACAATGCGTGGGGAAACTGGGAGAGAGAGGAGTTGCTTTGCTGGACTCCAAAACAAAGGCTTTGCAGTGTTACACAGATTATTCTGATCACAAAAGTATCCTGCATTAGGGCTTTCAGCCTGAGATAATTGACCTTGACGTTGCTCTCAGCTGTGGGCACAGAACTCTTGGTGCAATGACTTACCTTGAAGAACAGCATGCAACTGTACAGAGTATTTACTTACTGTCTTTTTTTTTTCATTCTTGAAAACTGTGCACTGCAAGGACAAGTAGGCAGAAGTGTAGTGAGGGATGGAAGGTATTTTATGTGGATGAACACATGAAGAGGTGATTATGTATTGCTAAAAGTCTAATCCCTGGATAAACTACAGTTTGCTATTAATTCTTTGGACTTGCTTAGCTGCTACTTAACATTTCCATGACTTAACAATTATATTCTTGAGCTAAGAGTAACTTTTCAACAAAATGTGTAGGGATTAGAAACATTGATAATTATATTAATTAATATTAATGGGAGTGACAATATTTGTAGTCATATGACAAACATAAGGAAAGCAGGGCTTTAATTTTATCAATTAATTCTGTTTCTAATTGCTTTCACTATTCAATTGTCAGAACGTGTTCTCCTTGCAACAAGAAGTGTGTTAAGCAGGAAAAGCACAGACCAGAATTAAGGGGAAAGAGGGCTCTGTGTTTGTGTATGGTGCTGTCTGTTATCCAGAAGCATATTGAGCCTTCTCAGTGGGCTTTGGATTTTCCCTCTATTTACTGTAAGTGCCAATCATCTGGAGTAATGGGTTCAGACTCATTGAGCTAGGCAGAGAGGCCAGTCAGGAGCAGGGAATGCCACTGATTGAAGAGCTCTCCAAATTATCAACTGTCCTTCTTCCTACACCTTTCCACAGGTGCAGGATGAGCTCAGGACAGCAAGGCAAGCAGGCCTCGGAAAAGAGCTCAGTGTGTGTATCTATAGTGACTCCTCAGATTTAATACCTCTGATGGGCTCCAAGTTGTCTCTGGAGGAAGGCAGGGAGCTGCAGTCCATTGGCCTTAATCCTTCCCTGTGCTCCCGTATCTCTGTACTGCTCCACCAGCTCCACACCGCCGTAAAACCAACACAATCCACCCTCCGCTCCCTGGTGTGAGGGAAATCCCTCACCAGGCCCCTTGCTGAGCGATGCAGCTGCCACAGAGGTTTCCTGGCACCAGGAGCATGGCAAACCTCTCCTTGCTGATGTGTCCAGAGCCCTGAGATGCTGCTCCTGCTTGGTGTCCCCACAGGCTGGGGCTGCGTAAGCCCTGTCTGTAAGGGTGGAGTCCCTGAAAATCCCCATGTCCTGAGACTGCTCTTAATGCAGTGAAGTTTCTCCCTGCACAGAGCCCTCACCACACAGCCATCCAAGAGGCCGATAAAACAAATAATGATGATCTCCTGGGGCAGCTGCAATAAACAATGCTGCCAGCTAGGAATGGTGCTTTTGATGGCTCTGCAGGCGAGAGCTCAGCCATCTCTCAGCTGCTGAACCCCAGCTCACTGCCCTCACAGGCTGTGCCAGCTGCTCCTGCAATGCTTTGGGGGATGCTCTTCCTCTCAGCTCATCCCTCCTCTGCTCCTCCTCAGGACTGCACCTCTGCAAGGCTGTGAGGATCTCACCCAGCCCTGTACAGGTGAGGGATGCTGCCACACAGCACATGCTGCTTTAATGGCCTCTGGCTTCTCCCAGATTACCTGGGAGAAGTTACTGCTGCCTGCTCAGCTATGCAGAGATGTTGGTCTCTACTGGCCTGGGGAATTCCTCACCAACACCCAGTAAATCTGGGGGACTTGCTTCTGAGGATGAAGGAATTACCCCCAAGTCATTTGCTTCTTGTGGGCTGCAGACACTGCCCATGCCATTCCCCTCCTGTGGACATGCGGACGCTGATCCCCAGCGTATCTGCATCTATGCATATTTTTAGGATAACATCAGGAAGCGTAACTCCATCTTGTTGTGCAAGCCACATCGTTGTCAAAAGGCACTGTCAGGGCAGATTCACATATTTTTTGTGTTGGTATAAACATTGCTTCTTTCCTATATCCTCTTCAGGGGACAGAGTTCAGAATGAGCCCTTTTGTGTTTGTGTCCACTACTCTGGGATGGAGCTGGGAGCGTTTGCTTTTCCCCATCAGGAAGTGCAGGTTTAACGTATCGAACACACCAGAACTGCTTAATGAGTGCTCAGTGAATATTAATAAAAGTTTGGACGTGACTCAGGCTACAATGGCTGAGAAGTTTGAAAGCTTTTGGTTCAAGATTACAGGAGGCTGTGAGAAAATATGGTATCCAGCAGCTAGCATATAGTGTGGATATTTCACTATCCAGGGATCTCTAATTACTAATAATGTACAGGAACAGTATGATATGTCCTTACAATTGCAGAATCCTTTTCAAAGATAATCTTTAATAGTTTATTTGACAACCTGTAAAATTATAGAAAATTATTAGTCTTGGGAATTACAAAAATCCCCATAGTACAGTCAAACAATAAAATTATAATTACCTGTGGGTAATTGAAATTTAACTGTTTTTTTATTGTATATTACACATCAATAGCAACATAAGTTCAAGAGTGTCCCCCTCCCCTCCCTTTTCTTTTCCCTACAGAAGTGGGGAAAATGGACAACCCTGCTGGTATCCTGTGAGCCCTTGTCACAGAACAGAGTTTGAACAATTTCGATTAAAGCAGTATGTTCGAGACTGTCATTAGACCTGCATTAAATTACATACCTGGAATGTTAAAAATAAAGAGTACTAAAGCTTATTCACAGCTGCCTATGGTAAAGTATGTAGTCAAGATTTTTATTATCTTTGAAGTTCTTATTTTTCTCTTTTCTAAAACTTATTGTTTCATCAAACAAATACCTAGCACATTAAAGAACAGTGTGAGCACACGAGCAGCATTGCTGGAGCTGGATAAAGCATTAGCGTGTTTCCATTCTGTGCTCAGTTGTATTGTTTAGTACTAACAATGGTAATTTATCAATTATACAGGAGGGAACAAAGCCCTTCACTGTCTCACAGCTCCAGAAGTACCTGGTCCAAGGCCCAAAGCTGGAGACCCTCCCAGACCTTGTGAGACACCACTTACTATGAGCATTTGCAGGGTCATGATTTACCTTGTCCCCTTGCAGTGATCCTATGGAGGCTGCTCAGTACTCAGCTCCAAGACTTCCATGGCTTTTTTCCTAAACCAGGAAAATTATAACTTCTTTTCTTTCTGACCCAGGAACCTTGATAATGAGACATCACAGCCTGTTCTTGTCCAGTCAGTGAGACCATCCAGTCCCTCTTGTCGTGGTTATTTGTGGTGGCTTTAGAGACTTTCACACCAATCTGATGGACAAACCCCAAGCTTTTGGATGCTGCTCAGCCAGAAAAAACCCCAAAACATGGTATGTTTGACAATTAATTGTCTATACAGCTTTGTTATGCACTGCTGAGATGCACAAAATCCTCTATAGAAGGATCAGACTGGCTACTTTCATTTGATTCTGTGAAGTGCTTTGTGATCGTTATGTGAATATAACAGCACAAGTAAAAATATTTCTGTTTTATTAAGAGTTTCAATTAAAGTGTTTAATACACAGGTTTTATCATGAGAGAGGCATCACAAAGACTGAGTACAACATAATGGCAAGCCAGGTATTGTTATGATTATCATTACTATTATTTATATATGATCACTGAAGTACTAAATGAAAACTGGGAAATGGAGTTCCTGAGCCCCAAAGAGCTCATAGTAACAGCTGGTTTTGGAGGATGCAACAATAGCAGACCAGCTCTGCTTCATGGAACAATTAATGGTGCATACAGCCCAGTCTGGAAATTCCTGATCCCGAATGGGTTTTCCTATTTTCAAAGATCAAAGAAGGTAAACTTTCAGTTGGATCCTGCCTTTTTTATTCTGATGCCTCTTACTCCTCCCACTGCCTCTTTCCTCTGCCTGTTGGTCTGAAGGGCACCCCTGCTTGTTAGAACTGTGTTGTGTCTGTTTATCCAGCAAAGCAGCTGGAAACTCCTCATCCAAGTGGTATTTGAATGCCTTTGCAAGGGAGAGAGATTCTGCCTTCCTCGCTTGTCCTTCCCATTGGAGATTTTTAAGTGTCTTGGCCTCCTAAAAGCTAAAGTGGAGTTTTCAATTGAGATTTAAACCGAGTGTAAATCTTTCAAAAGCAGAAAACCCAAGAGGGGTTGTATCACCACAGCAGTTAATGGGCTGAGCTGAGCTGAGCTGAGCTGAGCAGAGGCAGGGCTGGCCCAAACCCATGGTCGTTACACCAAGGAACTGTGTAACACACACAGCTCTGTTTGACTTTGGCTGTTCCCTAATCCTGACCCTTGACCAACACTTGAAGGCTACAGGAAAGTTTTTCTCCATCCTTATCTTGACCATCGTTCCCTGGCAGATTCCAGCTGCTGAGCCCAACACCCTAAAAAAAGAGGGTTTTTTTACAACTCTGGAGAGTTGTTGTCCTCTAGGATTTATATAAATGGGATGCCTGGAAGTTAAATCTTCCAACCACTACAGTGCACCATAGTGTACAACAAAGAGCAGGAGATAAATTTCCCTGCCTTTGAAATTCCCTCTCATGTCACTCTCTGAGCTAATTTTTACCATTTTGACTCTGGTGAGAAGAGCTATTCCAACGTGAGCCTCTTACTCTACACTGCAGTGCAGGGACAAAGCTAAGGATGAGCAATAGGAGCACTGTCAGGATTACACCCAGGTCAGATTTTTCATTCTGCTAAAAGTCACTTTTCTGACATGGGACTCAGGAAAATACATTGATGCAACATGTTGAAAAGGACCAGAAGGTTGTTATTTGCTCCCACCAACATTGAGAGACACAACCCTCCTATAAAGGGAAAATATTATCCAGTGAAAACACAAACTTTGACACTGAGTGCAACATAATGGGCAGAGCTCCTTGGGGAGAGGGGGCTTTCCATGGGCTTTTTTCTCCTATCTGTAGGGTGAGCTCACAAATGTTTGGGTAGAGCAGGCTTCCAAATTTAAAAAAAAAAAAAAAAAAAAAAAAAAGGCTATTTTTCTTTCTCCTGGATGAGGTTATAAGGTTAATAAAAGAGTTAATCCCAGCCTGCTCTGCAAAAGGGAACAGCTCACATTTGTGAGACTTCAAAAGGCTTCAGAGTGTCTGTGTATGGATGTTGTTATTTCCTGTCAGGGCTATCCCAAGAAGATGGGGGCTGGGAGCTGATTTCTGGAAGAAGAGTTTGGTCTTTAAGTAAATCAGCTGGAGTGAAAATAAAAAGGTTAGTATAAAATGATTTTGAGACTAAAATTCAATTCAATAAAATTCTGGGTATTTTTTTCTTCTTCTTTTTTTTTTTTTTTCATGTGACAATATAAAAATAAAACTTACTACAGAGCAGTGGAGGCTGACCAGAGCATTTCAACCAGATGGCCCAGAGAATCTGGTTCGTTTTGGTTTTTTTTTTGTTTTGTTTTGTTTTGTTTTGTTTTGTTTTGTTTTTTAAATCATTACATTAATTTTTAAATATTTTAATGGTTTCAAAGGGAAAAAAAAAGTCAATTTAGGAAACATTCAGCAAATAAAAACAAAAAATTAAAAAAGGAAGTATAGTAGGGGAAAAAATTATTATTTTACTGAATGGTTTGGTGGAAACATAGAAGACCTGGAAAGCATCTGCCTGACAAACAATCTTGTATTCAGATGAGGGAAGTGTGGCCCAAGCTCTTTTGCTGAGTCTGTAGTCAGCAGACAGACACATTTACCCGGGGTGCTGCTGCCCTTTTTTAGAAGTGCAGTTTTTGGCGCTTGCAGTTTTCAGGGATTTGCTCAGCCTGCTCCATGGTGCTGCTGGGATGGCAGCAGGCCAGGCCAGAGCCACGACAGAGAGTGATTATTTACAGAACGGGCTCTTCTCATGGTGAGGTGTCCTCTCTGGTGCAGTTGGTGCAGGACACACCTGAGCTCCAACCCTGTGGCTGTGTAGGAGCGCTGGGACTCTCCCTGATCCCTGTCCCCAAGCAGCTCTGCCTCAGGCCCAGCTGATTCAGCACCAGGCAGTGATTTACAAGGAGAGCTGGGTGTCCATTTGCTTCCCAGCATTGAGGGAATGATTATTGCACAGCATAGAAAATTACCTCAGGCCTTGTCAGGCTTTTCTGGAGAAATAAATTCCACAGCCTGGGTTCCTTATAGCCTTCCCTGGCTTGTTGTCCCCCTGCACAGCTGAGGGTCCGTGCTCAGACACAGAGTAAATGTTATAGTCGATATCCCTCAGCAGAGAAACTGCACTGCAATTTCTTTTTTTTTTTTCTACTTTTCTTCCTCTTGCACGAGGCTCCTGTGCTACCAGCTAACCATTTCCTATAAGAAAATGGCATTGTGTTAAAGTTATATAGTGTATCATATTAAATTTTATAACAGTGCTTTGTGTTTTGAAAAGACTTTGGGGGGAAACAGCATCAATCAGGGAACCACATTTGATAGACTTGGAAGGGGCCTCCTGGGTCATTTTGTCCAAGACCTCTATGAAGCAGGAAAGCTTCTGCAAAATACCTTTCCCATAAATGTATCTAACCTTTCCTTAAAGACACTGAGTGATTGTGCCATAAATACCTCAAGCAGCTAAACCAGTCTGATTGACCTTACGATCAGAAAGTGTCTCCTAATGCTGGATAGAAGGTACAATTTTCCATTCTTCCAGCCGCAGCTAAACAAGAAAAAAGGGCAAATACACAGTAATGGCCAACAATACAGACTGTGCAAACAGTTTTACTTTCACTTTACTGCCATCACCTACCATAAATCTGGATGTACCCACTGATACTTGGTTTCCCAGTGTAGTTTCTGTGATCCTTGTAGTATCCATCTCACTTTGACTTTTGGAGAGCCACCATTACAGAGTGTGGAAATAAGGAAGATGGACTAGCAGCACTTTCTGATTCAGGAAGCCATTTGAAGCCTGGTGCTGTGTAGTTAAAGTATTTATTTCTATTCTCTATTTATTAGAATTTGTGAGGTGTTTCTTGTCAGGACCATAGGAGTAGGGGAAGCACAGGGCTTTCTATGGCTCAGAGTGTCAAAGAATAATTTTTATTTTCCCCCAATAATTGTGTGCATTGAAAAATAAATACCTGGGAGTTTGGCTGTTTGTTGCTGCAATAGCAGCACCTTGTGTGCTGCTCTGCCTTCTTTTTCTCAGTATTAGAAGAAGTGTCATTTTGGGTAGATGTGTTATTAAATCACAGACACACTCATTGCTGAGAGCTTCCTGAGCTGCACATAAACTATATTTGGCTTGGATTTTTTGTCTATTTTTTTTTTTTTGTAAGCACTGAAAGAAGGTGACAGAGCTGAAGGCCAGTTATTCAACCACCTCTTTTCATCAGGCGCCCCATAGTTGTACTTCTCCCACACACAGGACTGCTGTAAAATGGGACAGGAAAACAAGGCCTAGGAGCAAAAGACACAGAAAAGATAATTTAGAAAGAATATGGTGATGCTGGGTTTGAAGAAATGTCAGTGGCTCTGCATGTCCCTGCCCACCCTTTTTTGTTGTGTCTCCTTCGTGCCTTATGCCAGTTCGGACTGGTACTCACCTGTAGGTCTCAGCTCAGTGCTCATCATTTCATTAAGGCCTTAAATCAGCCCTGAAAAATACAGATTTTTTTTTTAAGGCCTTTTCTATAGACTTAACTAAATGCCATCCTTTCCCTGATGTGCAAAGTTGTAAAATATTTGTCTAGTATTTAGTCATATAGAAATATATGAAATTAGACAAGAAATACTCCTCATACTCTCAGAGGCTCCTGAGATTGTGACCATTCAACCTGATAGTATAAAACTGCAAAATACCAATGCCAAGAAAAATACAAATACTGATAGAGCTTTTGTTTATTGTTTAGATTCTCTTCAGACACTTCTTCACCTCTCCACTCCTGTCTGAAATCCCAGCTGGAAGAGCAGCCCTTCCCTGTTTGGGTGAGTTGAACCCCCACAGCATTTGCTTCGATGGGATCCTGGTACTCCAACCACATGACAAAATCAGATCCTCTTGCTGACCTGCTCCAGCCCCTTGTATTCCCCATTTTCCTCTCAGTGCCCTCCATTCCCTACATTATAAATACCTGTTCGGGGGGAAGAGAAGTATATTTTATCCTTTTATATTGGAAAGGAAATGAAGGCAAAGAGGGTTTTTTTTTTGTTCTTTTATAGTTGTTGTTATTATTTAGAGAAGGTTTGTTTGGTTTTTTTTTTTTCAGTACAGACAAGTTCTAACCTGTACGTGTGTGTGTGCTCTTAGGTACTCCTGAAAATAAAAAGCACATTTACATCATGTATGCTTAAAATAAAAAGAAATTGTATATAATAGAGATTTTCTGATCCTGTTCAGTGCACAAATGCCAATATGGGGTTCTATCTTGCAATCCATTTTGATATTTACAACAGAACATGGCATATCATTTAATTTAAATTTGCAGCATGCTCAGTGTAATTAATGCTGTGCAGTGCCTAGAAAATCCTGATTTCTTAATGTGATACAATGCCTGCATGCTGAGAGCTTTTTTTTAAAACTACTGTATCATTTTAGAGCATTAATGGGGAGGCACTGCCATTAAACAGGAAAAAAAAGAACCAAGGCCACTTGGTCTTTATGAAACTTCTGTGCAGCTCCCCAAAATACGATGCAAAGTACAGGTTTGTTTTAGAAGAGGGGGAGAGTCAGAGATTTAATTTTCCCTTGACACAGCATGATGCCTGAATAGCCAGACAGCTATTCCTAAATTATGTGCATTTCATTCCTAGGAGCTGTGAGCATTTTGAATGGGCTGTTGTTAAATACAGTACACAAGCATAAATACTCCAGGGAACAGCTAGCTGAAATTTTGGCATGAGCAGAAATCTGATGTAGTATCTGAGCATGTAATAATAATGCATATTGATTTGTTGGGAGTGCTAGGAGAGGGGTTTGGTATTCTGGGATGAGAACTGTTAAACTTGGGAACATCTTGTGTGATGATAATATGCTGTGGTATTTGTGTGTTACTGGCTTGGCAGGGACAGAGAGGTTCACATGAAGCTTTAGAATTGGAGACTGGCAGGGTTCTCAGTTTTGGAACCAAACACAAAAAACTGAGTGCATGACAAAGACATTTATATATTATATATAAATAAATGAAGCACGGGGAAATGGGAACCAGAAAGGGGATGTGTTTGGCAAGAAGGGTTGCTACCAAATGCCCTTCAAGATCAGGGGCTTTACTGCCACGGCTGCCTTGAGCTTGGGTGTGAGTTTACCTGCCTGAGGGGGCAGCTCACTGTTTGATTGGTGCAAAAAGAGGAGAAAAGGGGAAAAAAAACTCCAAACAACACCCCCTTATAATTTTGCAAGGTATCAGTTTCTACTAGACTGTACTATAAAAACAATTGTTATAGACCTGTTGATAGCACAACAAATTCTTCAAGTCCTCTAAATAAATCTGTTCCTATACATAATGTTTCAACTTCTCATCTGACACCTGACAATTCCACCTTAAGAGTAATTGGTCTTGCTTTGAACCTCTGCAAGCACTGTGGGAGGAGGGTGGGCACTTTATTGACTTGGATTGATTTTTGTAGGAAGTGCATGAGACAGACTCGGTATCCGATGTCGCACCTGGGATACATCACACTCCTCAAGAACATCTGCAGGCCACGAGGAGGGTTCAAGAGGATGTGGAGGAGCCCCTCAAACAACCCCATCCCACCAACTGGGACCTCTCAGCGTGGTCACCTCAGAGAGAGGCACCAGCAGGACCACATTCATCAGCCAGGGGGGAATTTCAGGAGATGGTGCCATGGCTTTTGTGGTAGAAGCCATCACAAGCCACGGGCTGTCTCACAAGAAGGAACCAAAGGGTTATCCCAATGCAGGTTGGCCAACATGTTGATCTCTTCACACTGTGGTGTCAGGCCTCAGGAAGGGCTGTTGGGATGAGGGATTGGACATTTCCATGCCTGGAACTGTGTTTTCCAGTGCTCTGGTTATTCGAGAGTGTTACAAGACAAGGCAGTGAAATGATTTGTGAACAGGCTGCTTGGTTTGTGACAAAAAAAGTGTCATTGATATTAATAGCTCCAGTACAGACCTAAAAAAACCCAGGGAAATGGCAGAACAAAAGGAGACAGAAACAAGATGGCACTGAGGGTCTCCTCACCAGGGATGCTGATTAAGATGTGAGGTGGGGGCTGTCCCACCCGTGTGTGGGTTTGGCTGAGGGAAATCTCCCTCCTCCCGCTGTCTCGTCTCCCTCATCCGTAATGAGGGAAGGAATAACTTTGCAGCACACTTTGCATTGGCATTGCATGCTAACTTCATTACTGTTTGCAACAGCCTGTGCAATCCTCAGAGGAAAGGAATAATAACAAAGAAAAAAATGATAATTACCAAGCACATAGTTTTCATCTATAATCTTCATTTCAGGATTCCCTATTCCTGATGTCAATATTTTATAATGGAAGAATGAGATATGCTAAGTTTCTGTTTGATGGAAGTAAATTCAGATTTAATATTGCCGAGGAGCTGAATTTTTAATAGAGCAGAGCAGTTTGCAGCCATTGCAGCCCCTGTTTGCGGCTCCTGCCGCTCCTTTGTACCAGCTCAGTGACGTTCCCATGACCAGGCAGAAAAATGGAAAGAAGCTGCTCTGGATTTGCAGTGGGGTGACAGTACTGTGTCATTTAGCTCTGTCACGATAATTAGGAGCGTCACACAATGAAGCAATGTGACACACCCCTGGTAAATGAAGAGTTTTCAAAGTGATGTACAGCCCCTGTCAACTGCCAAAGCTTTTGTTTGCTCATGGAACCAGGCAGCATTTCCAGGAGGAAAGACCTCACTGGAGAGACACCCTTGGAAAGTTTGTTGTGAATTGATTTCCTCCGTGTTTTTGTAAAATGGAATAGATCCTATGAACAGGAGAATACCCCCTTTTATCACACACTCCCAGCTTCCAACCTGCTGCGGACTTCCCACAAACTCTTTAGGAATTTACCTCTTTTTGTTAAATTGGGTTGGATCTCATTAATAAAAGAATGGTATAATGGAAAAGAGTTTCTAAAATTATACTGTAACCTAGAATTGCAGGATTCAGCTTTCTCTGCCTGAAGAAAAAAATTCTGAAGCATTAAACTTACTTTATCAAGCATTGCACCTGACATGCTCTCATAAATTTTACATACATTTTAACTTATTTTAATATTATGCAGGCTTGGTTTAAAATATTCCCATGAAGTACCTAAAATGAAGCTGCTCAGCCATAAATTAAAGCTAAAAAAATACTTGTGTTCCCCCCACCCCCCAGCCCTCCATCAATATTTCTTTACTTAAAATCATGTGTTGTATGTAAGTTAAATTTTCCCTTGCTGAGATACTTTGTATATCTTAATAGGAACTACCACAGGCCCAGGGAGCTGTATTTCTGTAAGGTTACATTTACTTTTTTGGGGCTTTTTTTAGAGGTGTCTGGCCTAAAAGCAGCCAGCAGTAACACTTTGCATGCCACAGTACAGTTAGGGCCAGGGCCCACAATTAATCATGAGGCTAGCTACCTAGCTATCTATCTAATCTATCTATCTATCTATCTATCTATCTATCTATCTATCTATCTATC
>CM031859.1:109296837-109344629 GCA_018697195.1 Certhia americana
TATCTATCTATCTATCTATCTATCTATCTATCTATCTATCTATCTATATCTATCTATCTATCTATCTATCTATCTATCTATCTATCTATCTATCTATCTATCTATCTATCTATCTATCTATCTATCCATCCATCCATCCATCCATCCATCCATCCATCCATCCATCCATCCATCCATCCATCTTATCTATCTATCTATCTAAATATCTATCTATCTAAATATTTATCCATCCATCCATCTATCTAAATATTTATCCATCCATCTATCTAAATATCTATCTATCTAAATATCTATCTATCTATCTATCTATCTATCTATCTATCTATCTATCTATCTATCCATCCATCCATCCATCCATCTATCCATCTAATCTATCTATCTAGCTAAATAGCTAAATATCTATCTAAATATTTATCCATCCATCTATCTAAATATCTATCTATCTATCTATCTATCTATCTATCTATCTATCTATCTATCTATCTATCATCTATCTAAATATCTATCTAAATATCTATCTGTGTATATCTATATATTGGGGAGATATATATAGCTATATGTATATCTCTGTGTGTATATACAGATATAAATACACATTGATATCACAGAATGGGTTGGGCTGGAAGGGACCTTAAAGCTCATCTCAAGCTTCCACCCCCTGCCATGGACACTTTCCACTTTCCCAGGTTGCTCCTAGCCCCATCCACCGTGGCCTTGGACACTTCCAGGGATGGAGCAGCCACAGCTTCTCTGGGCACCCTGTGTCAGGGCCCCTCCACCCTCACAGGGAAGGTTTTTTTCTCCTAATAGCCAATTGAAACCTCCTGTCCATTTGAAGCCATTCCCCCTTCTCCTGTCAAGCCAGGCCCTTGGAAAGAGTGTCTCTCCATTGAAGTCTCCCTTCAGGAAGGATGCAATTAGGTGACTCCAAAGCCGCATCTTTTCCAGGCTGGACAATCCCAATTCTCTCAGTCTTTCCTCATAGCAGAGGTACTCTACTCCTTTAATCATCTTGCTGGCCCTCACATGTATATAAATATATATATATATAATTTTTCTGCAGGAGCAGCCTTGTAGCAGCCCTGCTGGTTGGATGGGTGGTTGCTGGACCCAGTGGAAGCTTCCCAGTGTGACAGCCCAAGGCTGCCCCCTCCTTCAGCCAATGTCCCAGCGCAGCAGGTACATCCCTGACAGCTCCTCACAAAGCTCCATTTGTGCCCCGATTTCTGAGGCTATTTCAAAGCCCGGACTAAATTACACAAACATTTGGCTATAGACATAACAGGCCTGTTCTGCAGTGCTGTCAGCTCGTTGCCTCCCAGCCCCAGCACACCCTGCATGTGCCTGTCAGGCCATACTTGGGCAGTGCCGCAGCGCACGCCGTGTCCCAGACACTGGAGTGATTATGTCTGGATGCTCCTTATCTGATGGAAAAGCCGGCAGTGCTGCACATCTGTGCTCCGAGGCTCCGCTGCTGCACTGCCACGCCAGAATTTATTTTGCTTCTGCAAGTTAGTTTTCCTTGAGAAGCAGCGGGGGCCTTCTTCAATGAACTGAAAAACGTGTATTGTATGAAGGTCTGTGGAGGGTTTGCACTGTAGTTCAGTGGGCAAATGTGAACCCAGGGGATGACATTTCATTTAAACATTTGGTTTACATCTTTACATGCCAAAAATATTCATGTCTTGACTTTAGCAAACTGAATTCAGCACTTTTTTTTCTTTTTTCCTTTAAATGAAGTAATTATAGCCAAAACACTCTGTGGGTATTTGGTCTTCCTTCTCAAAGGCGGAGTTTCACACACGAACATTTGGTTTTGGGGCTGGAATTGTCAGTAGCTGCTCACTTGACACTTTCCCGTTGGTTTGTGTTGGAAACCACCAGGAGTTTCTTTCCTTGTGTTTATTGTGTTACCCTCAGCCCTTTGATCGGGACATCTTGGATAACAGCAAAGTCTAGCTCAGCGCCTGCTCGCTATTTAAAAAAAATGTGAAGAATATGGTTTCTATCACAGGATCTACAAAGACAGTTAATGTAATTGAGAAGCAGAAGGGCATTTATGGAAGTGCATCTGAATGTCCTCTTCACGTGTAATTGCATCAGGAATTCTACATTAACATGCAAGTGCTGTCCAACGGGAGAAAAAAAAAAAAAAAAAGCTTATTTTTGGTAGAAGCCCTCAGTGGGCAGTAAATTACCCATAATCTCCCCCAAACTAGCAATTAGCCCTGTTTGCTGACTACCTGAATTGTTTCACAGTAGTTCAGCACAGTCTTACCAGTTATCACCATACTTATAATCAGAGATCCCGTGAATGATTCCCGCAGCTCCACATACTGCCTGCCTAAGGTCAGCCATAATAACAAATACATTTTATTTGCTTCTTTTGGCCCTTTGGAGCTGTTTTCTCAGGCTGCAATATGTGAGGAGAGCTGGTGCTGCCCTGCTGCTCAAATGGCAAGAATGTGAACAGAGAAAGCAATTCAGAGGGGTAGGTGTGCTTTGGTGTTAGTTAATATTCATCTGCTTGTGTTATTTGTTATTTATTCCCTTATTAGCAGCCAGTCCTGCTCAGAGAGAGTGAACCTGCTCCCCACTGCTGGGGTTTGCTCTTCAGAAGTTCTGACACTGAAAGACATTTTTCAACACGAGCCTGGAACTGATGAGTGGAAAACTGGAAAGTATGGAAACAAAAACCTATGGAATTTTTTTCCTTAAGGCGGCTGAGCAGTTTTCATATCCCCAAATATCCATGCTTTGCCAAAATAGTAACTGAGCTTGGAAAACAGTAGCTACGTTGCCAGCTTTAGCAGTAGAAACAATCATGGGCCTACACATGCACACAAATACAAGCACACACATCCTAGGAGCAGCATCAGGCTTAAAGAAGGAAAACCAAAGGGAAATCTGGAGCTGATGAAGTATTTGAAACAGAAAACAGGAATGTTTGGACCTTGAGCATTAAAGGTATATTATTAAGTATGGTGCACACCTTTGTGAGTAATGCTTTCATTTACATATTATTTCTCAGGCAAAATCCAACTAAATCAACATAGTGGCAACATTTAAAGCCCATTTTCAGTGCTGGTTCTGTGTCACATTACAGAGACAGGAATACAGAGGTGTATTCCTGCCTCTGATTTGATAGACTAGATCTGATGAACAAAGGAAATGGAACAGGAATTCATGCTGAAGAGGAACAACTAAAGAGTGGTTCTCCTTTGCAAGTGCAATCTAGGAAGCAGAAAATGGAAAGATTGCCTTAGCTTGGTTCTATTTAAAATGTTTCTTGTTTCACAATCAGGAACATCAGCTCAATGAGCAGGCAAACTGCCTACAAAGCTACTACTGCAAACTTCAAAATAACTTGTTTTCCAGGAAAAAAAACCCAAAACCTGAGGGTTGAACACTTTCCATCCTTACAACTCAGGCCTTGACTAAGGAAAGTACAAATAAACTGATCCTGAAATTAAGTCATCCTCGTTGTGAGCACATACCTGGCCAAGGCAGGCAAAAGCAGATTGATGACCCAACAAAGTTCACCTTGTTTTCTGAGCTGAAAGCTCACGCTGTTCCCTGGCAGAACTGGCATGTCAGGCCTGCAATAACCACTTGCTACCTTGCTTCAGTCAGCATTAAACCCAGCACAATATTAACATCTTGGGGAAAATCCAGCTGGAAATGGCTTTCTGGGGGGGGGGGAAAGGAAAGGGAGGTGACTGAATACCACACCCTGTGTTTGTTTACTTATCAATTTCACAGTAATTTTAGGAACTTGGAATATTTCCCCTCACAAATGTTTTATTTCCAACACTTTCTGTTAAAATGCAGAGCTGAGTTCCTGTCCAGAAAGAAGTGGCAAAGAACAGCCATGCTTCACCTGAAGGTAGATAAATCACCTGGTCTGGCAAGGGTTGGTCTTTCTGTTTGGTTTTACTTCGCAGGCGGTTTTTGTGGGCACATCTTCCCGTGCCCAGTGCAGCAAGTGGCACTCCTGGGACAGAGCCATCGCTCCTGTGGCACCTGAGATTCAGAGCAGCCCCACTGACTTGGATGTGGGACAGTTGTTATATTTGTGCGTCAGGGGGGTGAGATAGGCACACAAGAGCTGAACTTCAAGAATTTGCTGTAAGAATTTATAATTTGCTCTGATTTTTTTTTTTTTTTTTTCCCCTGAAGCTCTGGTAAAGTTTGAAGATGATCCCTAATGATATACAGCACATGTGCTCTGAAAGGCATCTCTGCAGGTGAGTGTAACCTTTACTGATGGTTCACCCTGGAAGCTCACTGGGCAAAAGTTTTGGACACTTTCAGCTCCAAAGTATTTCTGGTAAGAAAGCAAACAATCCCCAGGGTCTGGACACTGGGCTCTTAAATTACCAAAATATTTATCGCTTAATCTAAAAAACACTTTGCCAAAAAACTGGGTTATAGCGAGGGCATTTGGCACTGAATTAATTTCTGATGAAGTTTTAGTGCAGGTTTGTGTTCAGTGATGCTTCAGTGTAATGCTCTGGTCAGTTCCATCCTGGCCCGCAGCTGCTGGGATCAGGCTCTGCCAAATTCCTGTCACCTTGGGCTTCATTAGCATGTGAAAAGAGAGCCCTCTTGGCTTTGTGTCTCACTGAAAAACAAACCACCCAGCTCTCCTTTTGGCCAGGGGAGTGGGGCTGCCTCATGCACTCGACTTTAAAAGGACTTGGACAGCAGTTCTTTACGTTCATTTTTTTTTACTACAGCTCTTAA
Organism: Certhia americana; assembly: GCA_018697195.1. Classification (NCBI taxonomy): domain Eukaryota; kingdom Metazoa; phylum Chordata; class Aves; order Passeriformes; family Certhiidae; genus Certhia; species Certhia americana. The sequence continues at coordinate 109,301,584 of CM031859.1, forward strand.
AAAGTTATCAGTGAAGGTTCCTGTTTACAGGGGTGGGGAGCAGCTCAGGTAACTGCTCATAAAGGGCCCACGAGCAGTGGTGGATGAGGGACTCAGCAGAGTGAGTAAATATTTTATAGTTGAGACCCTAACGAAAGACTCTGCATTTTGGAAGAATAAAGTCCTGCACTGCCAATTGAAATATTTCCTGTGCATTTCAGCGGGCCAGGGGTTGCATTTGCTACCTCCAGCCATTCTAACAGTGAGTGAACCAGAACACTTAAAATATTTGCAGAGAGAAGTTCTGAACAAATAACACAACTAAGTTAAATGGAGAAACTTCCCTAGGTCACATCCATTCAATCAGGGAAAAGAAGCAGCCCCACGTAAGCATTCTGTGAGCACAGCACCTCTTGTCTGCTTCACAAATGCCACACATCTCAGAGGCAGGAAAAGTTATCCTCCCTCCACAAAAGACTTTGGGGAATAATTATGTCAAATGGAAAAAAACCCCAAAACCAAACTAAAAATCACATTCTGTTCATGGACAATGTGAATGGAAAGGGATGGGAAATTAGTCAAGGTCCTAATTAATTAGAAATTATTCTTCTTTTTGGATGACAACAGTCATTGATAATAATTTAGCATTATTTGATAAGGCTAAAAGTACCTTGAATGTTTTTCAAGCCACACACAATGATTATTACATATAACTTTAAAATTTCTGACTTGCACATCCATGAAATCCCATGTTAATCCACGTTCAACTCCAATTCCAGTGGAGTAACACTAGGAGCAGAGTGGCTTCAGCTGCAATCAGAGACACTGCATTTAAAACTGAGGCTCTGTGATGGATTTTGAGAATCAGCCTAGTTTTATTTACCCCAAGCAGCTTCCCCCTTTGGAGAGCATGAGGAGGATTTCACCTCCTTTGGAATTCTGGGGTAAACTGTCCTTGTATACAAGTTGTTCAGGGTGAAGTTTTAGGCAATATTTTGTGCTGCAATAACCACATCATGACAGACAACCTTTTCATCAGATAAGGGGAAAAAAAAAAAAAAATCCTCTTCTCCAGGTCAGTACAAGAAAGAAACATGACAGAGCTATAAATACAGAGCCCAGAGGTGTGAAAGCTCCTGCATTAAGTGCGGTCATTGGCCATGTTTAAATTTTTTCCCAAACATTTCAGGTGTTAAGACAGAGAAGCAAATACATACGTGGGAGAATGGCAGCATTGAAGGCAGCTTCTTACTGGTAATGATCCTCATAATTTCTGTCCATTTTCCCAGACAACTATTTAAGAATATGTAACTGATTAGAGGGATTGAGTTGGGAAATAGGTACATGGATGACCTCAGGCTTAGAGGTGGGAGAAGCTGGGAACTGAGGGGAAAGCTTGTCTGACCCCATTTCTTTTTCCCAGGATGGGCCAAGGAAGATTTTCAGGTGGCAATTAGAACATTTTAATACATGGTACTAAAAGAAAAGCCCTGGTCACCAAACAACTGAAATGAGACATGTAAATTAGACAGCTGATTTCCAGGGATGGGTAAATACCCCACAGTGCCCAGCTAAGTCCCAGAGAGACGGGTGGTGAAAGGAGGAAAGGATAACCCCCCACATGGTGATCTCAGGAGTGTAAGGTAAGTTTAATCACTTAAGCAGTGATATTTTAAATCCTGTCTCCAGTGGACAAGCCTTACTGTGAGACTGGTGAGGTCTATGTGCACATGATGGTTGGGTGAAAAAAAATGGCTGTCAGAAATTGCAATCTGCATTTTTAGAAAAATATCTGTACCCTCACTTGGAAATGATAAGGATTTGGCATTGGTTAGAAATAATTTTTGAAACTCTGTCTTTAAAGCTGGGCTTAAATTCAGAGATTATCACAGGATTGAGCTGGATGTTTGTGTGAATGTAATTGGCAAGAATTTAGAGGCTCATCCAGTAGTGGTCTGGATGAAGTCATTCCAAGGTCAGTGCAGCCCAAGGATGGTCCTGAACAGGCAAGAAAGGAATGGATATGAAATAAGAAATGTTAATCTGAGGAGTTTTGCTTACTCACATTGTCAGAAAACAACACCGAGTATATGCAGCACAAAATTTTATCCAAAAGAAATACTAAAAGATACTTTTCTCCTAAATAAAATGAACTCATTAAAATTAACTCAGTGGTTCTATTTTTCAATCCAAGAAATAAAATTCCTCAGATTTTTTTTTCCCTGAGTTGTGTCTTTTGGGGGGTTGCAACTGGACCATCATCAAGGTTCCCAGCCAGCCCAAACTATTCCATGATTGTATGAAAACAAGTTTTCAGCTTGGTGGTTCCCCAAGCCCTTCACTCTGAGGGCTCTGGAGATGCCAGGGATCCTCCTGAGCAGTTTTATAAACACTGTACCATTGTCACTCACCACAAATCCCACGCTTAATGAGCTTCCAGGTTGGCCTGTTCCAGAGAAAAAATGGCACCACCCCAATTTTAAGATGACAGCACCACAAGCAAAGCTTGAGTTACCAGCCCAAGTGGTAGATATAGAGAATTATGAAAATTATGCATTGTGAAGTGCTGTAAATTATACCAAATAATCCTGACTATGTCTTTTGCTCTACTAATGAATCAAAGCAGAGCTTTCCACATTATCTGCAATCACCATGGAGAAAATGGGTCTCGGTGTACATGGTTTCTGTATAAATAGTGCATCTCCAGCACATTCTGTAGGTAAGTAGTGTCTGATTGCATAATAATAACAAGAATAAAGAGAGAGCTGTCCAGCCTGCACGTGGGCCAATTAAAGGATCAAATACACGAGGCTGCAGCAATCCTGACAGAGAAGGAGTTGCCTGGAAGGTGCCTGGCTCACCAGTGCCCTCACCTCCTACCACAGCAAAGTGTGGCATTCAGAGAGCTTTGTCCCTGAATCCCTGCATAGAAGCAGGGGGACAGCACAGTATCCACTATTTTAGAAAACTAATGGAAGTTGTGACTGCAGCAGAGGCCAAACTCACCAGTCTGGGTGAAGCTCCAGCGCCTGTTTCACACCATGCCTTAGAGTCGTGCTGGGCAGGATTTCTCCAGCTGGAGGGACCAGACCCAAACCCTGCTGTGTGCCACAGCTATGACTGAGAATTCATGGAAAGCTGGAGGAATGTACTTTATGGGGTGGCTGGATCATATGTTTATGGCCTGAAAGAGGAGATCCCAACCCAAACCACTTTGTTGGTCTCTAATGGTGAGAGGCTGGATATGAACATCATGTAACTCATGCTGGGCGTGGGTATGAAAAGAGAATGTGGGCAAAGCCTGGGACAGCCCACAGCCTCAGTAGCTGCCTTGCCATTAATTATGGCTAATGGCTAATAAACACCTTCACATGCAGTGCACTGCATGTTCAGCCTGTAGGAACCCCATGGGGGAGATGAGCCAGAAGAACTAAATGTAAAACCCTGGATGCTGGAATTCTGCATTGCTGACAACATTGGCATTAAAGTCATTGGGGACCAAGCGCTCTGGATGCCTGCAGACAATAATTCACCCCCAAAAGGAAGTTCTGACAGTTGACAGCAACTCATGGAATATTTTCTGTACCCTCTGCACAGAAGTGGATGGTTGTGACCCTATTGGTGTGGTGGGAAGGGCTGTTCCTCTGGAGCCAGGTGGCTGGAAACAGTATCTGCCCAGGGATTCCATGGGCACATCCCAGCTGGCCACAGGCATCACTAATGCACTGTTCAGTGGTCTTTTCTGTGGGACAATGGCACTGGCACTTCAGGGAGCAAAGCTGCCACTCTAGGAACAGCCATTTCTCTCTGCTCTGCAGAAGGGCAAAAGTTCCTGGCTCAGGCCTTGGAAAAAATGAGGTGAAATGGACTCAGCCCCTTCAAAACCTCCCCAAAGACAAGAAGAGATACTCTCATATGTGATTGGGAAAAAAATGATGGGCAAACACAGACTGCCTGGACAGGACCCTCCTCCCAAAAAGCCATGAGAAAGGCTCCTCGGTCACAGGAGAACTGGGAATTCAACATGAAGTAGCCTGCTGGCATGCTAGAATAAAATCCTAATCAGCCAAAATACAGCTAAAGACACTGAGCACACTGAAAAGGGGTTCTGCAGGGTTTTTCTTTCCCTCCCAACAAAACCAGGCCAACAGCAGGACAAGTTGCTTCAAAGAGCAGAAAGAAATCAGCAGCCCCAGGCTCAGGGTGAGTGTGGGCTGCCTCAGGCTCAAACCCAAACTGTTTATGCTGGAAGGAGCTCAGCTTCAGTCCATCAGTGCCTCACCTTGCTGGACACACAGCTCTTGATCTGAAATCTAAATGCAGAACCAGGGCCCAGCTTCAGGTAACCAGAATTTTATCCTCTCTACAAATATCTTCCAAAACTTGAGTGACCACGCTGAAACCAATAGCTGCCTTTTTTTGTTTGTTTGTTTGTTTTACCCCAACTCTAATGAACTGACTGAAAGGTTTCTCAGTACCTTTGCCATTAATTAAAAAAAATAAACATCTTGTGACCCTTTCTGAAGAAAAAAACACAGCGGATGTAGCTCCCCTGCCCTGGACACACTTAGATTTAGCTTGGTTCACTCCCAAAGGCCATGATCCAACCAGATCTTCAGACACCTGTATAACTTCAACACACTTCTAAGGACTGCTCTGAACTCTGGCAAAAGTAGAGGAAAATAAATTCTGTTAAAGCACCACTTTATTTCTTTCAAATCTGATTTTTTGAGAATCTTGACTGCAATGCATCACTTCAAATATTTCCTTCCTCATGCAGAATATTTTAATATTAACCCAGATATTTTTATATTTCCACAAATTAAATGCACCATGGCTGAAGATTTGACAGAAGCTCTAATTTGCACATAAAAAGGTAGAATGATTTCAGTTTTGACAGCACAACCTTTTGATTTGTTAATAAAGGCAATTCTTTCTCAATTGTGAACATACGCCCCAAACAAGACAATGCAGTTTGTGGCAAATAAAAAAAAAAACAAAAAAACCCAACATCTTCCTGGTGTGGAGAATAAACTTTTGATCCAAAGTTAGTGTAGAAATTCAGATTTTATAAAAGAATGGAACTCACATTCAAGCTTTAGTTGTACCAGAGCAGGGATCAGAGGGAGATCCATGTTCCTGCCACTTTCTCTGTACCTGTTGCTGGAAACATAACCTACCTTCACTGTCTTTGGATGAAATTCATTGCTAGAAAGTACCTGAGAAAAGGGGAAGTAGTTTTGGGGTTGGGGGCTGAGAAAGCTGCGTGGAAATGGTTTGGGTGAAAATTATCACAGATTTTCCTGGCTGTGTTCTAATCTAAGTGCAGCCTAAGAACAACAGGATTTCAGACTCTCCTGACAAAATCCAAGCACCACCAAGTTTGTAAACCAACATACAACCCAGACCAAGAGACAAGATGACAAACCTTCAGAGTGGCCTCTCTGTGCCCATGTCAGAGCTTCCTTTCCTCCTGAGACACCATAGAGGAGGAGAGAGTATGCAGCTCCAAAGCAGCCTGGCAGAGCCAGCCATGCTTAACCACGGAAAAAAAATAAAATTTGGATTTGTGATCTGGGATCAAACTATTCTAAACTTTTCCCTGTGTGACAGCCAAAAGCTTCAGCATGGAAGCAAACTTGAAAGTGCCCAGGCTCTGTTTCAGGATATAAAAGCGTAACGAAGCCCCCACCCACGGGCCTGCCAAGGGCTCGGCTTTTACAGGCTTGGCACAGACTTTGCCCTGGCAGCAGAAGTTGAGTGAAGCTTCTGCAGGAGGCAAGGAACGAGTCCAAACAGCCTGAGGCACAAAACAGCCAGTGCTGGTGTCACAAGTGCCCACTTTTGGGGTGGACATAACCCAGACCCCTGCCAAGAGGGCTCCTGGGTGCTACCTGTGTGGGCGGAGGGAGGAGCCAGCACGGCTCCCACATCCCCAGGAAACCCTTCCCGGCCAGGTGCAGCCATGGCAGGCACTGGGCAGTGCTGGAGTCCCTGGGGACAGCGGGCACTCGGTGATGCCTGGCAGCAGCACACCCTGCTCAGTGCACGCTGAGCCAGGACACAACCTGCTGCCATCACTGCTGTACTCTGTCACATGTGGTACTTCGCGGTGGCACTTGGCACAGCGCTCAGAGGCACTGGCCCATTTAATGCAAAACCTCCTGATTTTTTCTTAATTCAAAGCTTTTGTGAAAGACATTTTTGTTTTCCAAACAGTGTCCCCTTCTGCTTTTCTTTGCTTGCATCTCACCACAGTTGCCTCCTAATCCAGTGTTGGTGAAACAAGGCTGAAGGTATTTTGGTCATGTTTTCACACTCCTGATGTACACTTGCCGTGTCTCCTTCCACTTTCCTTCTGAATACACTCTGCTTCACAAATGCAGCCATCTGGCACAACATCGCAGTTTTTTTCTGTTGACACCTGAGTAATCAGAGCCCCTTTTTTCTCTCTTTTTTGTGTTTTCATTTTTAAATAAGGCAAGTGCTTCCAACTCCAGTGCCTAGGCTTATAACAGGCAAGCCACATCCCATCAATAAAAAAGCAGCAGAAGTGGGAGGTCACTGGTATTAATGCTAGAAAACACTCAGGGTGAGATGAAAATAAAAAAATTAGCACCCAGTATTTTCCAGCTTTAAGAGCACTCCTTGGGAAACCAACTGCTTCTATATATTGTCTGTGTGAAACACACCTATAAAATATTGATGGCAAGGTTGTGGCCCCAAAAATTCAGAAGAGTCTCACCACACATTGCTGTAGGGCCAAAGCTGCATCCCAAGAGTTTCTTGGCTCAAAGGATCCCTCTCAGACTTACTCTCTCATGCCACACTCACCTTTCCCATGGCAGAAATAAATTTGGTAACGTTAACTTGATCTCCACCTGGCTGCCATGTCCTCCACATGTCTGATCCTACCCCTGAACTCTGTCCTCCCTGGAATAAAAGATGGCCACCACCCCAGAAGCCAAAGTGATCTGGACACCCTGCAGAGAGATCTATGAGCAATGGAGCAGCTGTGCCACAGGGAACTCCCAAATCTCACCCTCAGGCACTGGGACAGCTGGCAGAGGGACAAAACACAGGGGCTGCCTCTGCCCCTTACAGACTGCAGCTCCTCTCACAGCCCCCACTGCAGTCCATCCATGCAGCAGGAATTGGGTCCTACCAGCTCACAATGGCAGGATGGGGACAAGGGGCAGGGCTGCAGTGGCTGCCCTGTGTCACCCACCTGGCCAGTCCTGCACGAAGCAGCCACAGCAGCATCTGGAACACAGACACAGCTCCCTCCATAGGCCCCATCATTCCCAGTGTCCCAAAGCAAAGGCATCAACAGTGGAATTTCTACTGTCAGTACCAACTGCAAAATGCCATTGATGATGTGCCAGTACCAGTCAGTGATGTGTGACTCTACAGACTGAGCCTGCTCTGAAATCCCTGCTTTTCTTCCTGTTTCTTCCAAACAGAATTTCCCAACAGACTCACCAGGCACAGGCTAGGCAGCCACACCAGGCATTGGTGCCACATCAGCTCAGGGACTCTTTGCTTTGCTGAGTGAGCAAAGAAGATTTTCTGATGCTACGAGCAGCTTCTTCCCTCTGTGAGCAGCCAGCAGGGGCCACAGCATCCTTTTGGGATGGATTTACACCATCTGGAGATGCCAAATGGGAGGGAAGAAGTTTGACATAAAAAGCTAAATCCAGACCCCATCAGGACCTGAATGCAGACTCAGAACCAGGATTTTGTGAGAATAGGACAACCTGGATTTTGTGAGAAATACCTGTTTTTCAAGATGCAGCCACCTGGCAAATTTCCTTCTTCTCTTTCAACCTGGAAAGAGAGATGGAGTTAATGGGGGAACAGAAAGGCCATGCAAATTACAAGCTCTGTGGAAAGTTTCTGTGCAAATAACAGTTTAACACTAAGAAGTTAGGTTAAAATGGTTTCAAAGTCTAAAATTAGTTACATTTAAAACTAACAGCATATGCTTTTATTGTCTCTGATCTAAAATATAATCCCAGGAGGCTGTGAAAAGCATGCAAATTACAGAAAGCTAATTTGCTCCAACAGCGACACCTCCCATGTAGTTGGGAGGTCTATTAGACCCAGTGTACTCTCCATTATTTGCATATTAATAGCACCTGCTGAAATACTTTGGGATTTACTTTTCCTGCCAGCAGAGGGACAAAACAAACAAAAAATTTATATAAAATTCCTTTCATACAGATTTGATGAACAATAAACTCTTCAGACAGTGCAAAGAATGCCAAATTATTAAGAGGCAATGGGGTAGGATTGCAATGCCATCTGTGATTTTCAGAGAAACTGGACAGCAAGCCTGCTTAAGAAAAAAAAAAAAAAAAAACAAACCAAAACAAAAAAAAAAAAAAAAAAAACAAACCAAACAACAACAACAAAAAATCTCTGGAAAGTGCTGGGTAATTTGAAATCACTCACTTGGCTCATGTCTGAAGAATGGAAAAGTTCAACTAAAGAAATCCAGACACTGCAGCAAGAAAAAATGAAAAACATGACCAAAAAAATCCTACACATCCACAAGCCCCGAAAGCAGAACCCCCCAAAGTGGACCTTGATTAAAAATCTACAAAACCCCAGGCTTTGATATTAGCCAGGCCTGCAAGGCCTAGTCTCCTGCACATAAAACAAAAAATAAATTAAAACCAGCTACAGCCTGAGATTTACTTAACAAGCCAAGTTCCAGCTTCTGCTCATGACCACTGCTTCCCCTCCTGGCCCCCGAGCTATAAAAAAAGCCCCTTGTATGTTCCTATAGCTCATCTTCCTCAGGGTGAGGGCGAGAGCAGCTTCCTCTGCACGGTAGCACATGGAAAAAGCTCCTTGTGCAGCTCCAGGCTGAGCCAGAGCCGCGGGCGGGATGTGCAGCGCGTGCCTCTCTCTGCAGAGCGCATTTGGGAAGCTGACCAGGGAGACAGCGACATTCCCCAGCACCCTCTTTTTCCAAACAGGCCATTGGTGTTCCTAAAAAAGCACCAGCCACGTGCTCATCTACCCCTCAAGGGTTACAAGGGGTCTGTATTGCTCTGTATTCCTTGTGCTTTAATTCTGATTAGGCACCCTCTTTTAAACAGGCATGGAAGGGCACCACCAGTTACTCACTCCTGGTGTGCCAAATTCCTGTAGCATTTTAACTACCACCGTATTCCCAAACCAAGGAGGCAACTAGATTAAATAAGATTTAGATTAAAATCTTTAAATTGTTCTCCACGCATTAAAAAAGTAGTGAAAGAGTATTTCATGCAGGACAACAAAGCGGGGAAAAGTGCAGCAGAGAAGCCACTGACTCTATCCCTTGGCACTGTGTTACCTGTGCCAGGGGAGTGGGGAGAAGGAGGGGAATACATTATTATTGGGAAATACATTATTATTGACCTCTTCTCACCACAGACAGAGACCACTGTGTCTTTGGTCTCTGCACAGTCAAGTGAGACCTCTGAAAATCTTGCTCAGTGTCAGTGCTAATTGCTGGAGGAGGCAATCAAACATTCCAGCAACCAGGACCCCTGAAATGCTGCAGACAGGCAGCTCCCACCATGGCCGTCAACAAATGCTAATTCTCGTTAATGCCCACAGACTCTGGAACGCTGCAGCATTGGTCGGGATCACCATCAGCTCGGAGATAATTAGCAGTAAGTTGTAGGACTCCTTGAAGTTGCAGGATGGCAACCAGATGCAAAGTGGAGGGACTCAGAGGTTGTGGTCGCTGCTGGTGATGATTTCCAGCGTTTTTGCATAGTAGGAACCTCTAAATAGCTGGAAGGGAAAGGAGTGACCAGGATGGTTCCTGGGAAGCCTCAGCAGTTCAGGGCACAGAGAACCAGCTCAAAACTGTTCCAAACTGAGCCCACAAGCAGCACTTGGGAACCCCCATCAGATTCCTGTGTTTGGAGAGGTGAAGCATGGAGAGGGATCTGTCCTCTCATAGTCAGGAACAGATCCTGCCCTGGGATCCAGCAGGGCCTAGAGATATATGCTGCTACTGCCTGGCATGTGCATGGCTAAAAATTCCCTGTGCTGCCCCACAGCCCCTCTGTGAACTGTGCTCCCAGCCAGAGACAGCTGGATACTTGTAATGACAGCAATAAAAATAATAACGATGGAAAAAAGCCACCCTGGAAAGCAAAACCCAAGCTATTCCCTGTTGTAATTCCCTATTACAACAAATTACATTGGATATTCCTTACCTGAAATTCCATGAGCAATCAGCAAGCAGAATGCTCCACAAATGCCTCTATGCCCCAGTCTCCTTGTGGAGGTTTTGGCAGCCACATTCCCAGCCTGAAGTTTGCCATCCAGCTGCTTCCAAACCACAGCTTTTTCTTTTTTCTTTTTTTTTCTCCTGATGAAGTTCATGGCAGTCAGTGTTTTACCACCTGCACGCTGGGGAAGAAAAAAGCAAGAGGGAGTGGATCAATATATACAGTGTGTTTATATTCAGTGAGAGCATGTTGCAGAGTGGGGAGCTGTGATGTGTGTGTTTGCATTGTCTGGGAAAGGATCCATAGTGGCACTGCAGCTGGAAAAATTAATGGAAGATCAGGGGACTGTCTTCAGTGACAAACTTTCACCTGGTAAGTTACAGTTCTGTCGTAGCAAATGATACCTTGGACTGTAACTAATTTGTGAATCCCAGGAAAGGCAGATCACTGATTCTTCATCATCACTGCAGCACCTGATCTATAAAAATTTAGGCCTCAGCAGGAGGTTGTGGGAAAGTGTGATTTGCATTTCAATTTTTAGTCCACTACAACCTTTAAATCTTCCTGCAGCACTATCACAATGCAAGTTTTTGGTTTCAGTGTGCTCAAAACACATATCAAAAAAATAAAAAAAATCCTGGTACAATGGCAGTTATTTGCTAATGGGACAGAAAGTGGCATTTATGTTCAAATTGTTTCACAGAACACCATTACATCGGAGTCTTTCATCATTTTATGAGGGATCGAGTCCCCCGACACCATCCTTGGGGACCCCATGTGGTGCTTGTCACTATCATTCCACTTGCACAAACACCCCAGCCCTTTCAATTTTTATCTGCCCAGAGCCCAGAATATGTTACATTATTTAGGTTTTGTTCTGTATGAAGAACTCACAACAAATAAAAGCCACTTCCCTGGAAAAATGAGTCTGTGAGTGACGGTTAAGGGAATTTCAGGCGGGCCCCCTTTGCAGGAGGGGCAGCAGCTCTGCCATCCCTCCCGCTGACTGATGGCACTGCTCCAGCCCATCCTCCAAGGAGCAGCCACCAGCACTGGCACCAGTGGCATGATGCTCACTTATTTCCCTAAAAAACTGTCTGGGTCAGGCTCTGAACCCCATGCACACGCTGGAGATGAATTATTCATGGAACAGGAGGGCTTCCCTGTGCTGCTGCTGAATCAGGGAGAAGGCTTTGCAGAGAAGGGGGAAAATCCACCCCGGAGTCCTTTAGCCAAGGAAATGCTCCCTGAAATGCTTACAGCCTCTCATTCCAGTATCAGAGGTGGGTCTCCATGTCCATCCTGGGGGCTTGGGAAGCCAACTGAGCCGACTGCTCAGAGCTGTGGAACAGGGTTATCAGTGTTATCAGCTCAGCTGTGTCTCCTTGCCCCACACAGAGCCAGGTTTTGTCCTGAAGAGCCGCACACAGCCACAAATTCAATTTCATATTTATTTTGGTGGCTGGATACCTGCTTTCCTTTTTGTAGAATATTACCAGCACTTCCTCAGGTACGGCGAGATTCAGCAACCCTTCCTGGAAACATATTGCCCAGCTAATTGAATTTCCAGGCTCCAAAGCTCAAAGCCCAAGGCAAGGATGCAGGAGTGTGTGCACCATATCAACATCCCAGGTGTTTCCAAGTCTCCCTCTGCTTTTGCTGTCCCCAGGGTTGGTCAGAGCTTTCCAGTGGCTTGAGCAGAGAGAGGCTGAATGAGGGACATTTTTTGTACCTTAAAGGCACTTTAAGGACATTTTTTGTTCCTTAAAGGCACTTCCAATCCCTCTCCAGTCTGTGTTGCCGTGTTGGGGCTCAGTGATTTGCTTCCTTGCTGGCATTTGCAAGACTGCAGCCCTTGGGCTCAACTTCCACCCCAGCTGTTGCCCTCCAATGAATGGAAACCAGATCTCCATGTGGAAGGTTACAGCCCTTCCTGAAATGGCAGGGTGAGGGTGCTGCTCCATAAGGGAAAGTCACTCCTGTACCTGAGGACATCTATCCAGAGACATTTCTAGGGGTGATTCTACAGGATAATGAGACACTGAGCCTCTGAGATTTCTGTCCTGGGACAATCCCAACAGTCACTTTCCAAAAAACCTGCTTTTGCTCCACTGACTGTCTAAGAGCCCAAGTTGGAATATTTAGGACTGAAAAAGCAGTCTGGTCCTGAACTTCCTGCTAAAAATAAATAAAAAACAACCCTCACATGAAGGCAGGATAAATAATCTTTCTTTTCTTTCAGGACACGTGTTGAGAGCACAGAAAGCAGTCAGAAGTACAGCTTTTACCAACTGCTCTGCTGCTTAACATCTCTGGCATTCAAAACATACAACTTCTGTGTTTGTACTACATTTCCCTAACAGCTTACATCGAGGCCAAACACACAGCGTTCTGCAGAGGTCTTCTAAAATAAGCTTATTTAAAAGAGCAAGGTCAGTGCCCAACACATGTCAGATTCTGTGAGCAGAAATCAAAGAGTTCGGGGCAAATGGGATATGTCAGGACTCGGTGGATTCCCATGCCAGGCTCTTTTACCAAGTTCACATTGCTGCTGCCAAAACCAGTAACAATCTCATCATGTGGACTTCAGCTTTGGAAAAATGTCTTTAAAACCCCCCAGCCTCTGCATGTGGGCTACTCAGCTCAATAAAGAAAGCTAACACACAGATAAAAGTGTTTATCTGCACATGCTATTTACTATTCCTGTAACTGTATTTTTCTTCTAATGGGACATGTGCTGGTTCCATGCTTCAGCCCTAGGCTCTATTAAAATCAAATTAAAATCATTAGTAATGTAGTTAATTCCATTTATAATATGACCATCAAGTCAAGAGAAAAGAGAACATTAAAACAGAAATAAATATATAGATGGGATTTAAGAATTTTTTGAAAAAAAAACATAGTTCTATTTTGATCTTTGCTTTGTGGTTGTTTTATTTTTTTTTTTTTTTTTTTAATTAGAAAAGGGAAAGTTTTTCCTGTGTTCAGATAAAGTAACTCTGCCTGGTCTTTTAAACCAGATCTTGCGGAATATTTGTGATTTCAATTAAAATACGCGATTGTCACTTCAGCCTCCCTCTTTGGTATTTTAAATTGATCCTAATGGCTTTGCCTTAAGTGATTTGCGTCCCATAGCGAATCCCTGTCACTTACAGCACCTCCCACTATTGCCCTCCCGTACAATCACTCCCGATAATCGCTCCTTCCCCTGCTGCAGGCTGCGAGCTGTTCGCTCTTTAGCATCTCCAACCTGCGGCTGGCTCTGGCACACCACAGGCAGGCACTGCAAAGAAGGACCAGAGCTGCTTGGGGAAGGCCGGACTGGAGGCTCTGGAAGTGGGGCTGCATCTCTCCCGAGGGCAAGGAAGGGAAAAGTGGGTTGGGATTGGGCACCGTCCTCAGTGTGGGGCCGGAGAGGTGCTCAACCAGACCCACTCGCCGCTTCTGGCTTCCTATGAGAGCTCTGGGAGAGGGAGAGCATCCCAGGAAAACCTGTCCAGGAATGCCGAACTTCCACTGGAGGCTTCCCCCCCGAAGGGATGCCACCAGCAGAGCCCCTCCAGGTTCTGTCTGGGAGCTGTCCCTGCTCCCCTCCCTTCCCTCCACACCCTGGTGGGGAATCAGGAGCCTTCTTCTCACAGGAGCATCCTGTCTCCTTTGCCTTTCATGGATCTCATGATTAATTGAAGAATCATTCAGTTTGCATAATTGTCCTCTGCCATACATAATTCCAACCTTTCTTTTTAAATTGGCTTATTAAACTAAATACAGTCTTCTGGCTTTGTGGCTCCAGCTATCAAAGCTTCCTAGATGGACAGTCAGGGTGATGGAAAGAAAAAACCAAACTAATAATATTAGGGAGCATCTATGTACATTTATGAGATCTACCAGCAGGTGACTCCATTCTAAAATATCTGTATTTTCAGAAAAAAAAATGCTTTCTTTCCTACACCCTGAACATCATTATGATGCCCCCCTCCATGAGATTTAGCACTCTGAAAAAAACAGTGTTAAATAAATAGCACTTTTGCTTAAGCTATGAACTATTTCTTTTTGAATAACACATGAAATTGAATTAGAGAGATTCGGGGATTTCCAAAACAGCCTGATGTGTTCCTGTCTAATCAGACCTGATTAATTCAAATCAAACTGCAAACCTCAGTTTTATTTTGCTTTAAAAACTCCAGCTCAAAAACAAATCAGCAGTATATAGATATCACAGAGGCAGTTAACAGGAAAGCCTACATATACCGAGCCTCGTAGAGTCAAACGGATATGATTAAACATTTGGCATCATTTATTAATATTTTATATATTCAAATATATGCAGAAGGGATGGGACCAGTCAGGGAGATGCTCTTCACCAGGGACAATTATATTTATGTCTAAGAAAAGCAGATCCAGCTCAGGTGTCAAAGGATGTTTCTTCAAAATAGAAAAAATATTAACAAATAGCAGGATTATGTGGGAGGGTTTGTAACACAGAACTGCACTAAACCATGCAATGATCTACACAGATAATCAAAGTGTTCCTGCCATGCCGAGTGCAGCAGAATAAATTAAGTAAGATAAAACAAAATAAAATAATCCCACAAATGCAAGACTGCAAATGCAAAAGAGGCAGCTGTGCAAGAGGTATTCCAGAGATTTACTGAGCCATTATTGCTGTGCAAGGCGCACAAGCCTCGGAGAGGCTCCCAGACCTGACCAGTTTAATCCACATCAGAGCAGGGACATGCAGGGTCGGGAAGCTGACTGGATTTGGGCACTAGGCACAGCTGTTTTCCTTAGGTGCAGTCCACTTGTCACTGGTGGTGGCACTTTGCATTTGCTGTGTGGCAGCATATGTGCTTGCCACATTGGGGACCCATTATATCCCTTCAGCCTCCAGCCACTTCCCTTCCCTTCTCGTTAGCTGCGTGTCCATATATCCTTCCACACTCCTGCTGCGTGGCACTGCCTGCTCTGTGCCCCCTCTGCCTGCTCCCAGAGGAAAACCATCTAGAAGTGGGGCAGAGTTATTCTATATATTGCCAAATTTACATACATACATAAATGCCCACATGTAAGAAATATATATATATATATGCACAAACATACAGACGTGCTCTGTAAGGAATCGTGTCTATTCCATCACTTACCTGCTCAGAAATATTTTTGCTACCAGGGAGAGCTCACAGAGACAAGGGAAAGCTGAAGAATAGCCAAGGAAATCTTTCAAACGTGGTGTGAACCCAAACTAAAAGTGAAGAGATAAAAAGGGGAGGGGATGGACTCCATGTGCACATGTCAGGCTCTGCAATGAAACCCATGGTTTTGCCCAGCACAGACCCATTAATCCATGAGGAATTATTGGCTTGCAGGTGAATCAGTACCTGCCCAGACAGGCAGTTCCACATTTCTGAGGCTTTGCACTCACAGTGGCCATGGCCAGGACTGCAGGGCCCAGCCTGGCTCAGTGTGGGGTCACTGCACACAACAGTTAAGGAGAAAATGGGGTTGGTGCCTCATTTTGAGGGGCTGCACTGTCACACTCCTAACTCCACACACACAGGGTTTCCTACCAGGATTCTGGGACAGAGGGAAAGCTCTTCAGTCTGATGAGCTTTCCCAGCAAAGTTCCCAGTTAAGTTCCAGCAGAGGCTCTTCCTCAGGCTCCCTACAGCCAGGACAAGAACAGTTCCAGAAAAAAGAGCTTTGCACTCCTGAAGAACCTTAAAACTTTCACAGCCTCTGATTCACGTTTTCATAGCTATAACAATGTTTTTGATGACCGGGATTCAGGTAAACTCAGATCTCCTCCTCACCCCCCTCCAAACAGAGCATCTCATGGTTTGGGAGCTTCTCACCTGGACTCACGGATACAAGCCACTGCAGCAGAGAGGCCCCTGGGACATGCAGATCCACACTCAGCTTTTTATTTCCACATCTATGAGCAAGTTTAAAATCGAAATTTCCACTCACAATAAACCTCCAAACTCTAATTAAACTGGTTCTTTAAAAAAACAACAACAAAAAAAACCAACAACAACAAAAAACAAACAACAAAAGAGGAAAAACTATTCAGCTTTGATCTGCTTCTTTTTCATTAAATACATCTTTTAGCATTTTCTAAAAGTCTCCTCCCAAGGAAGCAATCACAAAAACCCATTAAGGTTATTTTTATACCATGGTGAGAACACTGAATTGCCTTCCTGATGTCGCTCCTGTGTGGGTAAGTGACACAGCCAAGCCTGGGTCTGCATGTCCCAAACACCTGCTCGGTTTTGCTGCTTCTTGAAGGCAGCAGTTGGGAAAATGCTGTTCCAGCCATGGCTGGGGTGGGTTTCATCCCAGGGAACACTATTCCTCTCAGCAGCTCAATCCCTCACCAGAGGATTGCCTTGCTCAGCAACAGGTCAGGCCAGCAGAATCCCTCACTTCTGGGCTCCCTGAGTCCCACTGGTGGGGACAAACAACCCCTGGTTTTCTTGGCAGCCCCATTACATTAATGAACAGCACTGCATAAAAAAATACTGGTGACAACTAAATCCTTTCAAAAGTCAGGATGTTTTCAGATGTGTCCCTCCAGTCTCCCACCCTCTGTTACACACAAACAGGAAAAAGGCTAAGACGACCCAAAATTCTCGGTAAATTTGGTCTCAGGCGTCTATTTGTGACTCAGCACAGAACTGTCTGCTCACTTTTGGATGCACTTTTGAGGCAGCTGACTGGACACAGAGGGAGAGAACATCTGCAGATCAGCCAGAGACAGGTTTTCCACTGGTACCTGTTGCTGCAGGAAAATTCAGAGCTGGGTCAGGAGGGGTGAAAGGATGGAACATGCCTGTCCGGTTAATGTAAATAGTTACACTATGCACATACATTTCATGCCATCCCGCTGCCCTCGGCACCGCCAGGAATGTTAAGGAGGTGGGAGGCCCCTCTGAGCAGGGCCGTGTCCACAGCTCATGGCAAGACCTCCAAGGAGCAGCCTGGAGGAAGATTTTGACTTTTTAACTGAGGCCATCCCTGGCAGAGTGGCTGATCCTCAGCACTGCAGAGGTGACAGAGCACCTGGAGGCTGCGTGGGTCCCTGCCACTCAGGGGAATGAGCTGAGGATGCTGAGCTCTCCTCTCTGTGCTCTGCACATGTGAAACATTCTGTGCTCCTTCCTCTCAACAGAACTGTTCTGCCTTTTGGATAATTTCTGCTCAGCAGCCCCCAGCCACACCACAGCAACAAAAACTTTGCAAACTCCTTGGTACTGAAGCTACAACCTGTAACCCGGGCTGAGGTTTTATCAGCCATGAGATCAGAAAGGAAGCAGCACTCGTAGTTCATGAATGGCCAGCTCAGCTGCTCAGAGAAAGGAGCTGATTCATGCTGCCAACACTGGCTCTTACACAGATAATAAACTAGACTGGCCTTTCTCCTGACATCACACTTCAATCAAAAACTTTCTCGCAAAATGTCACTTTCAAAGTTGCAACTTTAAAAAAAAAAAAAAAAAAAAAGAAAAAAAAGAAAAAAAAAAAAAGAAAGGAAAAGTCTTTATAAAAAATTCATGGCCACAATGATCTGATAATGCAGCTTTCTGATACCAGCAGATGTTTTGTCTAACATGTTCCCTGAAGCTGTACTCTGTGCCTTCATATCTTTCATTTCCAGTTGCTATCTGCTGACTGTGGGATGTCATGTACGTACCCTATAGCGATGCGCAGCCATCGCAGCTCACACCGCCGCGCGTAATGAGCTGCACAAGATGCTTGTCGCAATAACTCCGCACTTCCCCGACCATATGGAACACAACACTCCAAAGCCCACAGACACTTTTTTTTATTACAGTTCAGATCCTTAAAACATAATCTGTGTGATGTCTAGTGAATGTACGTGAAGAGCTGCTGAAAACAAAGTTAACACTTGTTCACATCATCTGTTACAAATGTCCAATTTGGGACAATAAATTTCCTCGGAACCTGTTCTTTTGCTGACTCGTTGCTTTATCTTTTTTCTCTTTCTCTCACGTCGTTTTTTTATGAACTATGCATATGTATTAAATGGGATTTGTTGTCCCTAGATACCAATTTGCATAAAGTGCAAGCCATCATTGGTTGGAGAGAAGCAAATTACTTCTCCAGCAAGATCACACTTTTTTTTCTCCTTTTTTTTTTTTTTTTTAATTTTAACAAACCGCAGGCAGAGGCTGTTAACAGCACTTAGCCAGATATGCGAAGTATCACTTTTCTCAAAAGCAGCTTGATCAATGAGCCAAAAAAAAAAAAAAAAAAAAAAAAAACCAACTAAAAAATCATAAAGAGAGGAAGGAAAGGTATTACTCAGTAAAGTAAAATGCAGAAATGTCCCAAGACTGAAGCTGTTCACCTGTAACTCGAGCTGCTTGATTCCCAGAAAAACACAACCCCAGCATGGCTTAGAACACTGGACACAAAGCAGAACAGCCTGACTGAGCAGAGCCTCTCAGGATCACTATTCCATCTTCCCAGTGTCCCAGTGTCCTAGAAGTTCCAAGTGTGCTGGTTCTTCCACATGTTGCAGAAGCCCTTCCTGCTCCTCCACATGCCACACATTCACTCACATTGGACTTTCCTGCAGGGCTGTGCAAACACAGGTTTGAAATGCCTGTCCAATGTCGACGTTTCCCCCCCCCCCCCCCCTCGATTTCCCTGGCACAGGGATGCTCCACAGGATGGCAGCTGCCATCCTAGCAGGCCTTGGACAAAGGGCAGTCTCCTTGTTTTCCTTCTGCTCTTCATTGCACACACCTGAGACATGTTGGCAAGAACCTGGACTTGGAGAACGCGACAGATTCCCAGGTTCAGAGCAGCTCTGCAGGAGCCCTCTGCTCCTGGGGACAAGGAGAGACAGAGGAGGGGATTTCACAAATTCTTCAGGAATCAGATTACCTAAGCAAAGTTGTGGTGCAGAAGATGATGCACAAGAGCATCAGGCCACCCCTAAAAGGATTTGCAAGCCAGGTGCATGGCTCAGTTAAAAAGTGTGAGAGAGTAAAATCACCAAAGGAAACAAATCAGCAAAGGATGCTGAGCTGCAAAGTTTCCAGCTAAGTCTGAACTGCCCAAGAATTTGGTGCTGGGAAATTGCTGGGGGTGCTGGGGAGGAGGAGTCCATTCCAAACATCTTCATGTCTTCTATGGAGCTCTCTAAAAATGACTGCAGGGTCTGTCTCTCCCTAAACATTCACTCAGAATTCAAGCCCAAATCCATCAATGGGATATGCTTGGATTATGTTACTTCTGCATTTAATAGACAGATGATACTCTCTTAAGAATGGTTCCTGGGATCACATGGAACACTGGTAATGGATT
Organism: Certhia americana; assembly: GCA_018697195.1. NCBI lineage: Eukaryota > Metazoa > Chordata > Aves > Passeriformes > Certhiidae > Certhia > Certhia americana. The sequence goes on from CM031859.1 coordinate 109,321,128, forward strand.
CCAGACACAGGACAGGTGATCTGGGCATTGGTGGTGACTTGAGGCGTCTCTGAGGGAGCTGTGGGTTCCAAACGAACAAATGAGGACCCAGGGTGTGGAAATTCTCAAGAGAGAGTCTGTATTTCCTCACTACTTTAGCATCTATTCAAAGACACACAAATACCCAAAGATTTTATAATGTGATGATTTGAAGGTGGAAAAAAGAGTTTCTGTCTGCAAAATATATTGGCAACTTCCTGCAGCTCTTGCAAAAAGGCTAAAATGCCACAATTTCACACATCTCTGCTATTAACGTGTGCTGCTTTGCTTCCATGTTTATATTTGCCACATTTAAAAGGAATAAAATAGGGTTTTAAAGAAGATTCTGACTCCCAAATGAGTGCAAAAGCACAAAGAAGTCATGCAAAGATTATTGAGAAAAACTCACAAGAGGGAATTAAGTGGAGGCTTTGAAAATGGGACTTTTTTTCACAGCCAAGGAGTACTGTAACTGTTAACCACTGGAATCACCGTGGGACCAGGAGAAATCCTGCTTGGGACACTCCCTCAGATGGACAGAAGGGATTGGACTTTGTCTCTCTAAACCTGCTGCAGGAAAAGCAGGAAGGATCCGCACCTTTCCCAGGCTCCTCTCACTGCAAAGCCCCAGAACACTCACCTGGAAGCACAAAGGCTGCTGTGGGTGCCTCAGTGCAGGAGCATCCACAGCCCAGCCCAGCCCATCCCTCTGGATTCAGATGTAGCCAAAGGAATCCATTGCTAAGCTGAGCTGAGTCCTGCCTGTGAGACCCAGAGCTCGGTAACATGCAATCATGGGCTCCTGCTGCAGCAATTCCACATAAACCCAGCTTTGGAAAGAGGAGTAGCAAAAAAAAATGTGTTTTTCTCCTTCCTTATCTGTACCCACTCCATTTTACCTAAGGCTCCCTATTAGCTCAGCTGGTGATGTCACTTACTCCACTGGAACCTGTTATCATGGCAGATTCCTCACAGGATTGTCTGTATTGCCAGTGTTGCTCTTTGTGCAATGTGGTATTTCATTCCATTAGATAAAGGGTTAAGGAATTCACATTTTACCTATATAGACTAAGTTATACTCCCTGTGGGTTGCTGGCTTCCCATTGGCTGGAACAATGACCTTGGAAACAGACAAAAATGATGCATTGTTGCAATAAATATTATAGCTTGCACCTGTTTCTAATTAAGTCTGCCAAACAATTTCAGAGATACTGAAAAGAGAAATGTGTTGGCTTCTAATCGGGTGTTCTTTGCTGTTTGATCTGGATTTTTCAGCCCCCCACATGACCTCACCTTCTTGCTTCTTGTTTTTCTTTTTCTTTTCAGACTTGTAGAAAGCACAAGTTTGAAAGAAAGCTTCTGAAAGAGGAACATCTCTGCCTAAAATCACTTGTAACTAAAAACCTGAAATTTGATGGATTTACACCAGGGCTGGAAGCAGTTTATAGCAGGATACTTAAGAAATCTCTAGGATGGATTCTTGGTTTCATAGGTATGTTCTGGCCTTCTCCTTTTCCTTCACCTCCTCCTTCTCCTCTCACCTCTTTTAAACTTAAAAAGCAATTGGGCTCAGGATCACTGGGAAGCTGGAGGTTTTTGCAGCTGGACTTCAACAAGATGTTGGAGAAATAGCTGAGGAAGGATTCTCCTGCTAACATTCACCAAGGAAATGTAACGGGAGCAGTGGTCACTTTGCCTTCCAGAGTTAAGGACTCCTTAGGAAGACTCTGGCAGTCATTGCTGTTTGATGCCTTCTCTAAGATCCAGCTCCATGGACAAATGCAAACATGTGGCAAATGCTGCCTCTTCTTAACAGAAGAGGTAAGGAAATAAGGAATTACTATTATCTCCGTTTGGCAAATGGGGACTGGAAGCCAGAGCTCAGCCAACACTTCTGGCTGTCAGTGACAGAAGCTGCCCAGTCCCTTTGGTCCCTGTGGGGTCCCTTTCCTCACGCTGGGATAAGCATTTGTGCATCTGTATTTTGGAACTGACTGAGGAGCTTATCCATCTGAAAACTAATCCAGGGAGAAAAAAACCCCAAACAACAGAGTTTTTATTTCAGCCACATCAAGTTCCTGATTTTGGTTTGCCGGCAGCCTGGCAGGGCGGGACTGAACGGCCAGGACAGAAGGAATGCAGTGCAGGAATTTTGGATGGAATTACATGAAATCACAGAAGTAACATGTTGTGACCTCAAAAAGACAGCATGGGTCTCCACAATCCCCAGATGCCTCTGTCTAATGAAAATGCCACCAACCTCCCAACCCAGCAGAGGTTTGCTGCCTGGGCACCCTGCTCTGAGACATGTAAGGGTTCTTGTGTGTGGGCAATGGATGTCAGAAGTATCTGTCTGGTGGAATTAACTGAGCCTTTGCCCAGCCAAAAAATGAATTATTTGGGGGTGGAGGCTGCAAGGGGATTATTTCAGCAGCCATACTAATGAAGGTGAGATCAGACAGGTTAAAAATAAGTGTAGACACAAGGAAGGTGTGGGACGGGAAGGGAAGAACTCAGCCTGTGCGGTGGGATGACGCACTGCATCAGGATTATGGCAAGAGTTTTTTCCAGGAGGAGAGACAGAACTACAGAGAGATTTTGCAGGGTTAGCACGTCTTCCTCTGTCTGATACACTCTCTCTTTTCCACTTTTCCCTCGGTGGCAGGTAATAAAATGCCTGCTGGTACCCCCCATGACTGGAGGTACCCGGAGTGGTTCAGCCCATCGTGAGTGCTGTGCCAATCATTTAACAATTCCCACAGCTGCCTTTGTGAGAAGCCTCTCTCTTAAGCCTCTGGTTTAAGAATTTAGAGTAATCATGTAAAAATGATACCCCTGTGCTCTATGATCCGCTGAATCTCACTAATGCCGGATCCCAGAAGAGGGCTTATTAATGAAAAGATGCAATGCCTCTCTCTCTGCTCATGTTTCACATGAATATCTCTCATGGATTCGGCAGTAAAGCGCACTGCTGATAAAGTGAGTATAATGAACCTCCGTGCTCCATGAGAACGAAATCTCGGACTGATGGAGTGGTTACCTGCTCCACTTCCCAGCACAATGGCAGGATCCAGAGGCACAGGGAGAAGCACCCAGCTGCTGCTGGAATAGCGGCGCAGCACTGCCAGCTCCCAAATCCAGGCTCTGCTCTGCTCTCGATGCCTTTGGCTGTGTGAAGAGATCAGGAGTTTGGAAGGGAGGAGTTTGTAATTAGCTGAGAGAAATGAAATTATGTTTTACTGTAAATCACTGCGTCAACAGACAAAAGGAAGGTTTTAAAGGGACAGCAGCACCTTGAGGCTAGTCTGTGTCCTTCCAATGTCACACAGGAGTCAAAAGCCCCCCTGGCTCTCGACACTTCAACAGCTTTCCAGCAAGGACGAGCACCAAGTGCTCTGCAAACAGCAGGATCCTGTTTCCAGCCCCGGACATCTCACTAATTCTCAAGAAGTCACTGAAAATACTTTCAAGTAGTACATCTGTCCTGAAGCTCCTCCTCTAACAGCAGTGGATCCTGCCATCGAGAATTTCAAATTGTCATAAATCCTTTTGCAGTAGCTGCTTGAAAACAAACAAGTAAAGCAACCTCCCACACTAAGAAGAAAGGTGGATTCCATGTCTGTGCATGGGAAAAGAAAGTATGTGACTACCCAGAAATCACTGTGAGGGAAAGAAAAGGAACAGGTAAAACCCTGAAGGCAGCAGGGCAATCAGGCTCTATATTTCTCTGAGGCCCTCTGTGATTTATGATTTCCAGTAAATAGAACACATGCCTTACAAATTACCCCTAATCTTAGCATCAGTAGGATGGTATAGGACAGGCAACAAGAGTCTGGAAGGTGTCACTGGAGTATCCCAAAACAACCACAGAGACCAGCGCTGAGTCCAACAACCAGACTGTATCTGCTCAGTGCATCTCTGATACCCGGCTCAGCTTTGTGAAGTCAGCCCCATGCAGCCAAATCCAAACTTCCCAAACCTTCTGAACATGGAAAACTATCACAGAGATAGTAGCACTGAAGAGTGAACATAATCCCATCTCAAACCTTAGCTGTCATCCTCTGCATGTCACCAACCCATGGAAAAAGGAGCATTGTCCTTTGCTTTGAGGGGATTCTCTGGTTAGAGAGAACTCGAACACCCTAAAACTTGGCAGAGCTTTAAAGCAGGAGCTGCATTTTGCACGAGCACCTTGGGCACAATTCCCTGTATTATTCATTCCTAAATGCCCCATGTGTTGTCTTTAGAGAGGGAGGCTGCTACACCACCTTTCTGTGTGTGCTTTCCTCCCTTGGCTTTTACATTTCTTCCACACGCAGAATGTACTTAACTCGCTGCTTATTGAATGAAGGATTAGTATTATTTTCCTTCCTCCAGTGAACTTTGTTTCACTTCATCCTGCATACATTTGGCTGGGCTGTGTTTTCCTGCCAGCACACCATTGTTCAGCAAACTCCCGTGCTTAAGGCCAGCCAGCTAACACAGTGATTCCTTTTTGCTCCTGAGGAGTGTTTCCGTAATCACGGCTGTGCTGGGGGATGAATGACAGCTTACACCAAGAAGCACAAAACGCACTTCCAGAAGCTTTGCTGAGCTGGGACAGAGTTAAAGCAGCTTCAAACTGCCAAGATATTTGAGACATCCAGAGGAAGACCCGTTTGGAAATAGAGCCTGCTCCTTAGCTCCTCTGCTAGCACAGATGCTGACCAAGGACTGGGAAGGGAGCAACTTTCCTATCCTCTCTTTTCTGTGCTGTCACATCTCACGTTGAGCTAGATTGTGAGAGAATATTAGTATAAAACTAATAGGTAACAAATTTGCAATGGAAAATCTGTATTTACGATCTCTCTTTTTTTGTTGTTGTGGTTAAGATTGGTTATGTTGCAAGGAGAAAAGAGGGGTTCCTCTCCTGGAAAACCAAGTTGGACGTTCCTGCTCACATCATTGCAGCACTGCAAACTTCTCTGGTGGACGTGCTTTCTTTTTCTGGTGGAATTATACCTCAAGTCCTGCTAGGTAGTTCCTATCTTTGTTCCTGTGAGCCAAGATCATGCTATGCCATGCTTATAATATAACCTCGCACTAAAAAGGAGATTATAAAGGGGCAAAATGCCCTCGAGGGTTCCCCTATATCAGAACCTTCCCTGTCAGTTTGCCTTCTCATTTCCTGAGCTCTTGTCTGATTATTAGTGTACTGACAGAATAAAAATAACCTCATATTCCTACATGAATCATAAATAAAACCCTTTTATTTCATCAAAGAGGTTGGCAGGTTTATAGTCCTTTGCAATGCATGCACGATGTGAATGACATACCTTTAATTTTGCTGACAAGCTTGTCGGGGTCCTAATGAAAAAGAGTGAAAAGTGGGTGACTTCTCCAAAGGTTTAGCAGTTGCTTTTTGGTGAGGATATATATTTCACCTTGCCACTGTAATCAAGGAGCCAACTGATCTTGGTAATGAACTCTTCAATTACAGTCCACTCCTAACTCTTCAGGAATGCCTCAGCAACAATACCACAGTGATCATTGCTGATATTACACATTAAAGCAACCTGGGGAATAAAGAGGGGGGAAAAGGGGAAAGAAAACCTGAGCAGCATCTGTGGTAGAGCTACAGGTATCAGGGTAAATCAGCAATGATCACATTCCAGATTTTGGTCATTCTTGCTTTATAATCCTGCTGTACACCAGCCAATAATAAAATCACCATTCCCACCTGGATGTTGACAGTACGTATTCCTCCCCATTTGTTCAAGCAGACACTTTGCTTTAGAATATCAAGAATGGTGGAAGGTATCTTGGGACAGCCCCATCAAAATGAGGGAACAGAGCAGAGTATTCCTTTTGGCATCTCTGACGAACAGGTTTCTTGATAAAGGTTGCACAAAGAAAGAAAAGTCCAGGTACACAAAAAACAGGCACAGTACAAACAATCAGAAAATCTTTCCTATTCAGACTCTTGTACAGAGTTAAAAGGTTAATTGCTCTCAAAAGAGGGAGGCAAACAGTTAAAAATATATATTCTCAGTAGTATTGAGAGTTCTTTCCCCTTCTTCAACATATCCTTTCTTATTTCTCCTTTATTTTTTCTGTCTCCTGTTTTGCTCATGTAAAAGTCAGGAAGAACACAGAGCCCCACGTTTGCTTTCTGACCACAAACCAACTGTCAAAGCCACAACCATTTTCTCTTTCATAAAAAGATTCCTGCTTTTTTTTGGAAGTGTCTCAGGTCTTCACTCAAGAATTCTGAAAGAAATTAAGGGAATATGACAGCTTTATTTGATCTCTTGGAGCTTATCCTTCTTTTTTGGTGGCAATTCCTGTCTTTAGCAACACCTCATCAGAGAAAGTTTGGGATTTGGCAAGTTATACTAGCATGATTGATGGTCTTTTTGATTCTTATTTTTTTGGTTTTGGAGGGCATTCAGAAGTGGGGATGCTGAGAGAGAAAATGAGAGGGACATAACTAAGGTCATCTGAGTAGAGAAAGAAACAGGAGCTGTGTGTGCAGGATTGTGCATACACAGGGGGTGGGGCAGACAAAGGAAAAAGAGTATGGACAGTGGCTTCCAGACTGCTGTCTTGACAGGATTTTACAAGATTTCAGAGCTGCACTTTTAATTTTCATTACTTTCCATCTTCCTTTGATAAGCTCAGGAGCAGTATCTAATTTTATTAGGAGCTTTTCATCAAACGTGGCTATCTTCCTTCCTCCAGGGATTCCCTAGCCACAAAAACATCAGGTTCTGTGAAACATTAGCTAATCCCAGTTAGAGTTACTTGACCCTATCAAGCTAAGAAATAAATTTTACTCTTCATGAGAGTCCTAGTGTTTATACTCCAGACAAAATTCTTAGATCTCAAAGTTTTCAGAGGAAAAACGTATTTCATAATGCCAGAAAACTGGCCTTAAAGACCTGGGCCATAGGAGCCTGAAACTGTTTCTTGTTTCAAATTAAATACACTGACAGACTTCCTCCTGACTGTGGCTGACACCAGGGCCTGATTTTCTTGGCATAAAATGCAAATAGGTGAGGGCCGGAGCCACATCCAGTCCCACACTGCTGCCTCTGGCCCTCAGCCTTCCGTGTGTGGCTGCTCACAGAGGGAACTGGTGAGAATCAAAGCCCTTCTCCCTGCCCAGGGCAGGACAAACTCCTCAGCAGGAGCTCAGGGTTTGGTGAACCTTTCAGAGTGAGGGTTTTGGTGGGGAGTGACTGCCCCAGCAGGAAGGTGCTGCTGGCAACCAGCACAGCCCCAATGCCTTGGAAAACAGAGGAGCAGCCGCTCTGGCTGTAGTGCTGTCACTTGTTCAGCTGTTTGCAGTGTAAGGTCTTGCTAGAAAAGGTTAAGACTCATAAACTCTAAAATTATCCATTTGTTATCACTATTAATAATACTTTATAGTACTTAACATGCTACTTTTCATCTTCAAAGCACTTTGCAAATATGAATTAATCCTCACAGTCTGCCTGTGGGGTAAGCAAGTGCTCCTGCTTCCAGAACTGAGGCACAGGGTTAGTTGATGCTCCCAAGACCAGAGGGTCAGGATCAGCCTCTGCACATCCTGCTCTGATGCCCAAAATATTTAAAGATGGTGTTTCCCCTCCTCTTAGATGGGGTGGTGAACGTGCACCACTTTTGGTGTACATGAGATACTTTCTTAAAGTGCTGGTTTGAACTGACAACTGCAACTCCAGCAGCTTGGACAAGGCTGCAGCTTTCTCCCTTCCCACATATTTCTGCATTGACAAGAGAGGTAGGCAATTACTGCCAGCTGATTAAAGGTCTAGGATCATGAAGGAGTTCTAAAACTACTCCCCAAGCCCTGCTTTGTAGTGGAGAATTGTGTGTGTGTACAAAAAAGTGATCAGAGTCACAGCTTAAAGAAGCAGCAGATTTCTTTAAAGATTTACCAGGCCACCATCACTGAGACATAACCAAAGGAAGAGTTTCACTGAAAGCAGCCTGTGTTTGTGAGGACTGATTAGCTTAATGTTTGGCTTCTCTTCACTGGTGGTTTTGGGTTTGTTTGTTTAATTTCTAAACAACTTCCAACACTTTCAGTGCCAACAGCCGAAGGAAGGTTTAGAGGGAAGGACAGGCCCATGATGTGGTTTTATTTGTCCATGCTTCTTTGAGTTGGTAAATCACACTGCATTGCTTTATTGAGTGTCCCTTTAGGAGTATATTGGAAAAAATTCTATCTGCCACAATTAATAGAGTGCCTAGTGCATCACACAGCACAGCCCCGGCGTCGGAACTCAGCATTCTCTGCGTGCCCTTTGGTCCCACACTGGATGCCAGAAAGGATAGTGGCTGTGACATGTGATACAACTGCTGATAAATGATGGTGATAATGCAGAACAAAAAGGCTAATGAGTTCTCCCCAACACCACGCTACTTTCATGAAATGAATGTGTTGATGGCCCTATTTGCTACTTTTTTTTTCCTTTTTTTTTGGCTAGTGAGTTACTTATCCCTGTACCTGCATGTTGGTTGTATCTTGTCTGCACAATGCCATGGAGAGACAGCCAAAATTAATGTCAGCATCAGCCTTCACTTTTAAACTATAAAAGAGCCTTTGAAGGTAGAGTAAACCAAAGAGGCCAGTAACTAATTATAACCCATTGTACTGGACTTTGGGAATAATGAATAGAAGCTATTCCCCGTGCGCTTAGCAGAGACAGTGGTGCCTTTGTGGTGAGGGAGATCCCTTCACTGGACCAGAGAGAGGAGAAATGGGATTGTTAATGTATGTAAGAGGCAGGAGGATTTCTATGGTGCTATTTCACTGCTGAGGCAGAAGGGAGCAGAGCCAATCATGGGAAGCGTAAAGGTGTGAAGGCACAAAGATGGAGAGTTGATTAAAAGCACCGTGGGGAGCGCGGGCGAACAAATCAATGGTAATGATGGAATTATGCCCGAGCGGAACCCAACAGTCTGCGGTGTCCTGGTGACTCGGAGCTGGGGATTAAATGCTGCAGGAGCAGAGCCGGCCCTTGTCCTGCCTGTCAGCACTCAGGGACGGGCTGATCGATGGCATGGGTTCTGCTGCACAACGGGGTGAGCTCTGTGGGGCAGTGCCCAAGCCCAGCACAGGCACCTCTGCACCCTGGGAGGTGTCAGGGTGGGATCCCGCCCAGGGTGAAGGAGCAGTGGGGTCGGGATGCCCACATGGCTGTCACGCCTGGAGAGGGACAGGGCTCAGTTGGGGGAGCAGAAGCACGAGGAAAGAAAAGGTAAAAGATGAGTGGAGGGACGCTGAGGGTGCTCGGTGAGGTCAGGGAGGCAGAGCAGAAAAGCCACACACGATCCTAGTGGTGCAGGGATGTGAGCGGCACTGGGGACACAAGCGGGGTAGCCAGGCAGGGGCTTGGAGGCACAGGCAGGAGCTGAGGGAGCACAGATCAGAGCTGGCTGCAAAGGCACTGAGAGAAAGGCCTGGAGCAGCCTGCAGGGAGAGAAGGGAGGATTGGAGCAGCTGCCAAGATCAATGCAGGGCTGGCTGTAGCTGGGGCAGCACAGGCTGAGGGCTGCCTGCCCTCCTTGAGCTTGCCCTGCTGGCTCTGACACCTCTACAAGCAGAATCACACAAACACAGCCTCGGTTCCCTTCTCCTTTACGTCTTTAAATATTCCTCTGCTGGTTTGAGGTGCTCATCTTTATGCACATAAATATCCCAGAAGCCCCATCCCCTACGGCAGAGTCACCAATCCCACCTGGCTTTGTGGCTGGTGACCTCAGGAGAGAGGATCTGGGGACTGTCTGCCTGCCCCAAGCTGGTCACACAGTGATGCCAGAGGGGAATTAAACGGGTGAAGAATGAGCCTAGGAATAGAAGCTGTCAGGATAGAGGTCAGTCCATACGGGACTGTGCCAGAACACAAAGCAACCCAGAAATTTTCTCTCTGACGGCATCACAGCCACACCAGCCCAGAGCTGGCTGCAAGGGCAGCACTGCCCATGTGAGGAATGCAAGAGGACAGTTTGACCTCAGGCTTTGCATGACAGGAGATCCTCCCACACCACACAGCCAGAGCCAGACCTTTAGCAAACATAAGGGCCATCGTGCCTGGCCTTTTGGCACCAACTCACAACAAAATAAGTGAAAGCTTAAACATTTTCAAAGTCAAATATTTGCCCAGTGGTGAAACTGGCCACTGCAGCCAGAAAGAAGTTTTTCCTAGGTGGCCTCAGCCTGAGCAGATCCTGCAGGACTGCTCTGGTGGTCTCAGTTAAGAGACCTTCAGATCACTGGAGTCTACTTGTGCTGAGGCCAACTGGGGAGGAGAGAGCCAATTTTAGTCATCCAGAGTCTCCAGAAATAAAATTCTCGAAAGGAAAAGACAAAGACTCACAAGTAGAAAACGCACAGATTCCTTCCAAATGGTTTTAATGAAGATTATTTAAATATGGAGAGTTAAAATATCCCATATGTTAGCTCCCTTATGGATCTCTTATACAGACTCAAGCCTGAGCACAAACTAATAAACCCTTTATCGAGAGAGGAGCTCAATACCAAAATGCAACAATCTGGTGTTTGGCTGCTTCTTTGCTTTTTTCTAATAACACTGTCTGAAAAGCCTAAAAGGAAAGTATAAGGCTCAGAACTGAGCTTGGGCACATGCCCTCAGCAGGCCCAATCTCCAGGCAGGTTTCCTTCACTCTCGAAAGCAGCAAGCACCAGAAAGTGGGACAAATATTAAATGTAAATACAACACATTCCATCACAGACCCGTCACTGAAACAAGCCCTAGAGAGCAAAGCTTTCTCTTCCTGTTGGTGACAATGCAAAGGACTTGTATGCAAAATACATAATGGTATTTACTCAGTGAAATGAGAGCCATAATGCACTTCAGCCTTAGAAACAAAACTCGAGCTATTTAAGTGTCCTGTTCTCAGACCTGAGGCTTTTTTTGCACATGGCTGTTGACTTCAGCAGCAGTCACCACTGCCACCAAAGGCTCTGCTCTGAGAGCCTCCTCAGCAGGAGAAATGGAATGGGAAAAGCCCTTTTGCTTCACCTCAGCAGAACCCAGAGCAAGGAAGCACAGACTTAGTTTAGATACAACCTCAGTAAATTGGGAAAAAACATATTCATCCTCTTGAAGATCTCTGACTGATAATTAAGTTATTATTGTTAGGTACTCTCATACTAAAGGGTGATGCTAACATGGTCAGAAACATGTCTAGTACAGAGCATTTTTTTGCACATGAGGGTGCTGGGAAGCTTTAATGAGTACCTTTTGCCTATGTACCAGTCAGAGTCACCTACATGCTTAAAATAGATTTTGCTTTTTTTTTTTTAATGTATCTTCTTAAGCTTTCAACCCTGAGTAAGCAGTTTTAGTTAAGCTCTCATGGTCATGTTCATACGAAACTCAACTCCAAAAACTGACCTCTCTCAGGATGGAATTTTCTGTAAAAATATGATGTGGTAATTTCATTTCTAATAAAAACTACACAACTGTCTTCAAATATGGAAGGCACCTGGAAAAAAACCCTACTTTGTTTTTGTAGATCCAACAACCTGAGAAGACAGGAGTGAATGAACAGTGGGCTAATCATTCTGTCTCCATTGATGAGCAGGGAAGGAGTTAATTATCTGCTTCTTTTCACTAATTCTCTCGCAGAGCTCAGTTGTGCATATTAAATGTCTAAGTTACCAGATTTAAAGAAAAACTTGATCTCAATTTGGCTACATATTAGAAGTGCCATTCCCTGTTGTCCTACCTAGCACTGTTAATTGCATACATTTAGCCCTCTATTGGAGAATAATTTAGCTTCAGATTGTAAAGAAACAGCTCTGGCCTTGGTTATTTTGGCATACAAGACTCCAGTATGACTCTGTTTTCTAAGCAGACATTAATGATTCTAAAACTAATATTCATTGTTTGAAGAGGCATAGCAGCCTTGGCATTTACTTAACCTTTTGTCTCATGTATGAGACTGAGTCAGCCTAAATCCTTTTCTTAATTAATATCCATTCTTTTTTTTTTTTTTTTTTCTGTCCAACATTATTTATTAAACAGTTTGCATGCAACAATTAAGAGTTGAGAGATTAGGGAAAAAACCCACCATAGGAGCAAGCTCACTTGGTGCAACAACAACCATCAAACTGGTTCTGCAGCTCAAACAAAGCTCTGAGCAGGGATGAGAGGGGAATAGGGAGTGAGGAAGGTCAGGTAAAAAAAAAAAAAAATCTAAACCCAAGTCCTACCATTCACCTTTTAGCCCTAACATTAAGCTATTCCCTACTAAAAAAAGTAATAATTCTAGAGGGAAAGAGATAAAATACTACTGTAAAAGCATAAAACCCTGGGATTTGACACCTCCAGTGAATGTCAGTGATGACAGTTATGGTTGTGAATAAAGTGCAATCACTGAAACTGTTTGCTTATTGCTGTGGTAGAAAGAAATTATTTCAGTTTCCTGTCGTGCCTCACAGGACAGCATTGCCTGCTCCACATGAGCCGCCCCAACTGAGCTCTCTACTTCTCCAGCCTCTTTGTTTCTGTGTGCTTCCTTGCGCTCTTGTGATCACAGCTACAGAGAGTAACTTGCTGAGAGTGCCACAAAGGACCCTTAGGAATGTTGGGATCTATGTGGAAGTTGGCAAGGACACCTTTGGCAATGGCAATAAATCGTTCTGGGGTGGCATTATGAGCTGTATGACATTAATACAGAGCAGGATGGCAGCTGCATATACATGGAATTCACTCGGAATAGAGGCTTCAGCATCTCTCCTCACCTTTTCTCCCAGGCAGCAGGCTTTGTGGAGCCACAGACATTTTGCTCAGGGGACTGTCTGCAAGACCAGAGCTGAATCACCTTTTATATCCTACCAGGACTGGATGACAAACCAGACCTACAGGAAAAACTCAACACTTTCCCCAAAAACACAGGTGTGATAATATGAGCTGTATCCTGCACCCATCAGGATACCCATCACCCCACAGGAACAGGATTCATTGGTATCAAAGTCATCTTAAATCCTCTATTAGCCAACTCCTAATGCTCTTGGGATGTCTTTTCTAAAAGGCTTTAGGAGGTCCCTGGGCACCACACAAAGCTCTTGACCCCCACCTTTCACATGACCAGCAGAGAGTGAACCCTCCCACACCCTGTGATGAGGTCAAGACTTGCTTGCAGGGAAGACACAGTGAAGGAAAAAAAATGGGACCAGTGCTTAGAAACTGTCCTGAGAGCTGAACTGGATCCCTGCCACTGTCTCGCTGCTCTCAAAAGAAACACTCCAGGGATCCAGATGTGTCATTTTCTCCACAACTACCTCACCAATGTGACACTACTTTAAATATTATTTCAGACACAGAGTTCAGCAGGTAATTTCAGGGCATGAACTTCGGCTGCAGGTTTTAAAATCCAAATGCATGTCTATAAACCCAACATATTAATAACTTAACAGTTTTCAATAAGACATCAACATTTGCATGCATCTTCCTACTTGTTATGTGCAGTACTACATTTTTTAATGTTTCTTGGATGCTGGCCAGAGAGTCTGAGTCCCTAGTTGGTTCAGCTATTACTTTCTTGCCACAATAGATCTGGGTCTTGGCCAAGAACTGGACTCATGCTGCATACCAAAACACAAAATTCTCTCCCTTATCTGTTGATAGTCTTCACTTCCCAGGGAAGGGAGAAGAAATGGCATAAATTAAGATAAATAAGTAAATATATAAAAATTCAACAGTAACTGTAGTAGAAGTATTTTTAGCATTTTTTTAACACTATGTGTAATCAAAAGATTTCCTTATGTATTTATATTGCTTTAGTCTCCCAAGTGTCTAATTCATGACTATTCACCTGAACAGGAGAGGAAGATCTCTTCTTTAAATCCCTCCTGGAGCTCCTCAAGCTTTCCACAAGAGTGAGCAAGGTTGCCTGACCTGAAATAAAACAGGGGAGGAAAAGGCTTCAGTACCATCCTTCCTTTTTCAGTGTTTCTCAGCCTATGGACTATGAAGGGGCTTACAGAGGCCATGAAGGGTTAGAGGCGGCCTCTGTTTTACATTTGACCTTTTTATCCCTTACTCAGAGCCTCTGGTGCCTTCAGAGGAAGACGGATGAACACAGAGGAGACGCCTTTTGAAAGAGGTTTGAAAACATTGTCCAGCACAGCTCTGGTGGCAGGGCAGTGAATGTTGCCTTTTATTGTGGGTTTAAGGTGGCAAACTCAGATTAACAAAGAGCAAGGAAAAAGGAGTGGGTGACGCAACAATTGTGGCTGTGGCTTTCCAGCTACGTTAATCCCCAGCAGCCTGAGCTGCCCCTGAAAGAGCTGGGCCTGCCCATCTGCCCGCCCAGCTCTGCTGGGAAGGTTTTTACCCACTTGAAGATCTGCATTTTATCAGAGAACAAGGAGGCTACAGCCCTAAAAACGCCCCTTGGTGCTGCTGAGCACACGGAATCACCGCACTCCTCCATCGCAGCAAGGGGAAGGGTGTTCCTGCCCTTGGTAACACAGAACCACCACGGAACCTGAGCCAAGGAGGTGTGGGGCAAGGCCAGGAACAGCAGGGAAGGCAGCTCACCTTCCCCTGGGCTGCTGCCAAAATCCCATCCCAGTCCACATGGAGCACTTTGCTGTCAGTGTAACACTGATCCCAGCAGTCCGCTGGGCTGACTTGGAAAATATTCCTAATAATATCAAGGTAGCTGACAAGATAAAAGAACACATGATTCCTGTCCTTTCTGCTAGAGCTGTGTGAGTGGCTTTTTCTGTTCATTTGCCCAAATAGAGCATCAGTGCCTTAATTTCCGTTGTTTCAGAAATTAGATCCTCTTGAAGAATGAAAGGATGCTCTTTTGGAGAGGGGTAGCCTTTTTTCGAAGACGCGTAATTAAAGGAAGCCATTAAAGATACTTGTAAAAATGATTCAGATTTTTATATATGATGACTAACTAACTTATTATTGCTCTTCTTGGTCAGAGATTAATGGGAATTTCTTAAAGGATAAAGAATTATTTAACAACCTTCAGGATATACAGGGCTTGGAGTACACTATAATAATGTGAATAATAGGAAATGTGGCTGTTTATTCCCTTAACTAATGAACCAATGTTAAATCCCAAGACAGCAAGATGTCAAAAAAAACCCAAACCCCAAACTAAAAATAACCCCAAACAATACCTAACAAACAAGTGGATGTTTTTTTACATGAATCTAAACATAAACTTTAGCAAAAAATCCCTCCCTTTAAGAGAATCATTTTCCCATGTGCTCTAACTCAAGGTGGTAGAGGAACACACCAGCATGATCTCAGAACAGACTGAGAAGCACCCAAGATTATAAAGAGAGAGTTTAAAATCAGGAGATGCTGAATATTCAACAACTCCTTGTGAATGGAAGGAGACAGCAAGGCAGAGAGAACAAACCTCTACAGCCTGCAAGAGCTTCCTGTGAAGAAATTGTCTTTATAGAGTGATGACAAGAAAGTGCATGGGCAAAGATTTCTGTGCAAGCAATACTGACTTCTAAGATCACAAGCAGCAGAGTCACTTGATAGTTCCCTTGATGATGGCCCACATGGACAGTTGTCATTTTCCCAACTCTTCCAGGTTTTAAGTGACCTCAGTGTTAGTGAATATCACAGCCCCTCTGGGCTGAAAAACCCGTGCCAAGAGGGAGTGGCACATCTCTCGGCTGACAGTGGCACTAAGGGAAGGGAGCAGGTAACACTTCAGGAGAGGAGGAAGTGGAAGGCAAATCAGTTTCTCAGGCAACTTAAAAGAGTGTTTGGCTCTTTTCACAACTGATTTGACAAGTGTTTTCCTCAGTAACTGCTCAGAGCAATAAACTGCAGTGATTTCTGTGCCCAGGTAAAGCAGCAATAGTTCCCTCTCTCTGGCTGAAACAAATAAATACAAACCAGTGATTTTCCAAAGCAGATCCCAACCAAGCCAGGTAGTAGCAGTGAGCCTTCTGCAGCCTGACACCCAATTATTTTAATACCCACTACATTTTCCCCCTCTCAGGGCTCATTGGGTTTTTTTCCTTTAACTTTCTGAAGGCACACAAAGAATTGAATAACCTTTTCTCTGCGTACCTGACTACAGCCACATCACTGAGGGGGGTCCTTTCGACATTTTAAAGGACCTGAAGTGTGTGACAACATGGCACTGCAGTCAAGAATCTTGCCGGGAAACAGAATAAGAAGATTTATTTTATTTTTAATATTTGAAAGATTTCAAAAAGCATTCAACTGGATTTCTCACTAAGAGGATGAGTGAAGAGAATCCTTTGTAACTAAGCTGGGAGGCCCAAGTCTTTTATCCATTGTTACACAGTTTTTCCCCAGGGCAGAGTTAGGAAGGCCTGCAAGCCCCAGCAGCTTAACAAGGCGAGTACACTGGGTGGGCTTTTCTGCCATTGCCTAAGCTTCTCCTGAGGAAGGAGCTGCTGGAGACGAGTGGGTCCTGCGCTCATCCCAGGCCCCGGCAGGCGTTATTTGGGAAGATCCTGGCGGCAGCGGTGCTCTCCCAGCAGTGACTCTGCCTGGCCTGCCTGCAATGCTCACACACCCTCAGTCCTACCCAGAACCTCTGCCTCCTCAATAAACCAGGAGCAAAACCATTCCACACAAGATTAGCAGCGAATTGGCACTTGCATTAATCGTTGTGCATTGGACTCTGGCAAGCCGCCTCTTCCTGACGGCTTTTTTAAACCCTCACGCACAACTGTTTGGTCAGAGATACCTTATCTCCTCCAGGATAGGCTGTGTAACAGGAGGAAACCAGTGTAACTGTGCTGCTGACACCTTTCTTTTCTTCCCTTTTGTACTTTTAACATCTGTATGTGAAAACCCTTCAAGCCCCAATGCAAACTGGCCGGTGGGTTTTGATCACGTGGACCTGGATATTCCCTGAGCTTGGTTTACAGCAGGATGGACCCACCTGCCTTTCCCAGGGAGGTTTGGGTTTGGCTGAAAGTGAGAACTTCCCTGAGTGATTGCCAACCATGTCAAAAGAAGCTCAGGGCTTGAAGCAGGACACGTTCGTACCCCAACCCCACAAACTCTTGTTCTAGGACTTGTCCAGCTTATCACAAAGCCATAAATATGCAAGATCCGTGTTGGTTATATTTTTCTTGGCAGCATTTCACAGCCCTGCCAGTCTCTGTGAGAGGTACAGAAATGAGGAGCAGCAAAAGACCAAGGATCACACTGTCCATTTGTGCCTCAGTCAAAGCCTCAGAGATCACCATTCAAAGGTGCTCTCAAGTTAAAGGTGAATAAAAGAAATTACTTCTAAGTAATTAAGCCCCTCTTTTCTTGACTTGCTATGAAATTTGTGGGACATTAACATGGCAGAACTTTTGAGGGCAAATATCTTATGTGCAAATCCAGAAGCAGAAGAATACAGAGTTTGTAAATAACAACAGCAATACTTGCTTCCTTGATGCCACTGAAATTATCCATCTGTGGTTTAGGTATGTGTCAGTGCCATAAAGCAGGATATTCCTGGGAACTGGGTGCTCCATGTGTCAGTGATGGCGTTAGGGAGTGGAAGTGAACATTTAATGGTCAAAGTTACAGAAAGGGTTTTACTATATACTCAACTTTCCTGTTTCTACTCCAGTAAAAAGCTGAAGAAAGTCCTAAGTCAGACCTGGAGCTGTGGTTGAAATTTCTCTATAAAATTGGAGAGGGATTCAGCCAGAGATTTCCAAATGACGGCACCCGTGAAAAAAAACACAGCTTACAAGCACAGACTGCACCCTCCCTGGTTTTCTTACACAGAGGTGAACCTGGGTATGAGTAAAACCGTTTGACAGAATTATTGCCCCTCCCAAGCCTCTTCTCCACTAAATCCCAGCTCTCCTCCTCCTGCCCCACCATTCCCATGGAGATGCTGGAACAACCCAAGAAAAAAGCATCTTTCTTATGTGCTATATTTTAATGTTTATGGTATGGCTTTTTGTATAATAGGAATAATCGCTATTGCTTTGTAGTACACTTACAACAAATAGCTTTTGAGATTGCTCAAACACTTTAGCTCCACTTCAGCTCTTAATCAAACTCAGCAGCTGTTTATTGCAATTACACCATAAAGCAATAGACATTATCCCTTAACTAACTGTCTTATTAATATAGGTAGTTACACAGCTATTTCATAGTTAGTCTTAAATAACTGCCTTTAATTATTTTATTAACATAAATAACCATCTCAATAAATTTAAATTAAATGCATATGTGAGAAAACACAATTTAAAGCATTGCACAGAATTGCATCTGTTTACTAATGTTTAAATTGATGTCACTGTGTAATTCAATTAAAGTGCAACTTTAATTTAGTTCAATTTTTGATGGCCATGAAACACCTAAGACCTCAGAACTTCCTAAACATTGAAATGGGCACTCTTTGCTCTTCTTGTGCTGCTGTATTTTCTTGGCAATATTAGTTTGCTGCCAGGCGAATGAGATTTCTCTTTACCCACAAAACTTACAATTTAATATCCCCATTTAATTTTGTTTTCTTTCCATTCCCAAAGCAACAGATGACTGGATTGCATTTTGCCTTTTGGTTCAGTTGTGCAACTCTGCTTTCAGTGGAGAACAGGATTTTACTTTCCTGCGCAACGCTGGATTCTCCATGTCTTATGCCATTTGTTCTGCTGGGATCAAGCTCTTTGCCTTCAGCTAAAGGGAAGGCAGACATTGCCTGACCTGGCCTGAAATTCCCTTTTTCTTCCTCAGGGGGGCTGGTTTATTGTTCAGGGGGCTCCTCCTACCCCAAAATCCCACACTGCAGAGAAGGCAGCACTCGCACAGCAGCTTTTATCCCCCCAGTGCCAACATGGAGTATGTCTCTGGAAAGGGACCCCGGCCCAGATTAGTGCATTCCATCCCCCATTTCTCAGAAAGCTCTGCCCAGCACACTGGCCTATTCAGATTCTCTTTGGGAGATGAAACAAAAATCTCCTCTCCTTACTCTGGCTTAGATGCGTCCCCCAAAAGATAAAGAAGAAAACACTTGCTGGAGAGCAAGGAGAGAAAGAGAGGGACTCCCTTCACCCCACAGAGAGAACAGATGATGTTAGGAAGCACTGGGAGAAACTAAAAGTGGAAAATGTAAGGCAAGAACAGGGTGAAAATGAGGCTGGAAAACATAAAGATGCAAAAGGAGGTGAGGAGGTCTCACATACTTTCCTGCCAGCTCAAAACTTTTTGATTCTGTAGCTTGGTGTAGGGACCTGCCAGTGTGAACTGCTACCTCTCAAATCACAGCAAACCCCTCAAACGTAACTGGGATGTATTGAGAAAAAGTGTTGAAGTCAGGAAAATGTAAAGCAAAATTTCTCTGAGGGTCTTGATTGGGATCTCAGCAGCTTTATAACTTTCTAAACTGTGGAAATTGAGGCATATTTGGCTCTTGAATGTCAATCAATGCCAGAGACTTTACAGGAGAGCAATGAAGGGAAGAATTTGGTGCAGTAATGGTGACTATTGCTAAGTAGCAAAGCCCATCCTCTAGCTGCTCATCTGAGGACACAATCCTCCTACAGGGAATCATTAAAGAATTTCTAGTCAGGTTTCAATGCATTTCCATGCAGATACACTCTATGTCAGGAGCAAAGTGCCTCAGTGACACCAAGCCTATGGAAAGGGGAACGTGGCTGGGACAGCAAAGCTGAAAACAGTAATTTATTGATTTTAATGCTTCTATCCAAATGCACCAGGTAACATGAAGCAATAATTACAGGCTCCATCAGAGAGAGGTTGTGATCTGGCAGACACACCAAGCTCCCCAGGAGACGAGCTCTTAAAACTTTACAGACTCTGCTGGGCAAAGACAGGTGACTCAGTACAAAGGGTTTTTACAGAAAAACGTAGAAACCAGAGTGAAAGCAGACATGTTTAAACTTCAGGTAACTGAGAGTGATCAGGGGTTGGATAATTGAAGTTCCAATGTATATTTGCCTACACTGTCGCTCACCTTTGAGCCCTACCTAGGCATCTTGACATTTATGTAGTCTGAAATCCTGAAAGCTCTGAGTTTAGACAACTAAATTGTTGCTTGTCAATTTAGTCTTGACTGAAAGACAGGTGTTTTGTTTCAGACTAACACTCCTTTCAGACTCCTCTATTCCCAAGCTCACATTACTGAGCTAAGGAACTATCAAAAATGAAGTAACTTACAAGCAGGCGAAGACATTTACATACCTCGAACAAAAGAATTCTTTGGGCAAAATAGGGATTTTTAATTATTGCTTGTTTTTTGTCATGTGGGATTCTCATCTCTGGCTCTCTGGTGGGAGCTGGAGGAGCTTGGAGGCTTTGAAGGTTCCTATATTTTTGGTACCGCTATACAGTTTTACAAGCTGAATGCAAAATGCTGTCTGAACACAAATCCAGATGAGAATCTGAATCAGAATTCTCCAAAAATGCAATTCTGGAAGCAAGCATACAACACACACAGTAGTCCAGTGGTAACAGGGTGAACAAGAGGTACCTGTTAGGCTCATCCTAACTTTACCTCTAACTCAAAGTGAGTCATTATTGCCAGGCCTTCATTATCATCTCTAATACTTCAGGCTTCTTGGCATTGTGGCAGGGCTTGGACCTCAATCCCTTTATTTACGCCATTAAGTGTGCTGAAGGCAACAGAAGACAGGCTTAATCACAGTGACCTGCCAATAACCTCAGCTGTGACCTGGAGGGATCCCCAGTTTTGGCATAGGTTAAGGGTCTCATCTCATTTAGAACCTTAAGCTGGATTTGAACTGTAGCCCCAGAAGTAAAAAAGCCAGCGTTTTTATCTGGGAAGCCACATGGCTCTGGCTTCCTGATTGGTACTTGTGACATCCCAGTATTGGCAAACCAGGGACATATTAACTGTGTGCTCTATTTTCTGCCCTTAATTATAGCCAGGCAGTCTGAGTTTTCTTTTCTTTTCTTTCGTTTCCTTTTTTTTTTTTTTTTTTAAAAGGATTTGAGTTACAAAGTGACTATGCATATCATTCCACATTTGAACTGTAAGACTTCAGTATTTCTACCTCTAGTGTGTAATTGGATCAGCTGCCAGTTACAGAAAGGAGCTGGGTGAGTATTAAGTGTGTGGAAAATGAAGAAGAGTCCAAGTGTGAAGGGGAGGAATAATTTGACAAAGCCTGCAGCGAGCTGTACGTGGTTTTCTCGTTCCAAAATGGAGTAGGTTTTGAAGCGCATGAGAAAAAACTAGCTTTGATTTATTAGCTTTGGTTCACAGAATGCCAGCCACAATCTTGGAGCAACTCAAGACATATGGAAAACCACAGTCCCTGCCCCAAGGAACTCACAATACCCACATTATCATACCAAGGATGGACCAGTGCCAGCCTGAAAAACACTCTGCTTTTATCTAGGTCTTGAATAACCTTTAGGTTATTTAAGGCAGGCACAAAACTGCTACCATGGCTGGGGCTTGGTGTGCCCATGGTGTGGTGGCCCTCAAACCATCACACTCTTTTGTAGGTCCCCACTGTAACACTGCCTCACTTGAATCTGGAGTCTCTCAAAGAAATTAAGACGATGTAAATATGAAACAGTCTACAACCAACCATAAAAATCCATGGTAAATCTCAGCCCCTTAAAAGGTGATAAGTAGGTGAAAACTGTGAAGTCAGAAAGTGACAATGTTTCTGTCAGGACAAGAAAGCTGAGTTCCAACACTGAGCACAGCAAAGGCAGGATCATACAGACAGAAACAGTTTTTTATCCAGCAAGTGTTCAACCATTTATATCTTTAGGAAGTCCAAGAAAATCCCCTCAGATAAGACCTGGGAGTCCATAGGTTCCTGGTCAAGGTCTCCTGGTGGGACCCAGAATACCCTTTGTGTTCAAAGATGCAACTCAAGATGACAATCTAATCATGAGGTGGCCAATTTAGAAGATTAGCAGAGAGGCCTGCAGCCTGAGATCAAGGAGAAGGTCACAACATCCAGAGCAGCTCATGAAAGAAGCAGAAGAAATAGTAATTACCTGGAAGTTCCCAGACAGTCGTCCCTCAGCTCCAGAAATGCTCCATAAAACCCAGCATACTGATCTGTAAGGAGTAAGCAAGAAAAATTCATTAGTGATGAAAACAAAAATTACAAACATGCCAGGTGACTGCCCAGTGCTGCCCAGAAGGCAGAGAGGGCAAAAACCGATCGAGATTTGCTACCTCCCAGTTCTAGGGGGCTACATCTGATGGCTTGCTGGCCAAAGGGCCAAACTGATATCCTGGGATTTGGAAATTCCTCTGCTCTGCCTTCAGCAGCAGCCACTAATTGAGAGGAGCAGCGTCCTAAAGGGCTCCAGGATTATGGCTATAGAGTCAAATCCTTTCTGGTATAAAAGCCCTACAGACAAGTCTATCAGGCAAAAACACAACAAAAAACAATCTCAAAATCATTTCTCTCTGACTCTCCAGAGGGGTTAGGACATTAAGACAGAATGCCCTACCTCAAAGGAAGTCCAGATTGGATCAGAACATCTCAGAGAGATAGAGAAGGAGAGATGGCAAGAGGCAGCAGTGTAAAGGTTTTATCAGCATGAGTTGGGGATGACCACATTACTCATAGGTCACTGTGCTTTCCAGCTGACTAGCAACAGATGAAATAAGGAAAACAATGGCCTCCAGATTTCCAGGTAGCAGCTGCAGCCAAGGCTGCCTTTTCAGCTGCCCTTTTAGTGTGGAATATGCAGGCACTGCACAGAAACCACCTGACTTTCCATGCAAAAAGGAACCATGAGGGCCCACTGTCAAGGAGAACACCAAGGTAATACTTGTGGTGCTAGAGGGAGGAAACCTTCAAATACAAGGCACCTGGTTTTCCCCACAGCTCACATACTTCCAGTGTTTCCTAGTTCTGAACTAGAAATATATCAGAGATCTTTGTTGATCTCCAGCAGGAAGGCACCAGGAATGGGTGCCTTTATTATCCTGATGTCAATTCACAACTGCTACACCAGAAAACAGACACAGGTCTTCATATCCCACAGCAGCAGCCACAACACAGACTTTGTTACCTAACAAAGATGTTAGGTATGAAATAAACCAAATAAAGATCCTTTATTTATACCAAACTGATGCCATTCTGCCAGGCTCTGCACAGACTTTGTCACGGACCACTTGTGTTCCTGGAAGGTGACATCTAATCAGAGACACACCCCGAGATCCAAACAGCTGAGGGGGAAATTACACTGCCATTCCTGACACTTCTCAAATTAGCAAGAGCTTATAATGAAAAGGATTTGTGGGATCCCTCTCGTGGTAGGGCTGGATGCACAGGGGGTAAGGTAATGCCTTCCTGCTCTCTGTTGAATTCTCTCCCTCCACACTGCATTGTTGTTTCCTGTGCTCAGAGATCTCCTACTTGTGTTTGAACTCCCTGAATACTCTCTTCAGCTCCACACAAGGAGCCAGAGGCCTTGGTAACCTTCTACCCCAGCAGTTTTTTTCCTGCAGTCAGGAAATTAGCTCTCTTTTTTTTTT
>CM031859.1:109344729-109404095 GCA_018697195.1 Certhia americana
TTTGCAAAGAACTAGGGGAATTCCCCCTTCCTGTGCCTGGTTTCGTGCAGGGCTCTGACAGCAGTGCTTGATGACAGCAGCAGAAAAACCCAAGCCACACCACTCACAAACAAGTGACACACTTCGTGTAGGGTTTTATGTCAATATTTTGATAATTTCAGCTATTCCACATTCTTACTGCTATTGAGATATCTAGAAAACTATGTGTGCTTCAAGTAATTCAGTAAGCATCACGACAAGCCTGTGTGAACACTTCTTCCCGTAAAAAACTCAAATTAGGTAAAACTCTGAGACTTGATTCTTGGCTGATATAAACCCACAAAGCTAACGTAATTACTGGTATGACAGTTTTCACTCTGAAATATCCTGGCCCCTCTGTTTGGCTCCATGTGAGCAGAGGGAACAGGTACCAGGCAGGGGAAGGTTTCATGTGTTAGTTCATACCAGGAGCTGCTTTTCCAAGCAGAAATCCAAGCAGGATTTCTTTTTCCTTCATTCAAGAAATTGTCTTTTTTTTTTTTTTTTTTTTTTTTTTTTTTTTAATGTAGTCAACAAGAGAGCTCCCCTTTCTGTCTTCCAGCTTTGGAAGAGGAGCCTGATTTAAATTTTCAACTAAAAATCCCCCCAAAGTCATGAGAGATTGCGGTGGGAAAGGGATTAGAGAGGACAGTAAGTGGCACCTCTAATGTGTTTTACCAGGATATAGGAAGAAAGAAGATAAATATGAGACAGATAAAATAAGGAAGTTTGGGAAAGAAGGGGGAAAACACATTGAAGATGTAGTAATAAAGGAAACCCATCAGTAGCAACAACTCAAGGTGAAAACAGGACTGATGAATAGCTGTGCTAACATGAGTGAGGAAGGGTAAACCAAACCTTTTCAAAGCACGAAAAAAGAAAATCAAATTGCATTTAAAAATCTAGTGAGAGAGAGAAAAAAAAAAAAAAAAAAGTCAGAAGACAAATAAAACAGAGAGGGAGGATTTCTAAGAGCACAAAAGCAGAGGTCAGTGCCCCATGGTCATTTCCTAAGAAAGGAGGAAGCAGAAGTGAAGGAAAATACCTAAATATAAAAGACTCCTTATAAACAAAGGGCACATTGACTGCTAGCCCATGATTTTTTTGAAGGTTTGCTATCAGCATATCTCCAGTGATAAATGCCTTCACATGATGCCAGCTCTCTGCAGGCACAACTGCAGCAAATCAGTTCTGCCAGGCTGCAGATGAAGTGACAAGGAATCACTTCCCCCATTCCACGTGGCACGGCCCTGGTCCATGCACATCCTGAGGATAAATCAGGGCAGCAGGGCAGGAATGTCCAACAGCACAGAGAACACAGGAACTAAATGGGGAAATGAGGAACTGAATTGGCAGCCTGGAGCTTCATTCAAACAATGATTACACAGGTCCATCTCTGACCAAGGCTCCTCATTCCACGTCCTGCTCCAATTGCTCCTTTTTGTGTCCTGGGAACTGGGAGAATACATACTTCTAGATTGTTCTTGCCACACCCACCAAAACTGAAAATCACCAAGAGCACCCTCTGAATGGTAACGCCATCCACAAAAAGATTGGAATGACAAGAACATTTTCAGGAGCTGTTTGGTGACTGCTGAGCCCAGGCTGGTACCCTGCCATGACAGTAATCTCGTGTGATTCATTAAACCCCCTAAGCTCAAACTAATGTCCCAAACTGCCTTGTGTGCCCTGGAGCACAGCTCCAAGCTCAGTTTCCCATGAAGAGAAGAGCACCTGAGCAATCCCAGTGACCTGAAGAGCCATGGTAGGGATGTGCAGGCCCAGTGCTGGGCAGGGATGAGGCTCCATGGAAGAATGGTGGATGGAAAGGCTTCATTTTAAAAGTAAAGATGCATGGGTGACCCTCAGAATTTATGCAGAAGCTTGATGGGGTTAAAAGTTGTGCCCACTGATGTGTTTCCAAGCAAGCCCCAGACATTATCCTGCATGTGGACAAATGCTGTTCTCCTTCCCATCCCATCAGTGGGGTTCTGTGATTAACACCAATCATTTCAAAGGCAGCATTCTGCCTATTGATCAGAGCCCCATTCTGGGAGGGAAGATTCAGACTAACACTTGAAGTTGAATCTGTAATGTGTATGTGCACATCGACTTGCAACAAAAGAACCACTGATAGCCCTCTGTCTATCAGAACAATCCAGTTAGATCCTGTGGTATCACCAAAAGAAAACAGTCTGTCTCCAAAGCCTCAATTCCACAAACTCCCACACTGTGCTGCCACAAAGAGGAGGCTGAGCAGATAGTGCCCAGATCCTGCAGCCTTTACTCAGACCTCAACTGTCACAGAAGTACTGCCTTAACTCACCATACATCTTCACTGAGATGACTTCTGTCCATACCATCTTTGCCAAAATAAATGCTGCTCTGATTTTGGGGGGGGTTGGTTTGTATGTTTTGTGGCTGGGGTGGGAAAAAAATGCAGATTAATTTTTTTAATAGCAAAAAATGTGTATAGAAATCCACTTTTTTTTTTTCTTTTCTGGAACAGACAGCGAAGAAACACAGAACAGCCTTTTTCTGTCATTCCCCCCCCTTGCTCTGTACACCACCCCTGCTTTAAGATTAACTGTCAGTCTGTGCTACCCTTGAGGCCAGCCATTCTTTGGATTTGGTTATTATATCAAGGTGCATTTGTGCTTCTAAATGGGCAGCTGTACTGTAAATGGAGCACAAAAGAGCAAAATTCAGCCAGCTCCAGCGTGGGTCCAAAGCCCAGCGTGTCTGTGATGCTGTAGCCTTTTGTTTCAAATGCAGATAGACAATCTACAGCCTTTTTTTCCATGACGGTTATAATGCAGAATATGAAAAACTCTTGGGATGGTTTAAGCTGCAGGGTATTCTCCCAGAGTTCTGTCCAAAAATAATCTAGTAAAAATGTGGACAGAGAACCATCGACCTCTGCTTTCCCCCGAACATATGCAGCTCTGATCAGTCTGGTATTTCAAGAAAAACAAGGTCCTGAACCCTAATCCTCAGACACATAACAAAGCGCACTTCACAGCTGTGATGCACAGCTACTATCAGCTCCGAGGCCTGAGTGGGTCCCAAGACAATGCCTCCTTTATCACCCAGAGGACAAATATCTAGACAGCAATATTTTCTGCTTGAATGCTTCAAGCATCTCTCGCAACTCCTGACTGAAAGAGAAAACTGAGCTGAGAGTGTTTGCTGAGTGATTATTTTAATTTACTACTTGATGTAAATCTAAATGAACTGACATCCAGCTTGAGATGGACAGAAAACAATCATTGTGAAAAAAGAAAGAAGGCTAATATTACAATATCATTTGAGCAGCACAGGTTTAGGCAACTTTAGCAGTGGCAACGTAATAGATAGTGAGGCACGGTTTGCATTTCCTTTTCTTCACTCAATTACCATAATAAGTTCTGTAATTTTAGGGCTGTTTATTTATCAGGCGACGATAACAAAGACGCTCAGAACACGGTGTCTGAATGCAATAGTACAAAGCAGCTCAGTGATGGCCCCTGCATGCAGAGGGATTGCTGATTCCCACACACCTGATTATCCCTGTGTACCTGTGCTCAGAACCAGCAATGTCCCCCTTTTTGCTAATTGCCAAAATGGCACATGCTCAGCATCTGGCTTCAAGGCAGAGCAAGGGAAAGGAGCAGGATGGGAAGAAAACTCCCTGCTGAAGTTCTCCAGTGCTTTAAAAACCTGTCAAGTCACTCTGCTGAGCTTTCTGGTATGAACAATAGATTTGGGACCTGGCCTGCCTGCACCAGGGAATCTGTCACTGCTGCTCTCTGATCCGGGCTTCCAGCGTTTGATGGCTGCATGGTGTCACAGAACAGCTGGAGGAGAGGCGCCCCGGCTGTGCTGGAGACGGAGGGGAAAGAACAACAAACAAAAAGCAAAAGCAGAGTTTCTTTGAGAGGCAGACACACGGTTCTGGGCTCTGCCAGAGCCAGACGTGTCACCTGCAGCACAGCCCGTGGTGCTCTGCAGTGAGAGGATCAGGTGCTGCTGTCTCAGTACCCGTGCCCAAAGGACTGCCAGGGAGAAGGTGCAGCACAACTCCATGGGGAAGTCCAGCAACAGCTCCCTCCTGGGTGTTCACCATCCCCTGCAGTCCCTCACAGCATTTTTCCAATGGAGACCACCTCCATGGGCCCCCTCCAGTGGCACCACCAGTGTGGATGAGAGGGTGGGAGGCACCACAAGTCCATTGCTCTGTGATCAGCACATCAAAGCCCGTGTTGTACCCCAAAGGATGACCGAATGGGAACTCTTCATTACACCCTGAGATGCTCATGTCAGTTTTTGGGGGACTTGTGGTTGGAAAGACTGATCTACGTGCCTAATTTCTTGCACATTGCTTTAGAAGTATGAACCTAATTTGAAACAAAACTCACAGAGAAATGTCCATTTTGTGTATACCAAAGATCGATGGAAAATCCCATGATGGAATAAGAATAAAAGGAGTTGAATGAAAATGGAACTCAATGGGTTTCTGAGAATGCCACTCAACAGCCTGGAGGTTTTGGAAGAATACCAGGCCCTCCTATTCAACGAACCACTTGAACCACTACCTTAAAGAAATCTCTGCAGTTCCTTCTTAAATTCTACAGGAGGCTCAAAAGCACGTCGGAAATATTTTTACTCCGTACCATAAGATGTTTTTCATCAGAGTAACATGCCTCTTAACCCATAGCCATATATTCAATTAAATTGCATGGGCATATGTGTGTTTATTTACATAATGTGTAAATGTATAGCTGGGTATATATAAACAAAAGGCTTTGCTAACAGGGAGGAACACACATGGCGGTGTAATTTGTGTATACGCACACTGTGCGACTGCAGCCGCTCACGTCAACACCATCCATCACCTGTATTCACCAAAACCCCGGCAGCTCTGCTCCACACGCTGCCTACAAGTCCACCACCATGATAATCTCCTTCCTCAATTAATTAAGGACAATTTAAATATTTTAAGTGAATTACATTAACATGACAAAACAGTAACATTTGAATTGTGGAGCTGTGAGGAGGAGAAAACCTGTGACAAAGTCCCTCTTTCAGCACAGTTGTGGAGAAGGATCTTACAAATTGACAGTGTACATTATGCACAGCCTAACTGTGGACATTTTCTGTCAAGCACTTAAACAGAAAGACACAACAACGGCTCCAGTGTGAAAAAGGAATTATCTGTGGGGGACTGGTCCTCACTAAGGGCAAGCTTGACAAGTCCAAGCAGGCACCTGGAGCAGAATTTAAAATATCCCTGCCACACCAAAGAGGTCCATCATGACCATGGGTTTGCACAGAGCCTTCATTAAGTGCCCTTATGGAAAAACACTATTAGTCTATGGAAAAGAGTATTTTTTAACTGCCCCTGTCAAATATTGCTTCAGTAACAGGGCTACAAATACACGGCATGAAACGTCACAGATGAAAATTAATTTTTTGTTAGTTCTGTGGGGCATCTTAACAATGGATCTGAAATTTTACATTCAGGACTCGGCAGTGAAATAACGTCTTCCCTTCTAGGGACAAAATTCTGCAAGGAAAGTTTTCGAGAAATCCAGCTTGTATTTATATCTTCCCTGTGGAAGCCACTATGGATCTAGCACTCCTTCCACTGATGAAGTGGCTGACTAACACATCCCGTTACTGGGGTTTGCAAATTAAAGGCTGGATCCTACCACACGTCCCTGAGTCAGCCTCCACCACAGGAGCAGCCCCCAGCAGGAGCAGGGATCGGGCCCTTGGAAAAGAAGCAGAGTTTCACGAGCCCCTCCACGTGCCTCGATAAAGAGGATGTGCTAATGGAGAGCGATGACACAGGTACATCCTAACTCAGATTACTTATGTCATGGATCTGGGAGGGACACAGGACTTCCAGGAATACAAGCAGGTTATGGTGAGAGCCAAGACCTGTTCACAGAAGGACCTGAAAGTCCTCAGAGCTCCCACTGCTCCCACTAGCCTCAACCGTGCTCAGCATGTGATGCCATGCTGTAGAAATTATGGTGACGTCACAAAGCATGAGGTAAAATTTCCTAAAAACCCAAATTCTGGCTGAAGCCCCACAAGGCATTTTTCCTGCCAATGAGAAGTGGAGGACCAAGCACCCCACCCCTGAGAGAAGAGGGATTGCTTACCCAGGGAAAAAAATGCAGGGTGCCAACATTTCACTGTGAAGACCACACTGCATTTCCTGTTGGCAATTCTTAGCTGTAATTATGGAAACTATTGCAATTAGGTTATTCTAATTATGAAAATCTATTTCCTTTTAAAGATTTCAGAGCTACCTTTTTTTTTTTTAATGAAAAATAACACATAAAAACACTAAAGTCCTTTTAATTCCTTCTCGTACCACAGAATCTGAGCACAATTTATCTAGATAAGTTTTAATTATAGCCTTTCCAGAAAGACAGTACTCTGTATAAATAAAAAGAAATATAATTGATAAATGTAGTCAGATGGTACCAGGTTGTTTAAATAGACCATTAAGCTCAAAATGTCTAAAGTTAAATTAGATTGTACTCTCTTTCACCTAGGGCTTTTGTAAGGCACAACTGGCATGTATAGTCTTGTCCACATTAATTTTTACTGCCACGGTCAAAAAGCAGCATAAGTCTGCAGCTTGTGTAGAATTTTCTGTCTTTATTTGACGTGATCATAGTGGATGAATTAGCTCCCTTGGTGCAGAGAGTGAAAGAAGGTTAGTTGAGGGAAATAAGGAATTTTCAGAGGAAAGGAAAAGTTTGAGGGAAACATATGGTTTAAATGCTCTAGCCTATTTCAGATCAAGCTGAGAGAGTTGAGATCTGTTGGTTCAGAGATCCAGTTCACTGCACATTCCTACTGTGCCTGCCTACTAATTGCATCCCATGTTTGTCAATCAAATATTTGCAATTAACAAAAATATTCCCTTAAGAGACATATAACAGAGGCTGCTAAGGATCCATTGCTTTGCTATTAGACTCGACTCCAAAAAAATTAAAAAAAAAAAAAAAAATCTTTAAAAATATTCTGCTGATGATGACACTGCCAGACACTTCCAGTCAAAACATTAACAAGCAGAATAGGTGGCATGGGGGCTTTTCAAAGAGATTTTTTTCAAAGAAGAAAAACTTTGATCTTAGTGTTTCTGACCCATCCTCCACCTCTGATTCTTCAATCTACAAGTACATATAGTGGTTTAATTTCACTCAGTGCATAACTTGCCTAAGGAGAAACGTTGATCTAGATTTTTTTTTTATTTAACTCCAATTTGACTGATGCTCTAAAGCTGCCCTATCGCTGCATAATGCACACTCACACGAGGTTTCTAAGCAGAAACTGAAGAAAGCAGACTAGAATAATAAGAAATGCACAAGGTTCAGAGGAAACATTAATTTGTAAATAGGTAGAAACACCAGTAATTTGTTGGGAATTGAAGACCTTCTGTATAAAACAGTGAAGCTTAGCAGCTGTGCACTGCTTTTTTAAAAATCAATATGACATCTGAAGGAGGTGTTTGAATGCTTGTATCATTGTGGTTTGAGTCAAACAAAGTTCTGTGATAAGAAATGATCAAACAAAACAAACAAAATCCCTTCCCCTGTCTCGCCGGATAAATTCCAAACATAATTCCACAAGAGGGATAGAACATTGAAATCATCCACTTTTTTATAATTGCATAAACCCCTCAGTCACAGAAAGATGATTGGATTGGTGATGGACTATTGTATTCTCAAAGACAAGGCTCATGCCAACGGAGAGCTCCTGCGGAACGATAACAGCGCCAGCATTTTCCGGGTGACCTGTGGTGGGCTTCAAGCCCCATCCCAGCCAAAATGCCGCGCTCCGGAGTGAGCAGGACTGGGACCGGGGGACTCCAGCCTTCCCTTCCAGCTCCACAACTAATTCCTTCAGTGCCATGAGCAACCTCTTATCCTCACTGCTGCACTTGCTGCTGCTAAATACAGAGGACAATGCACAGCCAGCGAGCAAGAAGAGCTTATGCTTCGGCCAAGCCTCTCCAAGGAAAAATGTGCCAGCGCAGCCCGGCAGGTACAGCTTGATTTGCTGATTTGCCTCGTGTCAACACAGCCTGCACCTGCAAACAGAACCTTTTTCCTGCCATCTTCCAATTCTCCCACAGAAAATGAAGCAGAACCCCAGCAATGTTAATGATTTTCCCAATCAGATGTGATCTAAAATGCTGTGTGCCCCCACGAGTGACATTGCTTCCTTTCCTCAAAGGCTGTAAGTAATCATGGAATGTTCTGAAGGCACAAAGGAGCTGCCTTCCCTTGCCTTTTCTTTATCTTTATAAACCATTTCGTTAATTTAGGTTCCGACTTAAAAAAACCTCAGCATCACAAAGCTATGTCTTTGGGGCTGTAATACTTGCAGAGAATGGGCAGAGAGACAGCATTTCTCACAACCCACCAAGCCCAGTTTCGGGAGCGTTTGGAAAGAGAGGGAGTTGGGAGAGCGGCGTCGGCAAAGCAATATCCTGGGAGACATCTGCTGGCCACGCCGAGCTCCGATCCCCCACTGCACGCACTGAGATTGGGGCTCGGGACTTGGTGAGTCAAGGGGCAACTTGGTGGTCACACAAATCATAAGTGCACAGGAAGCAAGGATCAACCAACAGCCCTGCCTTTGGGCTCCATAAAGGATTTAGCAACATCCTTATTGTCTGGCTGATTGCGAAAGGAAGCAAATCCATCCCTGCGACGGCAGGGAAGCAGAGAGGCGGGACAGCTGAGCAGCAGCCCACTCCAAGCCCGTGGGCACCACTCCAGCCCAGTGACCAGGGACACTTCCCTGCCACTGCTGGATAAACACACTCCAAACCTGGCACTGGCATCCCCCAGCTGCCTCTGTGCCCCTCGTGAGGCTCCAGGCAGATAAAGCAGGACACAAAGCCGGGCAGCACAGGGAGCAACAGGGACCAGGCAGAGCCTGGCCAGCCTTCACATGGCTGCTGCTGGGGGGATTTTTAATCACAGGCTTGCATCGAAAAGCCCCGTTTGTAAACACCCAGCTATCATTTTGCAGGGGGCTGTCAGATTACAGAATCTTATCATCAAGTTTGAGGTGGGAAAAGAAGAGGAGGAGATGGAGGAGGAGGGTATTTTTGTTCCTGTCCTTCATTTCCTGATAAGGAGACACTTTTGATCCAAGAGATTTTTTTTTCTTTCTTCTTTTTTTTTTTTTTTCTGTTTTGTTTGGGGGTTTTTTTTGTTGTTGTTTTTAATCTGGTAGCATAAATTCATTTCACAAGATGCAGGTGTTTGAAAAATTTAAGAAGTTCTGTGGTTTTGTACTCCTGGGCTCATTGATGAGAAAGCTTACACGTGATGACATGGTGAGCTGAAGCAATGATTAAAAGGCTATTGCATATGCTCTTCCCAGCTGAGTTGTTGTTCTCGTTGTTTTTAGAGCACACAGAAAGTCTCTGCACCAGCTGCTAATAAGCTCTTTTGCGACTCTAACATCATGATCTGATCACCCCAGAAGTGCAGAGTGGGAGCTGAAGAACTTGGTCTCAGCAATTTGACAAAAACATCCCTGACATATTTCAGCTACCGCGGAAAGTTTGTGACACTGAAAGGAAATGAAAATGCGTGTGGAAGGTTGAATAGGAGCGTGGGGCTTGTGTTTGTGTGCACATGAGATTTAAAGCCATGGGCAGAGCAGGGCCATGTGTGTTTTCAAAGGCACAAGTGGGAATTAGACACAGAACTTCTGTCGACTTCCAGTGAAAGAACTACCCCTCGTGCCTTTGAAATTCTCCCCCCTTTATTTCCTGTACCTTGGTAAAACCAGGGCTGAAAACCTGGTTTAAAAGGGAATGGAGCTGGAGTGCAGCTGCTTTGGGATTCTATTTGAGAGGCACAAGACAAAACCAGCCCAAGATACGTTTCCTAACGTCCCAAAAATCAGCTTTTAACACCAAGTGCTCAGAACTTCAAATCTAGGGTGCTCTAAAAGTACCACTTGGCCTGATGGGGGCCAGTTCAGGAATTCCCACTGGAGGGCAGAACTAATTGTTATCCCTCACTGGGCAGGAAGAGCAGGGTAGTTACACCTGGAGGTCTAAGCCGTGGAATTGCCCCAGCTAAACACAACCTGTGTTGTGTCAGAGGTCTGTGCAACTGAGGGCAGGTGTTCTAAGGAGGTTTTGGCTCTGATTTTGGTGAAGGTGGCAGGAGCTGCTCAATTCTTGTGCTCACAGTGTCGTGCTGTCTCTGCAGGACGGCTGTGAGCAAACAGTCTGAGGATGTTTTAGCAGTGCATAGAGCTGCATATATTTGCCATAAATAGGAGTTTATTCTTTGGCAGACAAGCCAGCATTAGAGCTGCAAAAACACACGGAATATAGTAAGTGCTGGGGAAAAGAAAACCAAGCAGAGAGACAATCTGTGAAGCAGAAGAAATAAATAGAGACTGAACAGGAAGGAAAAAAAAAAGAAGGATTAGGGGAAAAACTAAAAAGTTAAGGTGAAAAGGAAAGAGGAAGAGAGAGTTAAAAAAGAGAAGTCAGGTAAAGTTGGGATTTCTCACTTGTGGGAATGGCACAATTCCATCAGTGATGCTTTGCTTAGCTCTGGACACCCCAACTGCTTCTCTACCCAACTTCTTAAAACAGCAGCAGATTCCCAAGGCAATAGGACTGAGTACATTCATTTTTATTAATCCTCATCCATAATAACTAAAACTGACCTATTAAAATAAGCACCACTGCGTTTGGGTTTTTTGTTTGTTTTTTTCAATGGAGAAGAAACAAAGAAAGAAGGCAAACCAAAAGTTTTAAGAGGACAACGAAGGCATGATGAGCAGCACCCCCATGAAGTGTAAATGTCCACCTGTGCTTAATCAAGAAGGAATCTTGACCAGTACAGCATGTGGACATCAAATGTCCCTACCCATTCAAACAGATATCATAATAAATTTTTAAAAAAATAAAAAAGAAGAAGGCCATGTAATTCATTATTTTTCCTGGTGTTTTATCTGGTTTTCAAAATCCTGTTTAAATGAGCAGAGATGACAACCACAATTTCTGCTTGAACACAAAAATCTGAGCTCAACAACCAAAGGCCAGCAAAACCCCATTCTTTTCCTAGGCAGAGCTGAACTCAGCATTAATTAATTTAGGACACAACTTTCTGGAGCTCAGTTATTCCCTTGGGCAACAACTTTACCTCACATTAATTTACAGTTCAATGGCAATTTTATGGATACTTGAACTTTTATTACTGTCTAACCTATACAACCAGAGTTGAACAGATTTTGCTAGTAGGATAAATGATCACTTGGTTGTAAAATGAGTTATTGGAATTGCCTTTTCCATACATTATAGACAGTCAGAAGTGGCTTTCTCTGTCCAAGACGCTGAGACCAGGGAGGGGACACTGCCCCACTGCCCCAACACCAGCAGGATAAAGCTCCTGGCTCCCTGTGATCCAGAGTCTGAGTGCCTAAACACAACACTCCCTCCCTCCAGAGCTATATAAAAAATTAAATAAATTACTGAAACAACCTCCCCGTTTTATAATCCAGGCCACTTTGAGAACCAGATGGCCCCAGAGCCACACCTGAGGACACTGGTCTGTGCTAGGTGATGCAGATGAAGAGCTGGGGTAGAAAAGCCTCTCCCAGAGCTCCTGTGACTGTCAAAAACGATTACTATGGGCAAAATTATCAGTAGCTTATTCTTCTCAGCTCAGAGTATTTATCCTATGATATTGATTTTATTACAGAAAACTCCTTTAGTATGCAATAAATACAATTGAAACTGCTTTGCGCTGCTGGCTTAAAAATAGCACTATAATATTTAAAATAAATGTGGGGCAAATTATTTTAAGATTATGGAAAGGACAAAATCCAGTGCAGTGAAAACCACCACTTTTTGAGAAAGGAAACAGTGCAAAATATTAATATCACCTCAGTCAATATTTCAGATTTAGATAAAATTCACCTTGAAATCTAGCCATCAATTTCTTATAAGACCAGAATTGATTTAAAAAAAAAAAAAAGAAATCTAGTAGTAACTTCATTTAAATCCAGTCTATGTCTGTTGCAGTTCAGAAAATGTAGCTGAATGGAAAGTGGGGTTTTTTCAGCTTTAAATCCCATTTAGTGAGCACCTAAAATAATGCAATCTGTACCTCAACTGAAAGAATCTGTGGTGAACATGAACTCTTTGTGGGATCCTCCGAAGGCTCCAAATATCCTCTTTGTGCAGGATCACTGCTGGATGGAAGGGCCTGGAGATTTCCAGCTCCAAGCTCCTTTTAGAACTTGGGAGATCCAGATGCAACAGCGAAAAGTGGGAAGGAGTTTGCACTTGAGGAGAATGGCTTTATGAAACCCTTCAAGTATTTAAGAATTAGAGCTATTTAATGCATGATCTATGACTTTTAAAGCTCTGATCTGCCTAATCTTTCTTGCATCCCTCTCCCCCCAAAGGCATTAATAAAGCCCAAATTAAGCCATGCCAAATCCTCATTTTCCATCTGAGTTTGATGTTTCAAAGACTCTGCTGTTCTACCTTTGTTTTGACATACAAAAATGTCACCTCTGCTAGGAAATGTGCATATTTGGCAAGAAAAGAGGAAATAAAGACTTCCCCTGCATTGTAAGCTGTGTGTTACAGTCTGTCAGCAATCAACAGGGGCAGATGTTAAACTCACCATCCTCTCTTAGAAACTGGTCTTTAATTAATCAAATTCCTTCCTCCCCCCTAAGGTATCTCTAAACCACGAGGTTCAGCATATCCATTAGCCACTTTCTCCAGAGCTGTGATAACAAACTATCCCAGACTTTGATGGACCCAAAAATCACTAAAAAGGAGTCCATGTCTAATCTAGACTTTACCTGAGCTGTGCAGACACATCAGCACATCATCAAAGCCATCCTGGGCTTTCTCTGACTTGGGAACTAAGTGGAACCAAGTTCCACTTTTGCTTCCTTTCAGACCAAAAGAATGACTTACATTTCTGAAAGTTCTTCTTTCTTCTTCCATAATTGTTATTGGTGTAATAAAACATTTTATTTCCCCTCATATCATGATTATAGCCAAAGACTATAAAGGCCAGAGCAGAACATTTTACTAATCCAAATAAGATTATCAGAGAAGCACCTTAATATTTTGCAAACTCAAGTTTTTTACCTTCCACACGCAGGTGGTGCCACTTCCCCACCATCACTTTTAACTAGGTCAATGGAGAGAAAAGACCATGAAACAGAGAACAGAGTTATTTCCATCTGTGCATCCCCCAGTGCCACCTTTGGACAGGAACCATTCAGCAGCAGACACTGGACTCCAGAAGCTGGTCCTTCCAAAGGCCTTCCAGCTTTAGCTGAACACCCACACCCTTTATTTCCTCCCTTCCAAGCATGTGCTGTTCCCTACCCACCCCACCAGGTCC
The DNA here is from genome assembly GCA_018697195.1 of Certhia americana. Taxonomy (NCBI): domain Eukaryota; kingdom Metazoa; phylum Chordata; class Aves; order Passeriformes; family Certhiidae; genus Certhia; species Certhia americana. The sequence goes on from CM031859.1 coordinate 109,358,166, forward strand.
ATGGCCAACCCTAAAGCCCCACCTGAGTGCTGAGGAGCTGCACTGGGGAGTGTCCAGCCTGTAAATCAGCAGTGCCCATTTCCCCTCTCCCCATCAATTTATTCACTAGAGGAAGGCATTTCATACACTGAGTTTTAGCGTCTGTTATTTGATGGTAATCGATTAATTTTTAACTATCTTTCAGCCCTTTGATGTTCTATAAATAGCCTAAGCTAATAGAGACTTCTTTATACTCAGAATGCAGATCCACTGTGAGGTTATTTGAAAGAAAAGGAGTCTGGTGTAGTATGTTTGTTCAATGTGTTATTAACTTGGAAAGGAAATTGAGCTATAGTGAACTATGTAGATCTGATTCTGACAGCTGCAAACAATTCATAGTGAAAATGACTCAGCCTAATTCACATTTTTTAATTATTTTCTCCCCCACTTTCTTCTGCAGACAGATAAAGGGTTCAAAATGACCTTGAATTGAAAACCCTGGGTTTATCTCAGTGTTTTCTTCTCTCTTAGTGCTGAATCCACTATGAAATTTCTTACTGGGAAGTCAGCAAAATCAGGGAAAAACCGCAAACAACAAAACACCTCCTGTCTGATGCACCTCCTCATTTTGCTTCCGATACTTCCCAGACAGTGCTGTGGGCAATGTAAGTTGCTCTTCAGAAATTCAGTTTAGAGGGATGGGATAGACAAACCCTCAGTTGTGTTGGGGAACTCAGAAACATTAGTGGCCTTTTTTTTATTAATTTACATTTTCCCTGTTAGTTCACCCTGAGATCCCAACGGCACGATTTACTAATTAATTACTATTATTAGCTAATGGCAGTGAAAACTGAAATTACCGCCTGCCTTAAGCACAACAAAATTGACAATAAATCTGTGGTGTGTGAATCATTTCCTTAACCAAATGCCAGCAACAGTGGCTAGATGCTTGCCACAAAAATACCTGGCACACATGGAGGCACAGTGTCATGATCCAGAGCAAGATGGGATAGGCATTTGCATTCCTGGGCACTGCAAGTACAGGGGCACCACCAGCTCTGAGAGGACTTCATCCTCTTTTCCTGACAAAAAAAAATGTGGGTGCTGTGATGCCTTAGGTTTTTAGCTTTTATATTTTTCAGATTCTGTGCTGTTTCGGTGGGTAGTTTTAGGTTTCATATTAAGTGCTGCTAAGCTCTCTTTGTAGATAGACAAAACAATTCCTTCTCTAGCTTAATACCAAGTACAACTTTCAGGCCCAAGAACAAAAACAATGGTGAAGTGAGAAGAGAAAACGAGGATGGAGCTTCATGACCTGAAGCTATGGTTGGAAAACTGATTCGAATATGCCCAGGGACCAGAACTTTAAAAAGTGTGAGACCTCGTGATCAGGTGTCCATTTTGTGACCATTCTGGGGTGCATCTTGGGTGTGGTCCAGTTGGGCTCTTCTGCTGCCCAGGTGCACCCAGTGAGGTCTTTTAATAAATCCCTGCTTTATCCTTTTGCTATGTCTAGTCTCAGTCCCAGATCAGCCTCCAGAAGGCATCAGCTGCTTCTTCAGAAATATGGGCTGAACTTGCCCCTTTTGAGCAACAGTAATTTACCTTCTGTTTGTCACAGCAAGTGACAGTCACTGAGGTGGCTGCAGCTATGGGCACCAGCTACTCACTAAATGTATGCAAAACATTTTGGGGTTTACACGTGGGGCACTTTTTAACATCAGATCCTTCAATCCCCTGCAGATGCCCAGATGAGCACCCTGGGTTGCAGAAGCACCACGTGAGCCCCTCTGTGATGTTCTCCAGGAAAACTGCTCTGCAGAAGGTGTCCACTCCGACAGCAGGTGTGTGGCTTTGTGTCTGCACGCTCCAGGATGTCTGTAGAACAATTATTTTCTCTCCCAATCCCAAACAGTGGGTGGTCACTGATGCTAGACCAAAATCAATAGGTAAAAAAGAGATTGTTTAGAAAAGCATGACAATGACTGGGTCACTCAAGAAGGAAGTTTGCACCGTTCTGAGGAGAAAACACTCAGAAGAGAGCTGTAATTTAGTGTCTGGATAGCAGAGTGACTGGGAACTGCATAGACAGATTAGGCAAAAATTAAATTTGTTTAGACACGTATGATGCAAGTGTCAGATCAAAGGAATCAGCTTCAAGGTAGTGCAGGGAATACTCTCCCACTCTAAAAAAGTGTACAAAAGAAAGCAAAACCAAGAAGCTGCCAGCCAAAATTACCAATGCAGTTCCATTTAACAAAAAATCAATATTACAATAAGATGCCAGTAATGAAAGAAAAACCACAGCAGTATCTCAATAAAGATTACAAATTACAAGATTATAAATGGAGAGCCACAGTCATTTTGGACAGACAAATATGACCACGGTACAACTGGAGGCCAAATGATGGTTTAGGAACAATGCCTGCAGCTTTCAAGAAAGCCAATGGGAGAAGCAAACACGCATCTCGGGGCAGGATTTGGCTCTAGGACTTGCACATGAGTAATTGTGGCAGGGAGATACAGAATATCCCAGAAATAAAAGACCTGCTCATTAGAAATCCAGCCAGCCAAAGCCATGGGGACGTCCTGACATAAAATCTCCATCATTTGTTGTTTTCAAGAAACTGGTGCCAGTCTTGAGATATTTTTAAGGGACCAAAACTGGGGTTTTTTAATTGTAATTTCTCTTTCATCCATCGAGCTCTTAAGCAATTTACAAGTTTTTGACAAACGCTCCAAAACCCACCCCTACAAATGCCAGGGGTGAGGACGACGCTGCAATGATGCTGGATCCATCTCCCCAAAGATAATGAAAGAGGTAAAAACACACAGCTTGTTTTGGAAAACAGAAGAACCACAGCTAAGGAACATTCCAGTTCACAGTCTTGCAATGAGGCAGAAATAAAGGATGGAACATAGGACTCTTGGCTTGCAATCAGCTGCCTTTGCCCTCAGCCCACCTCAGCTCTTGTGCAAAAGCTGATTTAAACAGGACAAATAATGAAAACAATAAAAATCCCCACCCTACTTTGATTCTGGCACATCCCTTTCATCCAATCACTGTATAAATAAAAGGCAAAATCTGCCCTGTAGAACTGACTCCTTTCTGTTCTTGCAGTGTCACCCAAGCCCACGCTTAAGAGATGTTTGTTCATTCTTGTCCTCTTTATTCTATTTAACACACAGCAATAGTTTCACAGCACAGAATATTGTCAACACTTTCATTTCTCAACAGGCAAGTTGAAGAAAACCCAAACTAAACCAGATTAGAGGGTCAGGACAGACACAAAATGGAATCATGAGAGGGAATGGTGGAAATGACTGAATTAAATATGTAGATAACAGCTCCAGAGCGATGCAGAAAGTGCAGGTGGTGCCATCAGGGCAGCATACACTACAATGGAGTGAGAGATACCTACCAGAGCTGGGAAGAGAACAGATCACAAAGAAAATACGGATTGAAGCCAATAAACTGCAGGAAAACTAAAATCAAAATGATAGGTGAAAGAAATGCATGTATCTGCATTGTGAGGAGTCCATTGAATTGAGCAAATGATACTCCTCCTGGGGGAATGATTCATTACCATATGGAAAAGACCTAGCCTATGATAAAGGATGGGGGAAAACCACTGAATAGCAGAATCTACCTACAGAAATTGAAAAAGAACGTTCTTGTTGAACTCTGGCAGAAGTACTTCAAAATTCCGACGGGCCTGACTAACGCAGATACGGAGGGGAGGGAAAAAAAAGCATGTTAAAATATGTGATATCATGCCTACAAGCAAGGGTGAAGGTCGAATCAGAGAAAATTTAAAATGCGCTGAGAAACAAGCAGCATCAGCAAGAGCGGTGCCAGAACGAACAGATTTTATTCATCTCTACTTCAGGACCAAAAGGGGGTGGGGGGAGGGAGGGGGGGGAAAGAAATACTGGAAGTCCTCCTTACTTGGGGGCTGTGTCTCCATGCCACTGACCTACTTCTACTTGAAGCACTCTGCTTGGAGAGCCTCGCTAATGCTCGAGAAAAAGGTCTTGTACCACAACAATATTGTGCTACAACAGTGCCCACAGTCTGGCTGCTCGGGGATTTATAAGCCAAGCTCACAAATAGACAGTAATGAGTTACTCACCAGAGGCTGTCAGCAAAGTTGCTAATTAGTACAAATGGTAGTAGATCTTGTAATGCTGTCCCCTGCTTTAGTGGGAACAGTTCCAAGACCACCTAACCTGTATCTCACCGGATTAAAGACAGATTGGCTCCCTTTAGTCCAGCCTGGCTTTTCTGGGGGTTTAAAAGCACAAGACAGAATCAGAGTTATAAGGAAAACTCAGGTGCAAACTTAACCACACAAACAAAGTGATTCAGTTCCTGGGGAGACACCCCACGTGCAGAAAATAATTACTCCTCCCTGTCCTCATGGAAGAGCAGATGCACCCATGTCAACAGAAGCCCTTCAATTGAATTTTGCAAGAACTGGGCCAAGTCCCAGGACTGTGAGTGCCAATGCTGCCATGGGGAACAGCACACCTTGAGCTCTCCAGCCTGCAGAACTGATAACCAGCAGCTCTAAGGCTTCCAGTACTGATAAAACCACCAGAAAAGGCAATTAAATGGGGCACAGTTTTAATGTGCAGCCTTCAAGCAGGGAAACACTTCATCTTCTCAGAATTTCACAGGACTGTGGTAACAAACTGTTGACATGTTAAAGCCACTATTAAGAAATACGATGCTAAAAGGGAAATAAGAAGAGTAATTAACTGGTTATTGCAGTTTAAATATATCTATTATTTAAGAAGTGCACCAAAGTTGCATTCCTGTTCCCTCTGCCAATGAATGTACAGAAGAAACAGAACATCAAATTTAAGAGCTTTTCTGATACTAATTCTTTCATAAAGAACCAGGTTTTAAAAACCACTGACCTGTCTGGCCATTGAAAATGTTAAGACATTTTCTATTAAAATAAGTCTTTCTATCAATAGAAATATTTTCTGTAATATTTTCTGCTGTAAAAAGTCCTAGGAGATTAAAGCAGATCAAAACCATTTAGTACGTATTAAGAAAACAATTTAGACAAGAGGGGTCAGTAATGGAAAGGTGAGATATCTACAACTGGAGCCAAGTTACAGAAAGGGTGAGCCATTTGTAGCCAAGTTAAACAAGACACAATTAAGGTTAACTTGGCTCTGCTGGTTTGTGTAAACCCACACATGAGGATTGTGGGGGGCTATGACAGTTTCAGTGAGACTTATTTACCTTGGCCTTTTCCTGGACTGTTGTAGGCCGACTTTGTTTGGAGATACCACACCTTTCCACCCATTCCTCACACCTGGCCTTTTAGCACACCCTAAATGCTTGCCCCGAGTGGGGTATTTTACTGGTGGCAAACAAAGGCTGATGGGGATGGCAACCAAATGACCATCAAAATATTTTTCAGTAGCACAGATGTTTTCCTGGCTGAAAAAATTTCCCCCAAAATGGCTTATTTCTACAAGAAATCTTTCTATATTGTAAAAAATGAATACATTTCAGTACAATTCCCCTCCCAAAGCAAACAGGTGTATTTTGTACTGGAGCAGTTCTGTCCCGTGTTATCTCACAGACACATCCTGTGGTAATTCCCCTCTGCTGCCCTGGCACAGCACATGTGGAACCACAGAATGTCATCATGGAGGGGCCATCATCCAAGGACCTCCAAGAGCCTCACTTCAGGAGTGCTGGGCAGCTGCCTCCCCCCACCAGCCTGGAAGAGCTCCAGCACAGACACAAAGCCTGGCTTGGGAGTCAGAGCCTGCAGTGTGCCCAGAGAAAAGAGCAACGTGCTACAGTTCCTTGTAGTAACCAGGAATAACACACTTTTTTCTCCCTCTGTTCAGTGATTTCATTGCAACTCAGGCTCCTAAATGCTTTTATGGACCCAGGCCAAGACATATTCAGTAATAGATACTGAAACAGATTATTTCATGAGCCAGTTCTGTAGGTTAATTCACACAAGTGAGAAAACAGTTCTGATTGAAGGGCGGAGTGATTTTTAAAAATTTGATTCATACAGAAGTGTTAACAGCCTTTTGCTTATACCCACAATTGCTGAACAGAATAGAATCAGTGGAAATGTTATTTCCAAGTACTGTGGTGTAAATAAAACCTCCTCTCTCTGACTCACATCGTGAGTCATTTTTGTCTGTACGTTTTTATGCCGAGGAGGGATATAACTCTGAGCATTCTCCTCATGGAGAGCTTCTCGTGTCTCAGATTCTCTGTTGCTCTTGGGCTTTGTGGATTCTTAAAACCTCTAGCTCTAGCAATTTCCCTCTTGTTTACTGTAACCTTATCCCACTTGTTCAGCTCGCTGGCATGAGTGAAAGAAAGACCTGAAGTTATATCAGTCACAGAGCTGGCACTTGGTACGGAATTATATAGAAAATGATAAAATAAGCAGGAAAGGTTATTATTAAGCTGCATTAGAGCAGCAGCACCTAGGCAAATTTACACCTTGTGTGTGCAATAACTGTAGGGCATCGCCAATTACTTCAGCTGAAAACATCTCCTCAACATCTCTTTTCTAAGGACCTTGCTGCTCACAGTTTTCACCAAACCTCCTCATTTGTGACCCAAAGGCTGGCCCAGCCCATGTGGGAAGGCAAAGGAGGAAGAGGAAGGAATGGGAACTAAACCCAGCCACATCCCCAGCACACGTCCGTGAGTGTTGTCTCTATTTTTAGCCTTGTGAGAGCCCTGTGGGATGAAGTGGGATGTGACACATCTCACAGCAAGGATGGGGAATAGGTGAGGCTGTCCCACTCCCCACTGCCCTGGCTTTGTGCTGGCCCATCCCTCACAACACCAGCCAGGCTCAGAGCTGGGGCTCATGATGTACCTGCCCAACACGTGCCACAGGTGAACAGGTTTGGGATAATTGCTCATCCTTCAAATACCCTGAATGCTAAATGAGACAAGAGTCCAATGGGAGAAAAGTCATTGTAGTCAGGTGCATATGAATAAACCTATAACAGAGCTACATGCAGGAGAGGGTCTTGATTAATCCTCTAAGATACAATACTATATATATATATTATATATATATATCCAGAATCATCTATGTGTATGTACACCAGAGACTTGGGTTTGTAGAAAGGATGCTTCCAAATCCACATTACCCAACACAAGGAAGAGTGATGCTAATTCCTTAAATCTGGCAGATAACGATAACCTAAATTTTTTGCCTTCTGTAAAATAAATGGGAGCCAGGGAAGGTTTTGAACAAGTCAGCCTTGTTTGCCAAACAAATCAGTTGTTCAAAAAGATTATGGACATTAGCAGGTGATGACTTTTCTGGTTATTGATTCTTGGTGAGGAAAAAAGGTTTAATAGTGGGTATTGGAGGAATACCACGTGTAGCAACTCACATGTAACATATGGGAGGGTGTGAGAATACTTTTGGTTTACTCCCCTGAGTAGATCCAGCTTTCTCCAGGGCTTCCATGACAAAAGCAGTGTGTTCCAGTGGGCACAGCTCTCTAGAGTTCCACCCAGTGGATCAGCTAACAGCTGAATACGTGAGATATGCACCAATAAAGCAGCTAGCAGGTGTCATCTTGGAATTCCTTAAGTGTTCTTAGCAAACCAGGTGCCCACAGGAAGGAGGCAATTGAGGTATCAGTTATATCTTTACACCTGTTTGCAAATGCTGATCCAGGCCCTCACACCGAGCACTTAGCCAATAGGAAGCTAATGTACAGCAGTGACTAATTGATAATTAAAGAAACCTTTAGGAATACCATAAAATATCTGGCACAGGATTCTCTCATCCACTTAGCAGAGGCTGCACTGCCATGCACTTATCATCCCGCTCTGCTAGTTTTCATAACAATTAAGATGGTGAATCTGTGTGAATCAGGGGTTCAGTTGCAATTTACAGAGAACTGCCTGTGTTTTATTGTTGTCTGATGGCTCCTTCTTTAGTCTGCAGAGGGGATCACTCTATTACTGTGCTTTCGACGGCTCACAGGTTGGCCCTTGCCCCTCTCTTTCATAAAGTAAGTATAATTAGATGATAATGCCCTTCTTGTCAAAACTTACTGCTTATTTAAGCCTGCAGTAATAATTTCGATTTATTAAAGATTTATTCAGATAACATTATTATCACTGTTTATTCAAACGAACATTCTTTTTTCTTTTTCCTTCCTTTTTTTTTTTTTTTTCTTCCAGGGGAACAAAAGAGATAATTCCTGCAAACAGATGTAACAAACCTGTCAAGTTCTCAAATGGTTAAGTTGAGCATTTTACTTGGAAAGGCTGACAAATTTTCTTCACTTCAAAATATCATTAACACCAATAACACATTTGCCCAAGCCTATTTCTAAGTTGTAAAAAAAGATTGCTACAGATTAAGACCCTTGATATAATGCTATAAGCTCCTAACAATGGTATCTTTTATAGTGAAGAGCAACCGCAGACACAAATTGCCCCCTTTCCTGCACCTTTTTCACAAAAATCAATATTAAAGTAGTAGCTGCCTTAACTCTCCCATAGACTATATGAGAAAAAACCACAGCCACGCTTAGGACAGTTTAGGTCAATAAAGAATCAATACTGTGGTTGAATCTGTAGAAAGATAAAAGACTTGGAACTCACTACACTGTGCCCTATTGTTTCTCTCTATTTTGAAAAGAAGCTGAAGTGCTCACTTTTTTTTTCTCCTTAAAGCAGCAATGAATTTTGTGTTTGTGGGAAGCGAGGGAGGTCACTGGAGGCTGCATGTGGCTTCAGTGCCTGCAGACGAGGGGTCTGATCTTGTTCACCCACACCTCCCAGCCAGTTCCAGGGGAGCCCAGGGAGCAGCAAGAATGCAGCGCTGGGCCCCCAGCGGCCTGGAAACCAAAACACTGCTCCGGCTCCCATCAAGCCCAACTCATTTATTAACCATGGAGAGACTACCCAGAAAAACTGTGCACTGCGAGGGTTTCTTATCATGATTTCCAGCTCCCTATCTATTAGGAAGAGGAGAGCTGATTTTGAGCAGAGAGAGCTCTGAGATGTCTGTGGCAATTGCCAGGTACGTAGATCCTGCTCTAGGGCTGAAGGCAAGCTCACCCTCCACATCTCATGTGGTGATTAGACCAAATTTCAGTCCCCGTGTGAAAAAAACACAGGTTCAGAAGCAAATAAATATCTCACCAGGCACACACACATCTCCCTACACGTGGTTTGGATTTGTTTCCCTCTGCTTTATCCCTTTCAGTGCACTGTGCCTCCTTTATAAGCCTGAGAACTGCAACCATATACCTGTCTGGAGAGTAACTGAACATGAAAAAATATTGGTTTGTGTAGACTGGAGAGTTCAGATAAAAACAATTTATGAGCCCAAATCTTCCAAATTCTTTACTTGAAGATGCACTTTGTTATCCTACAAGGGGCAGCTTCCAGCACTTCTCAGCTTACAGCCATAGCTCCTACTTGCAAAGGCTCAGGGAAAATCTAGATAAAGCTGGAACTGCAGCTCCTCACAAAGACTGGTGAGGAAGTGGGTAGCAACAGAAAGGACAGCCACAGTTTTAAATGCACTTGGCTGTTGAAAGAAATGGCAGAACTCTTGGAATGCTGGGGCTCTCAAATTCACAGGGAACACTCCCACCCTGATCCACAGTTTAGTTACAATTAGAAAAAGCAAAGGAGTGGTTTTAACAGTGCAGACTGAAATGTTCCTGCCTCCAAGATGCACTGAAGACAACAGTGTTAACAACAGTGTCTCAAGTACTTTACATGAAGAGCAAATGCAATCCTTCTATTCAGCATTAACAGGATTATTTTGCTAAATAATTAGTTGCTATTAATAATAATTATTACTAGTATTAAGATTATCAGGGTAAAATTCTTTCATTACATTGTCTGCCTCTTTTTCTACAGCACAAGTTTATCCTGACCTCCTCCTTTCCCACTGCAAATACTGGAAACATGGAAAAAGGGTGGCAGTAAATGCATAACCCACAGCATACTGATAAAGGAGTGTCTGAGGTGCTCCCAGTGCTTCACACCATGGAGGAGGCTGAGCACATCCACTCTCTGCTCTAGCCCTGGCACTGTGATGGGAAAGAGACAGGAAATAAGCAAATAAGCAAAGTCTTAGGGGTAGAATCTCCATGGCTTTAGCAGGACATTGTGGAGATTCAGTGGAGCCTTCAGCTAAAGTTGCCTTGAACATCCACCAGCAGAGAAAAAAAGAGCACTATTTATAAATACCACCATTTTACCTCCAAGCCCTGGACTTTTTTCCCTATCCAAATATACTCTTCCTAAGTCTTTGTGCCTAAACAATGTTTTCTTTCATTATTCTGCCATCTCCTTCCCACACTTCTCTTCCCATCCAGTTGCTGCTCATCTCTCTCCTTAGCCCTGACTATAGTTTTCATCCCCATGGACCACTTTCTCAGCTCCTTCTTCAGGGTCTACACCGAGCTTCTTAGACCTCTTCCAAAGCTGAGGTGAGACTCTGCCACAGCATTCCTTTTGCCTGGCTCTGGTGACATCTTCTGCATACTGGTGTCCCAAAAAGGGCTGGACAGGGAGGTGAGCCAGAAGGTTTAACACAGCTTGTCAGACCGACTAGGCTCTGAAGAAATCAGACTCTCTGATGGGAGGTGGGGAAGAAGAGCAGAGTGCAGTGACCTCTTTCAGTGTCAAGACACAGAGATGCAGTCTCTCTGCAAAGAGCTGACGTGGGTTCAGATTTCAGGGCCCTCCAGCTGATTGTTACCCCTGCTCTGCTGGTACCATTAAGGGCCAGGGAAAGCAGCTCATTCCTTTTGTGCTGAGGCAGCTCGGGGAGCTCTCAGACACCCACCCAGCTGGGTGACTGCTCCAGTTTACTCCCAACAAGGCACAAGTCCCAGTTATGGCTGAGGGTTTTTTGGGTCAGACTGTGGCTTCAGTTCCGAAGAAGGTCTTCCTTTCCTCAACTTGCCACTAACCCATTTCATCAAAACCACACCAGACAAATGCAGTATTTCTGCCTTGCAGCACGGATCAAACAGCAGGCTCAACAAGGGAGTAGACTCTGAGTAATTCCCCCCCAGTTACTCTGTCCCCAGCTGAACAATGCCAGGGCTAATCCTGCTCTCCCTGACTCCAGCAGCACAAGGTCAAGTGCAATATCCTTATCTCCTGGTTTGATTTACACTAAATTATAAAATCAGGGCTTTGAATTAAATAGTGTGCAAACATCAAGAACTTAACAGTTAATTTCCCCCATATCTCCAACAAGATCTCTTACACTTCCCCTTTTCAATTAACACTACCTTTCTGAGTCAGTTCCTGAGATGCATCTCTGTGCTCATGTGCTGGTGTACAGGGCATGCTAAAAGTCTGATCCCTATTATAGCCTGGAAGACAAAAATAATTGTAGCCTTCCTTGATTTTTGTTAAAGGCAGAAACAACAAAAATTAATCTTTACACAAACAACCCAAGGGAGCATTCAGTGGGACTTTTCAATCTATTCATGATCTGTAATTCCCAGCCCCCAAAGTCTCCATGTTACAGCTTAATATCTAGGGACTCCATATGTTGAGGGAACACAGCAGAACCAAAATGAGCTGAAAAAAGAATGCATTAGATTCAAACATGGGATAAAACAGTACCCAAGGAGCCCTTGTTTCATTTTCTCTACCTGGAACCATGGGACAGTGCAGCCATCTCAGCCTCATTCAAGTGTAACATTTCTTTTGAATATGACAGTGGTGGTGACCTTGTCATTAACTGATGCTGGTAGCAACACTTCAGCTTTCATAATTCAGTTAATTTTCAAGCCAGTGGTTACTGAACCCCCAATATAACTTCAGTATAATTAAACTGTATTAAAAATAATAATAAAAAAATCAGCCCACCTTCTGATAAAATACCAGTTAATGTTTCACTTGAACTCACTAAAACAAGGAAGTTTGGCAGTCATGGTACAAGGAGAATTTGCCCAGAATTTTTATGGACATAAAGATGATAGACAGTGCTGTCCTAGTGTGGCCAACCTTCCCATGCTGTGAGCACAAAAGTGAGGCAGGGAAAGCATTTCCTACACCTTTGAAAACCTGACCCTAATCTCTTTTTTCATACAAATCCTGTGCTAAGCACACTTAAGATCCTTTCTTTCTTTTTGCTTTTTCTCTCCCTCCACAATTGGCAATGACCACCAGAAACCTGAGAATGTTGCTTATTTCCTGGTGGATTTGTGCTCTCCTGCTTGGCAAGACAAGTCATTCTTTCCTTCCATCTTGCCACTTTGTTCCCCCAAACCACCATTTCTGTACGTGTGCACTCAGTGAACTTTGCAAAGCAGAGGCTGATCTTGCTGCCTTTCCTTCATGGCCTCCTCCAACACCATCCCTGTGCTTTCCATGCTTTCCTGAAGTCTGGGAACAGTTGTGGATTCAGTAGGGGTCCTTCACGGATGCTCAGCAGCAGCACAGTAACATTAGAATTAATCCAGAGAGGAAGGAAAGACAAACAGCTGCTTTAGAGGTGCCAACAAAGCTCTGCAGTGTTCTCTCAGCTTAGTGTCTTTCATTCAAAACCAGGTTTCAGTCATTCCACCTCTCCCTCTTTCATGAGGAAAAAAACAAAAACAAACCCAACAACAAAAAGAAGCTTGCCTGAGGAAAATCCAGGGACCTACAAATTCAGCCCTCTGAAAGCTGCAGAGCAATATTAATATTAACCCATCCCCTTCCCATCCTCTGCCTGTAGTCCTGAAGCAGTTACAGGGACACCTCCAAAGGGACTCAAGACAGGTGTTTTCAATTGGTAAACCCAAAATCTTTTTTTTGCAGCGACTCTGCATGCCCATGTTCCAGCTCAAAGACAGTGTTTTGGGGCCAGGCTGATGCCTGTAACAAAAATGTGAAAGGTGACACAGCCATGCCTTTAATTACACTGCTGGTAGCAGATGCACTTCAGCAACACACACAGAAATTGGAGAACATGGTGCTGGGCTCAAACTAGAAGATGTGAGAGTTTCAATTAACACAATCCTTCATGATTTAGGAAAAATATGCAGGAGCAGTATTTATTTAGCCTGCAGCCAAAGTCCATTACTGAGAATTACTCTTAATTAGAGTTGTGTGAGGTTAGGAATATCCACTCCTATTGTGATTCTTTCACCTACCATAAGAGCTACCAAGTTTGCTGAGCCTCTGGCAATTCTAGGCTGGTTGGAAAAACAGCCAGATGATAAAAGGATTACTTTAAACATGATAATCTAACCTAGGAAAAAAATATTTGTTTTACTTGTCCTTATAATCTGACAGCCATCATCATCAAACAGTGTCAGTCTAAAATATTGCCCCAAAAACTCGTGTGAGAACAAGGTTTGCCAAACACTGAATCACTCTTAAACAAATGCTTTGTCTCAGGTTTTCCTGTCATTAATTGATAATTTCTCTTCCTTGGATAAACACAACCCAGATCCTTCTCTTTTTAGTGGCAGCTCTAAATCAGGACTGGATTTGACACCCAGTGAAATTTTGGGCCGGGTAACAAGGACGTGTCCTCACCAGCAATATGAGACAGGGATGGAGTGTGGAACTATGAAGGAATATCAGTTGGGAAGAAGAACAACGTAGGAGCAGAAGCCAACCTTCATCACAGACAAAATCCAGGAGGCTTCAGACAGCATTGGAAGGACTGCCCAAAGAAACTGTTCCACAGAGAGCAAGCATGAAGGAACCAGGAATTAGCATTCATTCATTTTCTGCATTAGCAAGGAAATGAAATCAGCAAAGAACTAGACCAAAAGGGTTTGAGTTTGGTGCAGATGAGCTCAGGAAATACCAGTATTTATTTGAGAATCTCAGACACACAAAACGTGGCTTGTCTGCAGTACCTGTTTCTTACTGGTTTAAATATCCCTAGTCCAGTGGCAGAACCTCATAAGAGAGAGCTAGACAGAAAAAAAAAAAAAAAAAAAAAACATGGACAGGAAAGAAAAGGAAAAGACTGAGTTTCCACAAACTTAAACTCCTAAGAACAGGCTGGGTTTAAGCCTAAGGGGAGCTTGTGTCATTTCATCTGTTCCTAATTGCTTTGCTCACTCCTGGTGAGAGCTGAGAGCCATTGTCATGTTAAAGGATGGAAAGAGGCCAAAAATTCAGAGCTAGTGACTACAGTCATTACAAGGAGAGGAGGAAGCAGTTGAAAGCCAAACCACATTTTACCTTTTTGCACCTCCCTACCCAAATCAAACCTGTAGAGACACAGTCACAGTCCAGATCTATGACTGTTGGTATTGATGCAAACTTTATTTTCATTTCCCAGGTTTTTGGACAGGTGATCTATGAAGAGGGCATATCAGTCACCTGAGGTGTCACCACAAAACCCTGCAGAGTTTCACATCCAAAAGGTACAAGCACCCTGCAGCATAAGGCAAAATGATCTTCATGTGAATGATTGTTTCAAACCAGACTCAAAACCCTGGAGAAAATTTAAGGGGCAATAAGACTTTAAAGTCAGGTAGAGCCAGGAGTCTTGAGTCTTATTAAACAAAAACAATCAGAGTATCCACATTTTTGTAGTCCTACTGTGAAGTTCCAATAAACTTTACCCAAAAAAACTCCATAACACTCCTTACCCAGCTTCGTGGAAAATGAGAAGTGATTCCAGAGGTTGGCTGACTCTTTAATACCTCTTGTAGTAGTTAAAAAGGCCACTTTCTTCTTCTCTCTCACACTCTTTTTTTTTAACTTTTACTGCAAAACCATTAAAGAAAGAACTAGTTCTAGTAATAAAAGGTAGCTATATTCCCACTGGGAAAAGGGGAATGGTGGTTCCTGTGTACCCTTAGTGCTCTTGGCAGGGGTACTTATAAAGAAGGTGAAGGTCGCAGGAAAGAGAACAGAGTATTTTCTGTTCAATGGAAAATGGAAACTTCCAAATGTGAAAAGGAATTTTAGCAAGTTTTTATTTCCTTCTTTTACAGCCCTGACATCATATTTCTTCACAGTGACATCATGGCTTTGAAGTAACAGCTTCCAATGATACCAGTGCATCAGAAGCCTTACAAAGCAAACGCATTTGGTGTTCCTGATTTTCTAAGACATTGATGAAGTCTAGGCCTGAGCAGATTTTCCTGCTCAGCGCATTTTCTGTGTTTACACAATCCTGTTAAAATCCTGTGAATAACACCTTGCTGAAGTGCCCAGGACCAGGAGAATACCTTTGATGGAGGGAAGTTAGAAATGAAACAGTTAAAAATGCACAGTTGGGTTCACCCAGCAAGACTTAATTTTAACTCTAACTCCCTGCTTCTTCAACCAGTGACACCTAGAAGGAATTCCTGCCAGAACTGCTCCCCAAGAGATGCTGCATCCAACCCTCCTCTTACTGCACTTTCAGGAGAACATGGTTTTTGAACTGTGTAGTCAAACTTCAAGGCAGATATTTGGTGTGAGCCCTGATTTTGAGTAGCTTTACCCTGCTGAAACGGAGATCAGGATTTGGCCGCCTTCTGTTTTGAACAGATCTTCTTAGAACTGGGAATTTGCTGGCCTCTGACGCTTGCTAATAAACAGATGCAATTTCCATTCCCAGTTTAAGAGGGAAGGAGTCAGAGCCAGGCAAGAGCTCCAAAGATGCTGAACTGCCTCTCTCACCTGTAGGGATGTGATTATATCTGGCAGAGTGCTCTGGGGGAGCAGCTTTCACCACAGTGCAGAGCTACGAGTCATCTTTCCCCTAAACTCCTGTGCCCTTCCTGAGCTGGAGCAGTCACTGGACAGCAAGAGACAAAGCTGTGCATTTTCCAGCACAGACAGCACAAAGAATCCAGAGGCTGCACTGTTTTCTGCATCCACACACCCTAAAAATACACGGAATGAAGGTAATGCGCTGTAATTAGCCCACACCAAGCTAATGAGGACTGGTGGACTTAATGCTCAGGCAGTTGGCATTACCATTTTCTGGAGAGCTCTTTTGTCACGGATTCACAGAAAAAGGGAAAATACAGAGCCTCCCTTCAAAAAGTCTGTGTCTCCAACAGGTAACAGCTGTTGCTGTTTTAATATGATCTCAGGGCTCATATAGATGTGACATCACACAGAACTGAGGCTGGGCCATCGATTTTACTGCCAATATACCTTAAACCGTGGGGATTTTGTTACAAATTTGTATGTTGCATGTGTGACAACAAAATCCACAAATGGAAACCTCTGTGCAGTTTCATCCCTTTGTAGTAATTGTGAGCCATAAACTGGCTTCATTTCAGCATTAAAACCTGTATTAATTTTAAGATGAATAGAAGTGAGCAAGTCCATCACTGTCAGAATTTATTACACATCCGAACAAAAAAAGTTTCGATATTTGACTGGTGAGCTGGCCAAGCAAGAGGAGATGGAGATGGTTTGTATTCTAATTTCAAGCTGCAGGGCTCCCAGGTGTATTGTATAGGATTTCCTGTAATTTACAGGCAAAATAAGCAGTCTACAGGAAAATGTTTGCCACACCGTACATGCGTATTAATTACACAGCAGGACACAATGATTTCTTTGTGATAGGAAGGGATGGGATCTACAGGCAAACTATTAAAGTGAGGTGGAAATGCAGACATGCTTCTGCCTTTAAAAAGGGCTGTTGGATTCAGAGAAATAAAATCAGTAAGTGTCTTGTCACACTTTGTATTCCCAGGTCACTGCCAGGCTCCATGGGTGCCAGGGAAGGAAAATGTCTCCTTCCAAATAGGCTCTGGGAATCTCACTCTCTTGGCCATCCTACTTCTGCACCATGAGAAAAGCTTCCCCCCTTCAGTGAGAAAGGAGATTTTAAGACTAGGTGGTCATTGTTCAGCATATTATAATGATGCAATTGACTCTCCCCAGGTCTGTGGGATGGATACATCCCTTCACCTACCACTGAGCTCCAGGAAAGCAGTGCTTTCATTACCTCAGGTTAGTGCAATGTGAAACTTGTTGGAGAGAGGCACATCGTTACCCCCTTAAAAAAGATGGGAATTTCTTTAGAGATATGTAATCAAGCCTTGAGATGTAAAGGGATATGAGAAGAATAAGTAAAAAATTCAGGCTGCTTTTCTCAAGACCAAATTTGGGCTAAGTGCACTGGCATGTTCTCACTGTGAGATGAGCAATTCTTGTTACACTTGTGTTCAGATGCAATTTCGGAAGCAGAACTTGAATTTTTTTTGTTGGTTTCTTTTTTCTTTTTTTTTCTTTTTTTTTTTTTTGCCTGGTATGAAGCAGAAATCTCACCCTCCACACGCCTTTCCCCAAAGAGCTGGGTTTGCCTACATATGGTTGGCATTCAGGAGGGAGAAGCTCAAAACCAGCACAGTTTTGTTTGACTGAGGCACTCCTTAAAACCTTCCTTTTAGTGCATAGGGATAGGGTAGGAGAATGAGATTTCACCAAGGAACAGCTGCAGATTCATGTGGACATTTAACGGTGCCCAATATCACTTACAGGCCAAACAGCCAGATTGCCCAGAGAATCTGCATTTTAAAAAGCTGTGAAGTCATCAGCCACAGGAGAAAACTGTTACAGAAAACTATCAGGATAAAACCTACCCAACTCCAGCAGAAATCATGCTGCTGACAAGCACAAGGTTCTGGGTTCAATATTGCAGCCACTGGCTGAAATTTTATAACCTGTAGCAGAAAGGTCCTTGTCAAGATGCTGCAGCCCAGGAGTCCCTGGCTGGCACTGGGGAGGTCATGAGGGGAGCAGCATCCACAAGAGTCCTTGGATCCCCCTTCCTCTTCAAGACAGGAGGGGAAAAAAATACTGCTGAAAATTTCTAGACAAAATAGAGTTTAATTTGTTGGAGGTGTTTTGTTGACAAGGAAATAGAAAGCATGTGTCTGTGCTTCTCTTATTGTAGTTCCAAGTAATGAAAGTATTTAAGGAGGTACAATTATGGACTTGGCAAGCACCTGGGGCTCTTGGAACTGCTTTTTCACACTGAATAAACACTGCAGTTAATCTGTTTATGTTACACTGCACTGGGAAACTATCTCCAAGGAAAGGTTGCAAGTATATATTTTCCACTCCTTTCCTTTGTTTTTAATGTTAAATTAATAACTTGTTTAAAGGAGTAGATTTTCTCTCAGAACATGATAGAGGTGTAGTCCAAAGCAACTTTTGAGTGTGGACAATGTAATTCATCAGAACAGACTAAAATTAAACCATTCTGTACATTCTACAGCAGAGCTGAGTGTAACTGCCCCCAAGTGCAATGTGGCCTTATTATTCACCTAAAAAAATATGCAAACATGTCCTTTATTCCTAACCTGAACTACAACTACGAGCAAATCTGGAGAACATTACACAAACAGTGCAAGTTAGCCAGGGGATGATGAGCCTGAAAGAGAATCACTGTGTCTTGCCCTGCTGCTCTTAGACCCAAGAAAATAGAGGCCAAGATTTGAAAACACAACTAGAAGATTTTCTTTTGAACTCCATAAAGTTGTACACTTCATCTTTTTCTCCCATTTTAGGCTCCAATACTAGAGTTTAATTTGAGTATAAAGTACCAAAGCAGAAGTCAGCAAGAACCCTTTTATTGACTTCAGTTGGCACTGCATTTGGGACTGGTGTTTTTAAAATCAGAGCAGCACAAGGAGGTAAAAACCACGCGTCCGTAAGGTTAAAGAAAAGTGTGTGTGTTTAAAACATTGAAGAAATTGTTCTGAGAACAATTCATCTTTCTGGAAATATGAACCCTATGATGCTGCCAAGGTCAGGGAGAGCTGTGATAATTTAGTGTGTAAGTGCTAGTCATCCAGCACAATGCCACATTATTTAATTTGGGAACACATTCATACAGCTGCCTGACAATAGCCATGGATGGGAACACTACCTGTGGGCTGGGGTCAAGGCAATGCAGTTTAACGTTAAAACAAAGGAGCTAATGGGATTCCTGTTCAACTTCCAGCTTATTATGGGATCCCAGCTACTTCTCTTCTGTCTCAGTCAGCTTCTCTGGAAAGGAGGACCACACTGTGACTAATGGCTGAAAGAAAAATGCAGTGCATATGCCTGGCTTATTTTGCCATACTTCCTAATTTCTCTGTCCCTTTTCCATTTCTTTTTTTTTTTTTTTTTTTTTGGCCATTCAACTCTGGTTTGTGAATTCCACATTTTCCTCAGGGAGCAGGAACACTGCTCACCTTGTGAAATTGGAAGGACTAATATTAAAAAGGAGAAACTATCTTCAGCTGTAAAAATCAGATGCTTTGCTCATGCCAAAATTAATAATACAGAGATATTTGGGGCTTTCTCTTCATTCTTACAGCTGGCAGTGCACAGAATATTTTATAAATAAGACTACCTCCCATACCCAAACTCTTACAGAGACAAATAAATGTCATACCCTTTCCTGAGAAGTATAAACACAGAGCAGGGAAAAGAGCAATATGAGGAAAATGAACAAATTCAAGACTGAAAAAACCAAAACCTCTGAATTTTTACCTCCTTGTTACTAAACTCATAAAACAGACCTTTTCCCTCAAAAAATGAGATTAAATAATTAAAGATGTAACCTTGTTTTATATTAAATCAGGTGCAAAGCTTTGCTCTGTTTGCAGAGGAGCTGAGAGTGACTCTCTGCAACGGCTGTCGTAGAGAGTGACTTTCAAAATAATATTCTTTCAGTGCACAAAAGAAGAGCAAGAGATGGATGTCCTGTGGCTCCACGTGGATGGCTGTCTCCAAGGAGCTCACACAGATCATCACACCACAGACTGTCACAGATGCTCAGGAGTGGGCATGGCAGGAGGGAGAACAGTCCCAGCTCACAACCTAGACAGGCTCAATCACCACAGAACTTCCAGAGGAAGACACAGGGAACCCCTCACCTTATACCCATTTGCACCACGAAGTTTGGAGCTGCAGCCCTTCCCTTTGGAAGTCCTGCCTCCTTAATCCTCTCGCACATGGAGCTGCCCACAATTCCCAGAGCAGCAAATGCCAGGGCTTTATTCTGGGGCAAGACCACTGCTGGGTCCATCCCTGTACACACAAACTGATAAACAGGCTGCTCCAGACCCAGCAGGCTCAACTCCAGTCCCCTCTGCAGATGTATTTTTGCTATAAATCGTGGCACACTGCTGTGCCGTGTAAAAAATGGAGTTATTCAAAGCAGTGGGTTTAAGTTCAAAGATAATGTCATGTTCATTTGGAATATAAGCATGAGCAACGCACTCCCAGATACACTCTCTGTCTCCCTACATCCCTATCTCAGCTGTAGGCAGAGTGGTAATATATAAAGAGAGAGCAGGTGGGATTTTTTTAGGTGGGGAAGAAAAAAGGCTTATAGCTCCAAAGCCGAGTTCCCTGCCTATCCCACATTTTGGAAATGAAACAAAAATGTCTCATGAATTGAACAGGCATGCTCCAAAATAAAAAGAAACAATAGTATGCAGAGAAATGCAGGAAATTCACTGATTAAAACGTAGGATTTTATTTCAAAAGACTCTGGGCAGAGTCTCCATTTTTTGCCAACTGCTTCTATCACCTGTGTGAAGGTGCCACTGGACTTATACATGCAAAAGCCATTTATCCACTTATATTTGGTATCCTGCAAGGTCTTCTGAGTCCTGAAGGAGCTCAGAAATAAGGAGCTTTCAGGATGGCACCTGCCTAAATAGCCTCGCTCACTCGATGTAAATGGTCTCATGCCACAGAGATTTTGCTGAAGGCTTTTGCTCCATGCACGGAACTGACGGCATTCCAAGGACTAAGGCTTGGACTCTGATCTCCCTGTGCAGCCAGAGGAGAGGGATAAGCCCCTAAGTGGGATGAGAAGACTAAAGTGATGATTTAACACACTTTCTGTGAGCAGGCAGCCCCAGCCTCGGAACTCCAGCCTCAGAGCCCACTCCCTGCCTGCTGCGTTCCATAAAATGCTTGGGAAAAACACTTTGCACGTCATCTGCTGCACATCAGCAGTGCAAGACAATTAATCAGGGATTCCAGTGCCACGTCATAAATTATGGCACCTTCTGTCACTGACACTTGAAAGACAAAATGTGAGAATCTGTCTGTACCGACATCCTTCAGCTCAGGCAGAAGCACTTTCGGTGTGCTTGGGGCTGGCTCCCAGCTCCAGGGTCTGATCCTGATCCCACTGCTTTGGCCATGCACATTGCAGGGACGTTTGTCACCCATGTCACATCAGAATGGAGCCTTCAGCAGGCTTTTGACAATAACATAGGAAAATCATCTCCCCACTACTTATTCCATTATCACCGACTAATGGGAAGACCTGGAAAAGTCCCTCCACGTGTGAGCTGTCCCCCAGACAAGAGAGAGCTGCTGCACATCAAATTCCTCACCACAACAGCTCTCTGCAGCAGGACCTGGAGTCCAGGCTGCACCTTCCCCACTCCATTGCCGGAGAGATGCACAGCGGTGAAACATCCCCAAATTAAACAATTATGTTTAGACACACAAACACACAGAGACCTCCCACTAACTCAGCAGATTCTTTTGAAAGTTGGCACTGTCAAAACAAACACAGTCGCCTGTAGCACCCTTCCCCGGCTCCTGCTGACAGCGCTAGTGAGGAGGAGGAGGTGCTGAGTACTTTGTTATAATGAGGAGGAGGATAGTGTTGGGAAAGGTGTTGAGTTTGACACAGAAGTATCAAGAGCAGGAAAGCGAAAGTCAAGGAAATCAGCCTTGTGCCACGTAAAATTGTTCTGGCACTAAACCTACAAAAATCAATGACTCTGCTTTCACAGGAGGTTTCACATAAACCTGAGGGAGCGTACAGCACGAGCTGCACCAGATGGAAAGTCTCTGGAAGTGGGGAGTGAGACAGGAGCAGTGCTGGTATCTCTGAGCTACATCAAACACAGAATTCACAAACAGCAATTAGAGCTATTCACATCCATCCATCCTTCACTTCTGCTGTACCAGTAAGGAGGGAGAGACAGCACCGAGAGAAAACCAGTGTTATAAACGTATCTGCAGGTAGTAAAAGGATTGTTTGTACCCATGCATTTGTGTCTGTTACCTGAGTGAAAATCTGGTAATACAGCAGTCTGAATTTTAGGTCAAAGTTATTTTTCCTTGGTTGCACCTTTTCAAACTCATTTAATCACAGCAGCTTGTATTCCTTTGCCCTCCCTCACAAAACCACACCCCCCCACACGCCACATTTTAAACCTTCTCACAAAGAAAACTGAGGGAAAATAATTTTCTGCAACTTATCCATCTTTCAAAGCAGCTTCTGGCAGAAGGGAGCTGAGAGTGATGAGTCCATAGAATAATAAATAATAACAATATTGAGCAGTTTTGCAGAGCAAATACACATTGAAAAACTTTTCCTCTTGAGTGCCTGACATTATTAATTTGTTCTCCAAACACATTGGTGAGGGGAGTCAGCCCATTTTTACACACAGGGAAAGTGAGCATATAGATTTCAATAATTGTTTAAGACACAGAGGAGTCAGTTCCAGAAACTGGGCAAAACAACACAGGGAGATCATAGTCCATATCCATGGCAACATTTGGGCAGAGCCTTGTCACCACAATAATTGCTATTGGCAAGTGACACATGCTTGGGGTGTGTAACACCTGTGAATAATATCCTCCTGGAGCTGCCCTTCCCTGTGGTCCAGAAGGAGCATGTCCCAGGCCTCAAGGAGCAGCAAAGGCTGGACAGAAGTCCCTCTAATTATTGATGACAGAAGTATTTCTAACCCCTTCCCAGCTTCTGCTTAAAAGAGTTCAAACTTGTAGCGATTTACTGTTTAAGTAATGTGTGACATCCAAAGATCCCATTCTGAGCTGCACAGACACTCATCTGGGACATCCTTTCCTATGGAACAGCAGCATTTTTATTTTGTACCACAGGATGTTGTTTGCAGCCCCATTACCACAGAGATTCCAGATGAATTGAGGGGAGGGGGAGAAGACCTGAACTGACTTGCTGTATCCACATGAAATGACTTGTGAGTGACCTTGTGTCCAACCTGCTAACATCTAAGACAAAAGCACGGAGAAGCTGAACAAAGGAAAGCAGGAAAGCTCCCAGAACTGGGTGTGTGTGGGTTTTGTTTGTTTGCACAGAGATACATTTTGAGGTTGAGAAACAGATACCTTATTTTTAATTCTTCCCGTTTTATAGCACTTGTAGCAGTATCACAAAAATATTAAGAATTTCCAGGACCAACACAGCACCAAACCCAGATGAAAATCTCACCAGTCACACCCACACTAATGAGCTCTCAGAAATCAATGGATTTAGGGATTCTTGTGTGAACAAACATAACTTGCCCCAGGTTCCCTTGATAATGGCTTGGTGATGAATCCAGCCTTCATCCTCACTTTTCCTTACAGGATTCCTTATGAGCCAAGTTATAATGCAAAAGTGAGGCAGGCAGGGGAACAGCTCTCGTGTCACCCCCTGCTTGCCCTGGGCAGTGGCTGGTGCTGGCACACTAGTATGATCTACACAAGCTGATGCACTGGGGCTGCTGCTTTGCTTTTTAGAGCTATTGATTTCCTGCCCTTTCTTGTAAAGCATTCCCTGAACTGGAAGCAGTTAAAGGTTAACAGCAAAGATTTTGTTAAAAAGAATATTTTAGAATTGTTTAAGATCATAAATTATTAGTAGTTAAATGCCCACACCTAAAAACTGTTCTGAAATTTGTGTTTTCAAGGCAATGAAGCCCCAAGAGTTACCTGCCAATATGAGCAGCTCTGACTCTGCTCCAGCTTTGCCCAGACAATTTCCAGCTCCCTGTCAGGATCCCAGCAGTAGTGGAGCAAAAAAGAAAAGTTAAAGGGACAACAGGCACTGGACACTCCAGCCAGTGGGGAGGGAAATTGAGGGAAAGCGTGTCTCTGGCGAGACCCCACCTTGAGTGCTGCATCCAGCTCTGGGGCTCTCAAAACATGGACCTGTTGGAGCAAGTCCAGAGGAGACCACCAAGATGATCAGAGTGATGGGAGCAGCTCTGCTGTGAGGAAAGACTGAGAGAATTTGGAGTCAAAAAAAGAGAAGCTTCGGGCCAATTACAGCCTTCCAGTACCTTACAGAAAAGACGGGGCAAAACTATTTACAAGGACCTGGAGTGACAGATGGAGGAGAGGGTTTAAATTGAGAGAGAGTAGGTTTTGATTAGCTATTAGATAAGAACTCTTTCCTATGAGGGTGGGGAGGCCCTAGCACAGGCTGCCTGGAGAAGCTGTGGCTGCCCCATCCCTGGAAGTGTCCAAGGGTTGGATGCTTTGAGCAACCTCTTCTGGTGGAAGGTGTCCCTGTCCATGGCAGGATGTGGAATTGGATGATCTTCAAGGTCCCTCCCAACCCAAGTCATTCCTATGATTCTTTGAAAGGAATTGCTGCCTGAAAAACACAGTGCACGCCCACATGTGTGTGCACTAAGAGGGATTTCACACACATCTTCTTTACAAGCTGTACATTACAAACCAATGTTTCTGTTACTGTGTCTGTGTTCCCCCATTTTATACTCCTTTTTTAATGCACAAACCCAGGCCTTTTTATACATAAACCTAGGAAAAAGAGGGAAGTTTGATGTCTGGGAGCTACTTTTCTCACCTGGGGACCTGCAAAATCCATGTGTGTTAATTTTAGGAGGAACATCCTGAGCAGCATCCACTGTTACTGACAGCACCTGGCAGAAGGGCTACATCCTGCACATCCTTTGGCAGGTTTTCTGGGAAGCAGCTACAACAGAGCTGCAGTACAGATGGTCCTGCATTTGGGGGTGTTTGGATCCAGACCCTTCAGTTGGGTCTGTCTGAAGGGAAGCTGCCTTCAATACACCCAAATATTTGGGGTTTAAAGCTACATGGATGTGGCTCGACTTATTTCCCTTCCAGTTCCACCTCTCACTGGGCAGTGCAAAAGCTTTAAAAGCCAAATATCCTCTGCTTTCAGCTGTACATCACCACCCAAACCCTAATGGTGGCACATCCAGGCTCCAAGGGTAGGACAGCCCAGCAGCCTTGGGGGACTGAAGTTCCCTTGGGGACACTCGGATGAGATGGGCTCTACAGCGGGGCTCCACCACTGGAGGGGGAGCATAAATGAGGGTGAAGGTTATTTAAAATATCCTGGTAGGATCCATCACCAGCAAAGGATTCAGCCACAATAGGTTCTTTCATGCTTCTAAATCATTAAGACTATTTCCAGCATTATTTTTTAAAGATTTGTTCTGTCTCCTAAAGAATTGCTTCTCAATGCAAAAGCAGAATGATGAATGCATCTCCCCTTTCCCTGCTGAATACAACTTCGAACAACATAATGCTTCTCATCTGATTTCCTCCTCAAGTCAAAATAAGCCAACCAAATCCTGCCGTATACACCTATCAATACAAACAAAAGATGCAGAGATGGGGTTGTTTTGTCGCAGAAGTAAACACAGTTTAAGGAATGATTTTCCTTTCATGACAGCTTAAGGTCCTTCAAACTCGACAGAATTGATTACTGAGTCAAAGCAAAGGAGGGTAGGGAATGGAGTTTTCCTTGCATACACACCTGTAATACTGCACGCTCTATGGGCTATGGGGAAGGAAGTGGAAGGCTCGAGCTGTTAGAAGGAAAACCCAGAGAGGAAAAAGAACAAGGGATATCTTGGGATTAGCTTTAGCATAACATCCCACAGTATGTTTACTTTGCTTCTCCATCTCATATTTCTTCCTGGGATCAGTCCCCAGCCCTGCAGACCCTCCCAGGAGTACAATGCCCCTTTCGTGTATTGTACGAGTGGCACTGAGAGTACGGCAGCTTCAAAACATAAAAGGAAAAAAAGAGTCTCCCTCAACGCCATCATCATTTTTAAAAAAGGCAATTGATGTCGCCTGAAGCAGCAGCTATGAAGCCCAATTATACCACATTTCATTCAAGTGTCAAAAATTGGAATAATAATAACCAACAACGAGGAGCACATATAGGAAATGATGCTGCCATCTTCTTTTGTTTTGGCCACGCGTTTTCATAAATTCAGGCTTTGAGCAGACCTAGTGCCACATTCCTTCAAGGACTTTCTTGTTCGCTATTGTTTTCAGTTCTTAACAATTGGCTTCCCTGACTACTTTCCCCGTGTTGACAGTCGCTCACAGAGCCTCCATATGCTCCCACTACTTGGGTAGTCAATCATTTGTGAATTAGCTACCCAATCAAAGATCTGCAAGAGGCTGGTAGTGTTTATTCATTGCTGGTGTTTTGAGTGAGTGTATTGCTCGCAAAAGGTGTCAGATTAAACACGCAGAAATGAATTTATTCACAGGATGTGGATCGCGCAGCCGGAAGCAGAGACACAAGCACTGGCCAGAGCTCACACGGAGTTACTTGGGATGTTTTTCCCTTTGTTTTGTTGTGGTTTAAACCACACCTGAGGTAAGGTGTCACTGGACTCAGGAAGACATCAACTACCTGCTTACCTACAATGGAATTTTTGGGAAGAGGCTGGAATCCTGGCTGGGAGCAAGGGAGTGGCTCCAGAGCTTGCCTCGGTGTGGAGGACAGAAAGGTTAAAGCAATCAAAGGCACCCTGATGGAATGTTTTCCTCATCTTACATCACGGAGGTGCACACTGCAGCCTTGCCAGACACGTTCCTCACTGCACCAGCAATACTCTTGCATTTCCAGCTGCATGGATGGAGCCCTCAGAAGGCCCTGGAAGCACTTGTGCCTGATGCTGGGAATGATCTCGGACAAAAGCCGCCCTTCTTTTAAGATCTGCCTCAAACCACCAACACAATATTCCCCTTAGCTGTCATTTTGGAGCGATTTAAAGGCATTTTAACACTGGCCAACACAGCCTAAATCAGGCAATGCCAACTTGCAGAAGAGCCAACTTTCATCCTGCAGAGTTGTTCCAAATCAGGATTATCACTCGCCATCAGAGACACTGCCTAATTCAGAGCTGGATGCAAACCTTGACAGGATTTAAATACACAGCTCACGTGAACTTGCCTCCTTTTATAGGAAAGGGGGAAAAAAAGTTGACATAACAAGGCTGTGTTTGGAAATCTCATTTTACAGCCCAGGTTTATGCTAAAAGATGAGTAACACACATATCTATATATCCACAGGGGTTCCCACATGGTAACCTTTACCTAAGAGATCTATTTATAAGCAAAAACAATAATAAAAAATTAACTGCCAGTCCAAAGAAAATGTCACTGGTGATGAGAGAATCAAGCTGATTTCTTTTCTTCTCATGAATCAGTGTCACAATAAAGGGGCTGTGTGACAACCCTGCCCTTAGCAATCACTGAAAATCCCAGTTCCTTTGAAATTATGAGCAGGCTGGTCCTTATATTGCCAGTACTTGGTGACGATGACAATGATGCACAGGGAGATGTGACTTAGCTGCTTGTCACAGTTCTTACTTCAGCTGACTTCCAGCAGCATTTACTATTCTGTATTAATAGAAATTAAAATATTAAACACTTACTCATTAAGGTATGCAGATATGATTCAGAGGGAACTAGTAAGAAAATGCCATTTTTAAGTGGAGATATTACAGTGAAGCATATTTTAAGTTAGAGCTTCCCAGCAGAAATATAAAGCACTTGTTTATTCAGTGTCAGTTGGAATAACAAAAATTTGTTCTACTGGTAACAGTGCATCAATACATATTAAGCCAGTGGCAATTTTCCTGAAGTTTTCCCTTCTTCAGAATTCATGAAAGAAATTTAAAACACTCAAGGCAAATGTCAGTGCGAGGGACAGTAATGTAAAGAATCAAAGGGGAACTACCTGGAATGTATATTAAATAACAGGCAGAGAATGAGCACGGAGTGAATTTTTATATGTTCACATTACAACAAACCAGTCAACGATTCTGACCCCTGGCACTGGAGAAATCTTCCCAGTTTTGATACTTGCAATAAGATCATCCCCAAGAGGGCTGGAAAAAACCCTCTTCCTCTCCCTTTCTTTCAATAAGATGAGACCTCATCTGTATTATGAGGAAGAATACTAATAATTTGGTAGTGTTCTGAAGTAGCTTCTATAAAGCTTCTGCTTGGGGTTTAATATTGCCCAGGAAGTCCGGCAGATTTTCCTGGCTTTGCTGCAGAGAGCAGCCTGCGGCTCTGGATGGAGCACTCAGCTCCCACCTCTGCCAGGAGAATGTGGAGGGGATGTGTTCAAGTGTTGTGCAGTCAATGCAGGGAGAAGAATTCAGAGATTCCCATAACTGGGTGGGTCCCATCTGCACATGGGTAATCTCCTGCTAAATCCAAAATGGGCTCCCTACACCGGAACAGCTCCGGAGCCTCTCTGCCTTTATGACAGCTCCTCACTGACTCCCTCTGGGCTGATCCTACACAAACATTTGGGTGAAGTGCAAGATTATTACTCGAAGAAAGGGAAAAAAACAGAACAAGGCAAGAGAGTTGGCAGTGGTGTGTAATAACAAATAGGTGCACGCCGTCAAAACAATTAATGTCACTTTGCAAGGTCTTTTGGAAATATATCAACAGAGGGAACCCACAGATGGCTCTTTTCCAGTGCATTTTGGAAGGGGGTAGGATGGGCCATGCTACTGCAAATCCCAAGCTGAAAGATGAGAAGGACAAAATTAAAAAAAAAAAAAAAAAAAAAAAAAAAAGAGAGAGAGAGAGAGAAAAAAGTGTATATATATTTTTTTTCCCTCCTGAAATTCCTCTTCAGAAATAAAAGGAAATAAATTGGGCATGTATAGCCAGGGCAAAGATTGAATCAGAGGTTGGATGGTCTAATGCAACAGATACACCAAGCTGACCCATAATACCATAAATGCTGGATAGAGGACCAGAATTTTCCAGTGCTCAGCACCAATTAAGGCCAGGTTTGCAGAAAACGTCCTTCCCAGGAGGGCCAGCGTAGCAGAAAGCATTTGGCTTCCTCTTGATGTTTGCAGAAATGTTTTCAGAAGACCTTCTTTTCCTGGCACGTTGCCCTCTTGCTATACCCAGGTATTTAAACAGAGTTTTAAAAGGCCGAATTATTGCCTCCCTGATTCTCAGTTTCCTATCATTAAATTGGGAATAAAAATAAACGTCTTTCACAGCCAAGGAGCAAAGAGGATAAAAGCAGAGGTGCTTGGTGCTCATGCATCTCAATGCTGGGGGGTCAGATAAGGATACGATTTTTGCCCCAGCAGCTCTCATTTTACTCTTGTGGTGGTGTTACCCTTCTTCATTAAGTACTCACACATCCAGAATAAAATCAGATCCTAAAGCAATGGAATGCTCCATTTCCAAAGAGACTGAGCTCACTCAAACTCTCTGTCCCTTCCATAGATCCCTCTTGATTCCATTTCCTTTACCCTCAGCTTGCCCAGAGCTGAGCCCTGCTTTTCCCAAGCAGGCAGCTGATGAGCTGGGCAGGTAAAGAGCATTGATTGCACTGGTGTCTGTGGGGTGTATGTATTTATGTGTGCACATATATGTCCATGTTTAAAGCTGGGACATCACTTCAGTCCTTTCTGAGCACCAGGTAGGCTGTCAGAGGGGTGGGGCACACCCCTGGCTCAGTGACAGACAGCAGGCTGTTTGTAGGGTTTGTTGCCCTCCCTGGCTGCACACAGGTAACGATGACCCCAGGTGCTGTAACTCACACAGTGTTGGCAGGCAGCAAACAGTGTGGAAGCCAAGCCAAGAAGAGGAAAGATTGTCCTTTTGCTCTGATATTTCCAAGTACAGTCTTGCATTTCCTTATTTATCGCTAGTCAGGCACAGAAGGGACAGAAGAGGTGAATTTACCAGGTACAGCTTTAGCTCCCTCCTTGCCTTTTCCTATAAACATCCACAAACCTCCTTTAAAAAGGGACCAGTTCCCAATCCCAGAGGGGTCAGGAGCCTGTCAGGGAATTTCTGAGGTAACTCCCAGCTCTGCAAGGCACCAGTTGAGCTTTGAGTAAGCCCCACACAAAAAAAATCCCAGACAGGGGCTCAGCAGCCATTCAATGGGTGGTGGCCCTCAGTGGGTGCAGGGAGGACAGCAAAGGTGATGAGTTCTGTGGAAGATCTGAAGAGCTAAGGAGACACCCCACAGGTGTCTCAAGTAGGTTTTGGCTTCAATACCCTCAATGCTACCCTGGGCAAAAGCTGCTAAGGAAGAGTGGAGATAAACAGTATCATTTCCATCATATAGGCACAACAATAAGTGGAATTATTTCATCATGTAAGTCATAATCACAAAGAGCTTTCCACCATACTGATTCCCTGTAAAAATATTTGAAGACCTGTGCACATCTGAAGGAAGGACTCTGAATAAAAGAGGGATCCTCCTCTCTATTTTAACAATGACTTCTGAAGAGCACTTACCATGTTTTACTTCACAAGTACATTTCTGCACATGTACTGGTATAAGAAGTTTCATCAAGTTTGGAGAGAGAAAAGGTAAAAGCTTTTAGCATTAGTCAAGGACTCAAGAGTGGTTAAAGCGATATTTCCTTCCCCCTGTTTTAACCAATTACTCCTGTACTCCTGTACATGATTTCAGACTTCTCTGTTTCAGGAAAACCCTGGGAAGAACCCTTTGCTGAGGAAGAAATACATATTTTCAGCCTTTGTGAATCTATTTCCTTGTAGTTTATTAAGTAAACTGTGCTCCTTATCTGGAGCCTGGTAAATGCAATACGAAAAAAGTTATTTCTGCTCCCACACTGACAATCAGAGCCTATGTGGTCTGTGGTGCTGCCTCTGGGATGGGGCAGCCTTCTATCCAAGAAGTTTTGCTTTCTTTAGGACACCCCGTCCAGCACCCTCTGTCAGGGAAAACATTTAACCTTTTTCAGCACCTGAGAGTGCTGCTTGAAGGTGTGTTTAGAACAAAAAAATAACCCTGTGGCTTTCATGGTGCCCAGAACATACCAGTGCCACAATCCTCCTTCCTTCTCCCACCTAATTAACCTGAAGTTTTGAGTGAGGTTGGTGTCCCTACCCAATGAACTATGAGCTCCTTCAGCTGCTCCTCTTCCTCTTCAATCCTCTCCATACACATTCTAGAGCACCCCAGACATTCCTGCCCACCAGGATATTTTGCTCCATGCCTGCACTCTGGCTCTGCAGCCTTTGGGGAGGATTTCCTCCAGGATATCAAGGCACCACAAAGTGCTCATCTCTCCTGGACTGACTTCACAGTGGTTTCCTTAACCAGCACCAGCTTTACAGGGAACTTAATGAACAGCTAACTCAGATAACAGAATGGGGGCAGAGGGTCATGGGGAAGAGAAAAGATGGTCAGGAAACAACAAACATGGAGGGAGGAAAGACAGGCAGAGGAGGAAGGGAAATAGTCAGCAGTCTTAAGGGACAGAATGGTGACAGGGATTGCAGTCGGAGCTGGAAGGGCTCATGTGTTACCTCATCTGAGTCAAACGAGCCCATATCTCCCTCAACTGTCATATATTTTCAAGATTAAGGCAAGGAAGGTTTTGGTGTTTCTTTTTCATTCTGAGGTGCCTTTTTTCTATTCAGGAGCTTCAGAGGTTTAATTTTTGGTTTTCTTTTTTTTTTTAATTACCTTGATCTTGCTTTCCCCATTCCCCATTTGGTCACTGTTTGAACAGGAATGAATTCCCAGTCTCCAAAGCCCGTATGTGATTTCTATGGAGTGATCCCAAATTACCTAATCTCAGCTCATATGCCAGTGCACATTCACAGTTTACCATCTTTTTTTTTTTTTTTTTTTTTTTTTCCCTTGGAATTGGGCACAGGAACTGCTAGTTTGTTCTAATGCAAAAATAATACTCAAAACACCGAGGCCAAACCCTGCACAATAAGTCCACATATGTGGTTGGGCACTAACAAGGAAGTAAGAAAATGATCTATTTAAAGACTCACTTCTGATTTAGACATTGCTTTGAAGCAGTGAGAGTAGCCAGCAGAGTCTGGTCTCCATCACAATTTTTCAAATATAAAAATTAAAAAATGATTATAATTATGCATTCTGAAAGCTGGATGGGGCCATGCTACACTGAAGCATATTTTCCAATGTAATTAAGGCTTTCAGCTGATTCCTTCTGACTGCAATTGTTATTTCAAATGTGAATTAATAAATCATGTCCATCTAGTTAAGAATTAAAATCAGTCTCAAGTATTCCTGCTTAGACCAGCAAACTTAAAGAGAGGGAGGGATGAACGCTCCCAAGAAATTCTCAGTGGAGAAAAGAAGAAAAGAAAAAATAGGGAAAGTAAAAGAAAGGGCCTCATCTTATTTAGGGTTTTCCAGGCATCTAAGAAACACACAGGATGAAGTTACATGACTCACACATATGGAAGCATTTTTCTAGCTTTATACCAAGACAATATGCAAATAGTCTACCCCTACTTTCACTCATGACTGGCTGCAAATACAAAATTCAAGCTGAATAATGTTAACTGCCCACATGCTCTGCTCTAAAGGATCCTCAAGGGTTTCTGGTCTCCTGTGGTATCCACAGAGCACTTTAGCTATCACAGTGAATTAGTGTAAGGCCTGGTAATGCACCTTTAAGTATGTGAGCCCTTTTAAGGCACTTAGAGGTCAAGTCTGTGGCTATATAAAGTACAACCTTTGGAACATTTATTTTCACTTGCCCATCCAGAGGCTCAGATGGCACGCAAAGGCGGTGTTTAATTTCATAAGAGCCCTTCAGATT
Source organism: Certhia americana (assembly GCA_018697195.1). Classification (NCBI taxonomy): domain Eukaryota; kingdom Metazoa; phylum Chordata; class Aves; order Passeriformes; family Certhiidae; genus Certhia; species Certhia americana. The sequence goes on from CM031859.1 coordinate 109,390,749, forward strand.
CCAAATTGTCAGAGTCATCAACTGGCTCTGATAGCCAACCAAAGTTTACAGTAATGTAATAAAGCAAGGTAAATATTGGCAATCAGGCAGTGGCTGCTGAGCGTGGCTGCGTGGGGCAGGAGGAATTGCCTTTGTGAGACAAAGTTGTCATTTTGCAAAGGGACCTCTAAAGAGCAAGGCACAAGGCAGAGCAAGTCCAGATGGGCCTCTTCCCTGGAACATAAACACAGACACTCTGCTCAGCCTCTTCCACATTTCTCAGTTATCCCGGACCATGAACAGTAGCTCCCAAGGTGCCATCGATCAAAAATTCCTTGTGAGTAAAGAGTTCCCATGCAAACATTGAGTGTTTCCATGACAAAGAGATGCCCAAGCAAAAGTTACTGAAAATAAAAAGGGCCCATAAGAAAGGAACTGTAGATATCAAAACTAAAGATATTTAACACAATTCCCTCAATGAGATTGAAGAAATAAAGCAAAGCATTATTTGATCACAGAGTCACTCATAAGAGAGCACAGTATTACTCTGAACATTGAAGCTGGGTTTTTTTCTGAGAGTAAAAATGAAGTGCCAAAGGCACAGGATGTCACTGCTGTGAGATAACAGGAGCTGCCATGTGTGTGCCTGGAGACACCTGAGCTTCCAGAGCTGGACAGCTCTGCAGCACTGCCAGGCCAGCCCCACTCCTGGCACTGCAACGCTGACTTTTCCTATTCTGCTGCGAGGGCCCTGAGCCTTTTGGAGGACAGCACCCAGCCACTCCTCGTGCAGAGCCTTCCCCTCTAACACCAGCTTCTTGCACAGTTTATTCCACACCTGATTTTGGTGAGTCCTGGAAGGGCAGGCATTAAAATAAAAACATATACAAAAAGCAAATAAAATGAGAGGGCTCTCTGTACTTGTGACTGAGTGGGACATTAGCAGAAATGCTCAGACAAGCCCCTGCAGAACAGAGGTCAGTGTCAGCTGTTTTGTTACCTTTTGAGGAACAATTCACTGGGCAGTGAGAGTTTACAGAGCAGATCTGTGGGCGTGTGCCAGAGGTACCAGAGCAAAGGTGCCTTTTTGTGTATTTTTTAGTGCATCTCGGTTTCTTCTCTTTATTTAGTTCATGTTATTTATTTATTTATATGAAACAGGACTTTTTGATACTTAAAAGGAAGAGGAAGAGTTAGGAATCTGATCCTATTTGTCTGGATATCTGTAACGCAAATGAACAAATAACACCCAGAGAGGATTTTTGCTGGTTAACGTCACGTACTCAGTTATTGTGTGCTGATACTAATCAATGCACTACAGAATTTGTACAGACTCCTTAGATGCTTCATCACACAGGAGGAGCCTGGCTGGAAGATTGTGGCATTTTGAAGTTTTGTTCATTACTGTCCTTGCTCTGAAAGCTCCCTGTATCAGGGCAAGATTTCTATGCCTTGCTGATTTGTAGGATGAGGCTTGCTGTAAAAGCCACACACTGTTCTCTCAGCATTTCAGAAGAGAAGTTTGGAAGCTTTTCCACCTACCTGCAAACAAAACCATTCTTCCAAAGTTACTCCAAAGGCTGAAGTGAGGACGCTCACTACCCTTGCATAGCAAAACTGTTATTCAGTTTGCTGAGTGCCACTGCTGTCAAGGACAAGAAATACATTCATGACTCCATTCACTGGCTTTAACAGTATGAAATGACATGAAACAGTTTATTTCATGTCAAGAAGCCCTAAAAAAATAAAAAGGTTGAAAGGAAAGGAAGGACAGTGGAAGAAATGCATTTAAATCAAGAGGGGAGAAAAACTGCTGCGCCCTCACCCTTCTTGTTCAAGAAAATGACCAGTGAAAATTAGAAATTGTCACACCACCACATGGAGTAACAGTGGCCAAATTAGCTCCTGGTTAGCACAGAGCCCATTGCCAATACAGTGCTGCAAACACACAAACCTCCCAGTATTACACATGTGGAAAATTCATGAAGACAAATACCCCATCAGCTGTGGGCAGTGCCTGTGCCTGCCTTGCAGCAGTGAGCCAGGATATTCACTTCCTGCCGAGGCTCCCTCTCCCAGGCAGGGAAGCAGCCGTGCCAAGCCTCGAGCGACAGCATAATGACATTAATTTTCCAGGCGCGCTGATGACAGCTCTGTGAAGGCTGGAATTTGAGTAATGCAGGTCGCACTGCCATTGTCCTGTCTCGGTGCCGAGGGGTCAGACTCTGGAGGCTGCTTTATGTGCAAGGAGCACGGCTCAGCCCAGAGCACTCCCTGGAAAAACCCGGTGGAAAAGGAACGAGATGCTGCAGAAAACACGGTGGTTTTGTGGAACTGATGAAAGGTGTCATAGCTGACTAGTAGTGACATGTCCCTAACACTGGGACAGGACAGTCTTTGTCCCCGCAGCAGCTCACAGTTGATAGTTGTGAGATTGCCTGGCTTACAGAGGAATGAATGTTTTGGTTCAGCCCAGGCATGTTTTGCAGCACTGCTCACTGAGCTCCTGACCCTTCCAGGCAACCCCTGCGACAAACTGACCAGTAGGTATCTGGCTGATGCACAAAAATAGTCACATATTCTTGCCTATCTCCACTTTTCCCTTATCCCATTCCAAGCTCCATGGAAGATTTCTCCCTAATATAGCCTTCTGGTAACTTGCTGTAGTCTGTCATCGCTTACAAAAAGCACACGAGACATTTTGTTGATCTTTCCCACTCAGAGTTCAAACCCCCCTGGTAACGGCAACACTGTCCAGAGCAATTGCTAATCCTCCCAGTTAAACCCACAACACTCAAGGATAGCCAGTTAAGCTGCTTGCCCAACAGGAACGAGAGAAGTTAGCTCAAAAGTCACCCATGACGCAGAACCAGAGAGCCAGGACAACTCTAAAAAACTGCAACTTTATTCCTCTTTTTGCTTTAAGGACCCACCACTGCACAGTATTAGAAACACCTTCAGCTTCCTCCCACAGCCATAAGTATCACAGGGGGTCATCCCCACAGCATCTCCCCTAAGCAATGCTGGAGCAGCACAGGTTCAGCTGATAGAGCAGAGCATGGGTTCCTTCAGCTTAGCACTACCTGGACTGACCTGGAAATCAGGGTTGCAGCAGGACAGAGCTGCCTTGGCCACGGCAACATGGAATTTGCTTGGTCATTACAGCTCCTATGGATTCTGGCAGCACAGAGCTACAGCCCAGGAGAGAGATGTGCAAGGGTTTGCTGATTGCCATCTGCTACAGAGGGAGACACAAGACTGCTCAGCTACTGCTTCAAATCCTGAGCAGATGCTCTACAAAAGAGAAAATGTCTCCAGTTTGCAGAGAAATGCGCCTGCCTCTCCAAACCTGGCCCACAGCAGTTACTGACCACATGGCACGGCATGGGATTGGAAGGCTTGAAGCTCAGCCAAATGAAGACATTCTTGGCTTTATCATGGGCATTTAAGAGCTACCAGGTGAATCTTCCTGGGCAAGGTAAGGAGCAACTTTAAGAGCTGTACACGTACATCAGGCCAAAGCAAATGCCACAGGAAGGATTTTCACAGTTCTCAATGTATGTTAAAAATCATACTGCATTGTTGGTAGCTTATTTTTGTTACATTTGATCATTCAGCTGGTTCTTCCTTGCCTATCTCTTCCATTGCTGTATAAGCCATTGCAAAGTGGTTCCCTGTTCGGTTATCAAGGTGAGACATGTCCCAGAGTCCCTTTCAAAGTGACAATTACCTCCAATTAATATAAAAGCTATGAAACAGAAGCTTCAAGAGAAGCAGTATACCAGTTGTGTCTACAGTCCTTCCACAGGGATCAGAATCAAAGACTAAGCAGTTTCTTAGGGTCTCTCTGGTGATGTTTTAAGGAGGTGAGAATGAATATGGGACCTAAGATCCATCCAGGAAGCAGCTGTGGAAGACAAGCAATGCTAGGCTGGAGAAGAACAAGGAGATGAAAGGCCATCTTTTTGAAAAGGAAATGTATCTCATGAAACCCAGCACTTGTTGGGACAACCAGTGAAGCCAAAGGCGTTTTTTTCTTCCCATGCTCCCACATTTGCCACAAACCCCCATAAGATCATCGGGCCTTATCCCAGGAAGGTTAGCTCAGGGAAAATGCAAGCGAGCGAGTGCAGATGAAGCTCTTATCCCCACATCACATGAACCTCATCAAACAAATCTATGAGCTTTGGGTGGTTTCCAGCCCCTGCAAATCAAGAAATATGGATTAGTTTGCAAACCTTGTCATGAATGGAACCCTACAGGGCTCACACAGGTCTAATTTTAACCTGCGCCCCCATACTCTGCACAAACACAAATATCCATGAAACAGAACATCATCCATATCCCACACTGTCTGTTTGTTCATTGCCAACAAGTAGATTAGAGTTCAATTCACTCTGATTAAAGGATTGGACTGATTTCTGAGCCAACCCTGATTTTTGCCCAACACCACTCAATCATTGTTCGCTCACTGGCCCAAGTTGATCCTGGCTTTTGTGTGGGCATAAAAATGCTCTCCTCCTGTTTTCATAGTGCTCACTGGGATGGGAACGCCCACAGCACTCAGCCATCGGGCACAGACACATCCTCTATGGCATGGACCCACAGGGAAAAGGTCCATCCAAAGGGCACTGGGAACACAGCAAGCACACTTGGTATCTGGGGAGAAAGGAACCTGCCGTGTGAAGGCGCTCCCTGCACACCAATGCCCAGCCCAGCAATCCCCAGAGCTGAGCTAGCTGGAGCAACTGGCTCTTCCCACCCCTCCTGCTTCCACACAGACCCCAACACTTGCAGCACCCAAGGGAAATTCACCGAAAACAAAGCTGTCACAGCCTGTCTGCTTCCACACCAAAATAAGAGAGTCCTCTTCTGCTATCCGTATTAGAGGAAAGGATGTGAACCTGTGAGCTCCTTTCACTTGCCAACCAAAATACTTCAGAGGTAATTTAAAAATATCTCCTCAGTGTGTGCAACAGGAGCAAGCTGTGCCTGAGCTGCTGTGTTTCTCTCCTCTCTGCAGTGGCCACCTGGGATGCAACCAGCTTGCACTTCCTAAGCTCCAGGGGTGGCATTTGCAGCCTGCCACAAAGATGCCTGGGACAGCTCACATCTGAGGCAGCTCCCTCCTGTGTTTGTTCAATGGGACAGGCAGGACACAGCCCCAGCCTTCTCCTGCTGCCCAGGCACACTGTGTGGGCAGGGAGTGGAGGTGAAACAAATTCAACAGGACAGGAGAAAATGGCAGCTCAGGATTGACAGAAAGGCCATTGCTTGAAGCTGTGTGAAATCCTGAGCCCCTAAGGAGAGCAGAAAATGGGAAACTCAGGCTCGGTTTCCAGAAATTCACATCCACAAAAATAAACCACAAAGTGACTCAGAAGAGCATGTTTTCATACACAGGAACACTGTGCATTACCCTGCTGCCAGTAATGGCAGTGACAGAAAGGCACAAACACCAGGTCTGTATTCCATGGACAATCGTGCAATGTGGAATTGTGTAATCCTGCCTGGCACAGCCCTGGCCACATCACTCCTGAAGGAGCAGGTGCCCCCTTGAAAGTCAGTAATCACCCTTATTTCATACTCCCATATTGCTATTTTATCCACTTGTTCTCTTGCCTTTGTTCACATAATTATATTTTGCTTTTCTTTTTTCCCACTAACTCTTAATCTCCCTCACATGTCTCCCCAAAGAACAAGGTGTTAACACCATGTGCCCAAGCATGGTCTTAATCAGAGCAGTCAGATTTCAAAGGGTGCTGTATCTCCCTCTCTCTACAGACCCAGAAGACAGCTGAGAACACCACAGCCAAAATTTTCTTTGAACAGTCCCACTGATACTTTTTGCCACGCATAAAAAATCACTCGATGTGGGACAGATGTTTTAGTCTAGAGATGTACACCTTTGCACAGGCCACATTTGGAAAAAAAAACTATTCCAGCACTGTATCCCATCTTCTTTATAGCAGCTTTCTAAAGCCAAATCCTTCCTCAACGGATGTTTGTTCTAAGTCCAAGAAGCAGAAGCCTGTGAAGTTTGCCACAGGTCCCTAACATTTATATGCACTGTTGTTCTTTCCCTGTTTGTTGTTAGTTTTGGAGAGCAGAATTTTTTTTGGCTGAATCTGTTCAGGATTTCTTACTGGACAGTATTAACACAGAATTTCTGAGAACAATGGCAGAAGGAGGGACGTTTCATCGGGGTGGGTAAAACAATCAGCCTGAAACAGTGCTACCCTCAAGCATTTTCAACAATGGGCTTGAAGGTCTGAGGAGAGAGGATGTTTCCAGAAGCTGTCATTTTGGCTTTTGTTCCTTTTCGCTGACCCCGTGAATACTCTGGAATACCTGTTCTCACACAGCCACGTCCAGTGAGTGCTGCATTAGCACATCTTTCTTGGAGAGGACAGAGAGGGTAGAGATGAAAAGGCCGTTTTGGACCCATTCGTTATTACTGTGTTTTCTAAGGCAGTACATGAAAACTGTCACTGTCTCTCCTGTCATTTCCCTCCCCCTTTGCTGGCTTGGTTTTTTGGTTTGTTTTTTTTTTTTTTTTTTTTTTTTTTCCTTTGGTTTTTTTTCTGGTTGCATATCATGACCAAGAGGCTGGATCATGATGCACTAAGGAAATATTAATTCCTTTGCTGTTGCATCTAAAAGCTAAGATGACGAATTTCTGTGCCATGCTACATTATACGGGGATAAAGGAACAAAAGGGTGAAGGACAGTGGCTGCATGGTGTCTTAATCAGATGCAGATCAGCCTAAGAGCATCAGACCATCAAATCCCTGCTCTGCAGCAATCGTGCACCTTTAGTCAGGCTCTGAATGGGCTGAGATAGATTCGGGGCTTTATTGAAAGATCATACAGGATGACTGCAAAATCCCATTACTTGTTGATTAAGTATTGATTGCCTCGGTATTAACAAGCCAGCTAATATGAAGTGACCTCTGAGGCCACTGGTTGGAGGAAAAAAAAGACAATTTACTAAAACAGGCAGGCAGATGAATAAGAGGGCTAGATCTGCTCTTGGCTTTTAGCTTCGGTTAAAATGTCACACTCGATAGTGCAGATCAATGCCCACTTTATTTCCTTGCAGCCGTCTTATTACCATCATGAGGCTGCCTCCTTTGATGCTTTTTAATGACCCTCTGAACCGCGTGCTCTGCTTACCCACTGCCTTTGACTAAAAGGAAAGGAAAAGCTTTTTTTTTCCCCTTGCTGGTGATGGAGTGGCTGAGAACATGACATTGTGCCAGTATAAGTGGAGCAATGAGGTTTCTCGGGTCACCGGTGCTGCGACTCTGCTCTTTCACTCGGTTTCTAGCTTTTCTTTCTTTCTTTTCTAGATTTCAAAAAGTCTTGCTCCTTTTCATAACTTCAAAACTGGTGAGATATTAAGAGACCACCTACTGACAACTTCTGTCCGACACTCTTATTTGTGTTTTTAAGTGCAATAAGTTTAGCAGCTCTTGTTACATTCGTTCTCCTGAAAAGCACCTCACCCAATTATTTTGAATCTGATTTTTTTTTTTCTTGTTGCCACTTGCAAATCGAAGAGTTATTTTTGATGGTGAATAAAGAGCACGGAGGGGATACAGTTTAAGTCCCCTGAATCAAAATTGGACCACATTAAGAAGTGGGAAAGATCCGAGACTTTCCTCTTCAGCACATCTTTTAATCTAAGCTTATGTATTGAGTAAAACATAAACTACACATTAAAGAGAAGACAACAATTCTATATTCAAGATACTACAGTTTTGTAAAGCATTTACATAAGCACATTTAGTTCTCATTTAAGAGATTAACCTGCAAATAATTTGATGTTTTGAAGAAGCAGACAAATGCTATGAAGAATAGAGATGATTCAATACCTACTAGAAGGCATAAAGGCAGTTTGAAACTCCTGGATAAATTAAGGACATGAGGAAGAGAAGGCGAATTAGGAAAACAGCAATTCCAACAGCAAAGATTTTCTTCTCCTTGTGGAAGCTTGTAAAGCTAATGAGCCAAAGTTGAATGGATGTTAATGGAGAAATCTCAGGCAGACATTTGTATGCTGAAGACTTGGGGAGGGGGAAAGAAGAAAAATGGAAAAAAGGGAAAAAAAAAAGGATGACAGGAAATACCACCAGGGTGGGCCTCAGCTTTAAACCAATAGCAACAACAGGGGCAACTTCTGCTTTGGAAGTAGCCAGTGGAAAGCAACGTGGTCGTAGCATTCTCTGATGACACCAGCCTGACCCAAAATCACTGAAGAGCTGCCCACCAGTTCCAGCAGACTGTGGCACTGAGAACATAAATAAAAACATCTCTTGTTTTTTCCCAGTAACAAAAGGACACATTCATGTGCCTCATTGCTTTAATTTCTCTCTCTCCTCCCTGCCACTCTTCCTTTTCTGTGGTTTTGTGGTAGAAACATGTAGGAGAAAAATAATAAGCACCATCAGGAGGCTCTCCGGGGAGCACACAGAAGTTTTGGTACTCTGCAAAGCCACACTCCCTCTCAACTGCTGAATCAGCCACAAATACAGGATCTGGCTTCTTATTCCCTTTTTTCCCTTCTCTCCTCTTCAATGTGATGCTCTTAAAACTCAGAATAATGCGGGTAATCCTTGGAGTGTGAGACCTTGATGGGATGACTTGGATTATTGCTGTATTACTATTATTTATATAGTGCCATAAACGTGCACGATGCTTAGCAGAATACAAGACATCCCTCCTGCACCAAACTGCGCAGAGCCCTGCGTAATGCAGATGGATAATTTCAAACACACACACACAGGCAGGCACACCCCTCTCCTGGCTCCTGTGCAAAGGGCTCCAGAGCTTTAAGAGATTGCTCTTTTTTTTTTTTTTTTTTTTCCAAATTACTCACAAAAAGTTCCTCTTTAAGCTGTAAGCCCAGCTTGAAGGCTGTTGGCCAAATGGAGGCGTGTAGGGGCTCAGATCTGGAGCAGAGCCTAACAGGCTTGTCCATAAACGTATGCCTCTCCAGCATCCTGCCTGCTGCAGCTCTAATTATAAATTACCCCTGTAGACACACAGGGGTTCTAGTGAATTAAGCAAAAAATTTAGACTGGCTGATAGGAAAACAAGTTTTTGCACAGCATTCCCAATAAGAAATTATACACTTGTTATGCATTACAGTCTGTGCTCAAAATGCTATTTCAGCATTCTGGGTATTAAAAAAGGAAGCTTATGTGGTCTTGTGGTGAAAGACTGTGAAGGATTATTTAAAGTAAACTGTAGGGAAATATAAAACAAACCCAGTTAATTTATCACAACAGCGAAGATGCATAAATAAGATGTTTATGAACAACAAGGACAGTTTTACCTATTATTCCAAAGAATTCACGTTTTCAGGAGCAAAATATTTTCCTTAAAGAAAAACGATGCCAGTTTTTCTCAGGTCAACAATATAAAAGTCTGTATGGAAAGCTGCCTGAAAATCTTAGTTCAATGTACTTTTCACTATTGCTAATTATAATCAAGATCTTTTGGGCCGAGTGACAGGAGAGCACAGCTTTGGAAAACACCTGCATTAGATCCAAGACAGAACCTGGTGGCCAGAGAGCTTTGGGAAGATGCAGAGGAAACACATCAGAACAAGAATCTCAGCAACAAGAATCAGCAACATTCACTGTCTCCAACAGAGTTTGTGCAGCTCAGGGCAGATGAAGCCCTGGCTAATTGCACATAATCTGTATGGATCTTTAAAACAATTTTAACAAGTGATGAACTCATGCACCCTGTGCTGTAGGCTAAGCCTCCTCAATGCCAAAATCACAGATGATGTCAAACCCAATAATCAGGGCCTCGATACCAGCTTGATAATACATCACTTGGCTGAATCGTGGGTCAGCCAGAAGTGCAAAACCTGAGAGCCCTTAAAGAAGTTTGAACCAATACACAACTGTGGACACCGACCTGCATTTCTATGAGCGCACTTTATATCGGAAGTGCCCAATTCCATCTCTGGCTTATTTGGATTCATGCCAAATTGGTGCTGTTCCTGGTTTCCCAATGGTGTCTGCAGCCTGATATTCTTCCTTCCATATCAGCTGTCCCAGAAGTCACTCCTCTGTCCAGCAGCTGTGGCCCTGGTCAAGGTGAGCATTTGCTGAACTCAGAACTGAAGATGGGCTATAATAAACTCGTGAAAGTCAGCGGGCAGAACCCTAGCCTTCTCCAGACAAAGGTCATGAGCAGCATCAAGGCTGTTCTTTTACCTGCCTGCCATTCATCTCCCTGCCTTTAAATTAATCACTGCTCCTTTAATAACACAGGATGTGCTCCTGCCTTAGAAACTTAAGAGTTGCTCACAATCTACGAGTTCTGCAGGGTCAGACTTCTATTTTGCATTTGTGACATTTAACAACACACACCCTGAGCTGTTTAGAGTCCACACATAATTGCTCCATCCCTGGAAGTGTCCAAGGCCTGGTTAGACAGGGTTTGGAGCAGCCTCAGATAGTAGAAGGTGTTCCTGCCCAGGCAGGAAGTGGAACTGAGTGAGCTTGAAGGTCCCTTCAACCAAGGTCGTTCTATGATGATATCACCACACAAATAAAAAAGCAGGAGAGTGGAGGCAGAAGATTTGCCTTTAAAGCTTTATGGCTCCAACTCAGCAGGCCACTGAGATGAACTGGGGCACCTGATTGCTCTCAAGTTGCTGTCTCAGGCCACATTCACAGTCAGACAAATACCACTGGGATGGTTCGCCACCTTCTTCCAACTGAAAACTGCTTTCTTAACCACACAGCCTGGGGAGTGACTGGATTTAACTGAAGGGGACATTCAGAAACAGGAAAGCCCAGTCAGGAGAAATGCCCTGCACACCAAACTGCTCCTGAGCCAGCCCAAATCCACCCTGGAACAGCTCTGTTCCTTCCTAGTGGAAATATGGGCTTCCAACCAGGTCCTGTGCCACCCTCCACGGAGCAGGAACATCCTCTTTGGGTGGTGACGTGTTTTTGTAACTCAGGTAGCACCTCCTGACTGGGTGTGTGCAGACATTCCTTCCCACAGCAGCTAGCCAGCAGAGAGACAGAGAGAATAGAGAGATCACATTTCAGTACAATGGCCGCTTCCTCAGGAATGCCAATTGTAATTTAAAAAACGGTGACAAGTGCTTCTTAGCCTGTGAACTTTCCTATTGCTGGGCTGAGTGAAATGGGGGCAGTTTTCCTTTAAATTTTGCCAGTAATGATATGGTACACAAAGTGACAGACTACAGGGTTTGGGTAGAATGCTAACATTGTTCTTTTTCTCTTTTAAAGGTCATGTGCAAGAAAACCTCTCTAGTTAAATCTATCCATTTAAAATCACCATTAGGTCACAGAAAGCAGACTCAACATGCTAAGAGTCTTCAGTGAAAAACACATGCCAGGGTCCAGCTTGTACAGAGCTGCTGGAGGAGGTGATGCTTGGCAAGGTGTGCTCCAGTTCTGCTACAAAATCCTGGATTTGCTTCTCATACCTGTTTTTAGCCTCTCAGATGCGACCAGATTTCAGTGCATATCCATTTTTAATAAGAAAGGAAACGAGCAGGTGTTGATGTGTGGAACAGAACTGCAACAATTCCAACTGCATTTGTCTAATGGGGATGATAACATGTTTCAGCAAGGTATGCACTGAGGTATGATGAAAATAGGACTGAAATCCCCTCCTGAATTGGGATCCTTGGAAGTATAAATTTAAGTTGCACTTTAATTTGTTACAGCATACTGTTGAAAAGCAAAAGCATTTAGAGATTACTGAGCAGACGCTAACATGGTCCAAACAGACAATATTAATAATCTTGATATTACTTAATAACATGTGTTTTCCCTTCAAAGACTGACTGCAGAGCAAGAAGCACTCAGAAACACTGAGGGAGTTTCCCTTGCAGTGCAGATGGCACATCCACCCCTAGCACAGAGGGCAGGGAGCTCTCCCAAGGAATATCTGCTCCACAAGTCACACTGGATACATGACTGCTGTGTTTGAGTGAAACACAGAGCTCCGACACTGGTGCTGATTAGGAAATAATTTCCCTGTGCAAAATATTTTAGCAACAGTAGCTGTTTCACAGGAGAAATGCATGAAAAACTCCACCATTACTTCCAAGGAAGTTGCAAGTGTTCTGTCACCAGTGGAAAAGAGATCACATTTGATCAATCACTGCGTTCTCAGTCTCCAACTTCCTTCAACCTCAGTACAACACACAAAGTCCCATGAGAAAAGAGTTGGGTTAGAAGCAGATCCTCTAATCTAAGGAGTTAAAAAACCCCAAAGCATTCACTGGATCCTTGGGAACCGAAACTCCATGCTGGAACAACTGCTTTGCATTTTCAAATGAAATAATATTAAATACTGTGGTGTAGCATTGCTGGGTTAGCTGGTACTGATTTTATTTATGCTAAGCAGTCATTTACTTTGGAAATAGCCGAATTTTTTCCAAGAGCTCTGTTGATGTGTGGATGTCCTATAATAAAAAGCACATTTTCTAGTAAGGATCAAAATTCATAACACTTTATACTCAATAGTTTTTAATTAAGTGCTACATTAATGCTGACTGCATTGCTTTTTCATCATGGACCCAAGTTCCAAATGAGCTCACAGACACATGTTCCAAGTGCTCAGTATTCTTTAGGTTTTAGAGAATATTCAGCTCCCATCTCAACACCCAAAAGAAGCGTGAGTATTTCAGAGAAGAGCTCTGCTAATAAACCTGTCCCATACAACTGAAATAACAACAAGCACAGACATCACTCTATAGATTCCCAACATCTTTTAACACAGCCTCCTGGGAAGTGGTGTACAGGGATGACTATGCTTTTCACCACTACAATATTTGAAAAGCTCAACAAATATTTCCCTGGACTTTTAGGCTTGCAAAAACAATCCTGTCAAAAAAAGCTCTTTGGCTTCAATTGCTGATTATTAAAACTTTAAAAGAAACACATCCCACAGAAAACAATTAGTAACATCTGAAGATTTCTCTGCTTGTCTAGATGTCTTAATCCAGAAATTAATTATAGAATAAATTTATCACATACATGCAAAAAATACACATGTAGCTGCCCAACAATTTGAGATAATGCAAACATGAAGGGAAAGATTTCTATAAAGACAACTGTGTGAAAAGTAAAAGGATTAGCTTCAAATGATTATCCCTGGAATCTGACAAACCATACACACACCTTACTTTAGCTCAAATTTACCCTGCCAATCAGGCTGTTAAATTACATAACAATTTGATGCCTCTTAATGAAAGATGGCATCCCGGGCGTTAGCTTCCATTGTGGCAGTCACATGAAATTGATGTCTATTTCCTGCCTACAGTATTTTTTATTTTTTCCTTAATTTAACATTTTTTTT